>OX235273.1:151718779-151908126 GCA_944472155.2 Trichobilharzia szidati
TGTCACAAACAGTTGTTAAAAGAAGTTGTGCAATTACCAGACACCTTGTGGATACAGGCCATTTTGTTGAGATTTCCAAATCCTTCAAAATATCAAACATACAAAGGACAGCGAATCTACTACGATTTGCTGAAGCAATTGCAATCAAACGCCTCAGACCAAACCTATGCACACAGAAAGAGAGTGTAGTCAATCTCTCACTCCCTTAGTAACCATATCACTTTCATTACAGTGATTACTCATAGACACTAGTGAGTTCAACTCACTAAGCGAGTTTTCAAGTTGATGAACTTTGACCTTGTTGAGTTGCCATGTTGACACTGTTTATTAGATTTTTCTGTTTTCTGTCTTCTCTCACCCCCCCCCCTTTTTCTTTCTTTTTGCCATAGATTGATAGTATATAAATTGATGGTAACTTAAGCTACAAAAAATTTTAATCCTTATATTCCGGATGCGTTTATCTTACAATGCTTTCTGTATTACCTTTCAAACAAGGAAGTATGAAATGTTATTAATTATAACCATTGTAATTTCAGGTAGTTTGCAGCTGATGAGAACCTGTGAAATAGAATGATATCATTTTGTACTGCAAATCTGGTCTTTCTTTCTCTATCGAAATTTATCAAGGGAACCAAATGTATGAAAGTTCCATATCATTTGGAAGGGTCAGTGGCCTTCGAATGTTTGGCATGCAATTCGCTCTCGCCAAATGTAAGATGACCAGGCTACAGGACTGAACTGGACTACATTGACTCCTAGCTTAGAAATAGGGAGTGAAGTGGTTGGTGGAGCGTGTTGACCACTTCACTTATTTGGGAAGTTGCATCAACCAACTCCAGTGGGTTGATCGCTGACGAAATCTCGGCATGGATACAGAAGGCTCGTTTCGCATATGCCAGTTAACGCCATCTCTGGCGTAGACGTGATATCCAGCTAGCCGGCTATCGACCAAAGGACGTGTGTACTGCTCAGTAGTCCGCTCCGTCCTTCTTCACGACTGTGAGTGAGATGTGGCCATTGAGAGTGGGAGACATGAATAGCCTGACTAGCTTTCTTTGATCGTAGATGCCTGCGTTCTATCTCCCGTGTGAAATGGTATAATAGAGTGAGCAATATTGAGTTTAGGCATCGGTCGAGTGCTAGGTAAGGAGGGGAAACCAATCAAAGAGGTTGTGGAGCTATATCGACTGAGATAGTTAGGATGTCTATTACGCACGCCTAACTAGCCATCGCCTTCCTCGACAGACGATGTTAGGTGACGTAGAATGGGTCAGGTTTGAAAAGAGCCAGTGGTGGTCAAACCAAAACATGGCCTCATCAGTCAGTGAAATCCACAACAGTTAGTTTCAGCTGACCACGTATGAAGGTGTAGACTTCCTGGTTGGAGTCCTCTGGACGGTAAAACTAATGAAGTCTGGAGACAATTGTTGTGATATGTCTCAAAGTTGTTCTCAATGGATGGGTGCAGATGCATCCACTCCTTGTGACTTATAATTTCCAATGAAACTATATTGTTCTTCGTTATTACTACTCCTTTTGTCTCATATCCCCATCTGCTATCTGTATTTTGCATTTCTTCTACTTTCTTCTCTTGCTTTGTGTGCTACATGGAGTGGAGTGTGGCGATTTGAACTGCACATCGGTACAAAGTTCTACGTTAATACCAGTCAGTCAGTATTGAAATATAAATATGAAAAAGAGAAGACTTTCAGCGAAGAGACTCTTTTCGGCGAATTCATTCACATAGCTGTACAATCGCATTTATATAGATGATTATTTTGTGTGTATGTGTACATGAGATTTGTCAAGTTTAGATAATTAATCAGGTATTACAAGAATGATCTTATATAGAAACAAGGTTAATTAGACAGCAACTAAAGTAAGATTGACTTAGTAAGTTAGATGACTCAATATTATTAACTAAAATGTTTCAACTTAGGTCAGGATAGCAACAAAGGTAATAACAGGTAGAGACTCAGTAGAGGTGGGGTAGAGAATAACGCCATTTAAATTAGAACTAAATTTGAGAAAATAAATTGAATGACGTAACATGAATGACTAGAAATTGAGCGTTGGTCAAGTCAGTAACATTGGTAATGAAGTGTAGAAATTCATTCGGGTTGGAGGTAGAGAACAGGAAAGTTGAAAATGTAAAATATTACAATTGAAAAGACAAAATAATACTAATGAAGAGACAGAAAGAAAGAAATAGAATTTACCTGTCGGGTATTAAGACAAATTACGTCCATTACAAGTGTAGTGATTGAACGAACTTCTTCTGTATGCAGAGTTCAGGGCTTAGCAAGTGAATTGCCATTACTTCTGCAGTTTGGAGAAGTTTGACTCGTACATTTTTAGGAAGACTGCTTCGTATTCTGTAGACGACTTTGAAGTTTGTTTGGTGGGGTGTAGTTTGTTGTCCGGAATCTATCAGATGTTCTAAGATAGAGCTACGGGGGCATCGATTTTCTCCCTTGTAAAACCAGGCTGGTAAGTGTTCGGTGATATGCTTGGATAGTGAACGCTGGGTACATCCGACATACCTGGCTCCACATTTATTGAGATTAGAATTCTTAAGCAAGTGTGAACACCGTGAGCTACAGTGCTGACGTAATCATGTTGGTGATTTGCCTTCCTAACTGTAATCTTAGAAGAACAAAACACTACAGTGAATAGAATGTCAAGAAGTCTTCCACGGAGATTTCAGCACTCCTCAAGTATTTCCATGCTGTTTTCATACAGACTGAAATGAGGTGTTGAGTGATGAAATCACTGGGAAGATGTCATCTCCCTCAATTTGTTCATGAAGTCTGTAAGAATTAGAAGTCGTCACTTCTCAGTGATACAACCTGCAATCTTTTGTTTCTTCAACTTCACTTCAACCGTCTTTTTAATTGTGTCTCGTCTCAGTTTGCATGTGTGTATGTGTCAGGGCACTGTTTGTTGGTATCATGCTTCCTTCCCATTCTGCTCATCTCATGCTCAAAACTACCTTTGGAGAATTTTTCCCTGTGTGTCCCTAAATAAGTCTCCATCATACCTAAATCTTACTAGTGGAACACGCTAATTTTTCTGTTCGAAAGTGGGAAGACTTCGCCAAAAGGCAAGGATCCATCAGAGAACAGTTATTCTCTCTCTCTATGAGTGCCTTCGTCATCAAACCTTACCGACCAGTGTCAAATACAAACCACCAGTCAACTGCCCAATGGGATGGAAATTGGCCGAACAATGTGGAAGACGAATGGCCAAATTAATGATTATTTATTTTATTTTTATTTCGGTTACAGCTTGATGCCACACCGTATTTTCAGTACAAGTATGGAATTTTCAGTATGGATATCGGTAGCCCAAATTTTGCAGGCCGACCATAGATATCGGGTGTGCATTGGTGGGGGATCGAACCTCGGACCATGTGCATGGTCGGCGAGAGTCCTAACCACTGTGCCACCGACGCACAGAAGCACATTATCGGATCAACAAATATCAACAAATAATAGATGCTCAAAAAAGAAAAACTAGAGAAAACCCTTATTATTATTTCCTTTAGTTCCTAGAGGAACATAGGGCTTCAGCCATGCGTCTCCATTGCGTTCGGTTCTCTGCTAGAGTTTTCACCTGGCTCCAAGTCTGCCCATACGCTTTCAATTCTTCTTCACATGATCTCCTCCAGGTCACCCTTGGACGACCAACTCGTCGCTTCCCTTTCGGGTTCCACTCGAGGGCTTGTCTAGTGATGTCACTTGATGGTTTCCTCAGAGTGTGGCCAATCCATCTCCATTTCTTCCTGCCTATTTGTTGCACAGTCGGGTCCTGCTGGGTTGGTTGGTTTGCTCCCAGAGGTCCCTGTTACTGATCTTTTCTGGCTGGCTATCTGATCTTGAGTATTGAGCGAAGACAGCTGTTAATGAAGGTCTGTAGCTTGTTTGAGGTGCTCTTTGAGAAAACCCTTAGCTAGGAAAAACTGTCAACGCTGATCACCGCAATTATATTGTCAAGTAGAATACACAGAGAACAAAGACGAAGAGTCCAAACCCAAGTTAGCCAAGATTAGGAAACAACAACCAGGCAATGCACCTATTGACTGCGTAGTCAGCCTATCAAAACAACCACTATCAAAAACGGAACAACAACTACTACAAAAAGGATTAAACTAAAACACCGGAGATGCTGCGAAAACTGATTTCTTCGCTGCCCTTGAATCATTACTCAAATCATCAAACTTGAACGAGGAAACACAAGAAGAGATACGCCAAACAAGTGTACCAAAAGGTGGGTGTACTGCTCATCAGTCCGCTCCGTCCTTCTTTATGACTGTGAGTGAGATGTGGCCATTGAGAGTGGAAGACATGAAGAGCCTGACTAGCTTTCTTTGATCGTCGATGCCTGCGTTCTATCTCCCGTGTGAAATGGTATAATAGAGTGAGCAATATTGAGTTTAGGCATCGGTCGAGCGCTAGGTAAGGAGGGGAAATCAATCGATGAGACTGTGAAATTACATCGACTGAGATGGTTAGGACATGTGTTACGTATGCCTAGTCATCGCCTTCCTCGACGGGCGATGTTAGCTAACATAGGGTCAGGCTGGAAAAGAGCTAGTGGTGGTCAAACCAAAACATGGCTTCATCAGTCAATAAAATCCACAACAGTTAGTTTACGCCACGTAAGAATGTTTAGACTTCCTGATTTGGGATCTCTGCACGGTAAATACCAATGAAGTCTGGAGACAATTGGTGTGTGATATGGCTCAGGGTGATCGTTATCAATGACTAGCGCAGATGCATCCACTCCTTGTGACTTATAATTTCCAAAGAAACTATATTGTTCTTCGTTATTACTATTCCTTTTGTCTCATATATCTATCTACTGTCTGCATTTTACATTTCTTCTACTTTCTTCTCTTGCTCTGTGTGCTACATGGAATGGAGTGTGGCGACTTGAACTGCTGCTCATCGGTACAAAGTTCTATGTCGAATGTAGACAGACAGACAGTACCAGTGGTCAAACAGAAAAAACAACACACACAAGTCAACTCTCAAGAACTAAAGGCCCTCAAAAGGCTGAAAATTTGGAAGGACATCGTCATTTTACCAGTTGACAAAGGAAGAACACCACCAAGAAAGCTGAAGAACTATTCGAAGACGAGGATGTATATCAACAACTCACAACAAGCCCCATACAAACATTAGATAACTGAGTCCAAAGAACCTTAAACAAGCTCATCAATACAGGTCACATCACAAAACAAGACCAATGGCGAATGAAATCCAATGGACCAGTCTTACCCTGATTCTAAGGCAGACCCAAAATACACAAGCCAAATGTATCCCATTACGACCAATTGTATCACTCTCAGGAACTCCAACATACAATTTATCCAAAGAATTATACAGAAAATTGAAACACCTAACGGAATCTTGTGATCACTCCATCAATTCTGCTATCCAATTTCTAGAGAAAATCAGAGGCATTCAAATAGATGACCAAGAAATAATGGTATCCTTCGACGTCACAGCATTATATACCTCAATTGGACAGAAACTAGCAAAAGAGACCATGGAGCAATTACTCAGCAACGACGAACACCTCCCACAACAATCAAAAATGCAACACACAAGTTGGATGGAATGCATAAACGTGGGCCTAACAACGTACTTTCAATTCAACAGCCATATTTATGAATAAGTTAAAGGAACACCCATGGGATCGCCAATATCAGGTTTGATTACAGAAGCAGTGATGCAAAGGCTCGAAAACACAATCCTATTTAAATTTGGATACGTTACGTAGATGACACATTTGTGATAATCAAAAGAAACGAGTTAGATAAAACTCACAACTTAGTGAACAACGTCTTCAACGACATCAAATTCACAAGAGAAGAGGAATCCGAGAGCAAAATCCCATTTTTGGACGTCTTAGTCAAGCGAACAACCACAGGGGAATTAGAAACTCAAGTTTATAGAAAATCAACTCACACAGACCAAATCCTGAATTACAACAACAACAATCCAATAGCACACAAGGGGAATTGCATACAAACACTATTCAAGAGAGCCAGCCAGGACTCATTGCAGCATTCCCACCTTAAGGAAAACTGAAGAAAGATATCTCATGGACATCTTCCAAAAGAAGTGAAATCCACTGAATTTCATCAAAACATATATACCCCCAAGCTAACCTGTCAAACCAAAGGCCCCCAAGGAAAGCACAAAGAAAATCGCCCTGCCATATATAAAGGATATATCAGAAATCACCGCAAGACTCTTCAAACCCCTAGGAATTGACGTCGCGCACAAACCAACAAAATCACTTCACTCAGTTCTACGTCAACGAAAAGACTCAACAGCGAAAGAAGATAAAACCAACATCATCTACAAAATAGATTGTATCAACTGCGAAAAACACTACATTGTCCAAAGTGGACAACGTCCCTTTTGTCTTCGTATCCATGAACATAAACTAACCGTCAAAAGACATGATATCCACTCCCTCATATCGCCTCACTGCATACAGACAACCAGCGTTCAAATATTAGACAGAGGAAACACCAACAATCCTAGAGAATTTTTAGAATCCCACCTGGTATTCCAGTGAATCATCAATCAATAGACACATCGACATCAACAAAATTTACCAACCGATCAGAAGGAAACCTCACACATAAAGGGTCAAAGTTCAAGTCAAAGAAACAATCAGTTCCAAAACAAGTAGCTTAGAGGGTGTGGAAACACACAAAAACAACCAGAGTCAAGTTCAAGGTCACCACCAGGAGAGATGACTAATGATGAACTCGTGGAGAAATCTAATAGCTAACTTCAGTTCAAACTGAAGTATGCGCTGAAGATGTCACCTAGTAGGGTGATGAAAGCTTCGCAAATAAACTATCCAGCTAGTTCAGATAACACAACCACATCAAAATCATCCACCTGAGCTACAAATCTTCTCCATCACATATGTCCCTGTAGAATAGTCATAATTCGTATTTGAGAATTCACACGACTTACAGCTGTCACTGCAGTGTAGCATCGAGAACAGTTGAGTGAAACCATAACTGGAGGTGACAGTGTGGACAATTTGGTCGATGGTTGATATGCAGACGGTGAGTGTGAAGAGAACATGAAAGCCTGTAGTTGTTCATAGAGTTCAATAAATACACACCGCCAATGCCTTGCGCTCCACTCAGAAGGCTTGGAATGCATAATAATATATATTGAGTAGAATTTTGAGTACAGTATCTCACTCACTGAATCAATCGATGACCGTGTGCTCATGTGTTGTAATATGTTTGTCTGTCTATCTGTGTGTCTATGCATTGTGTATGTGCTCCTCCAATTATCGTCTTGTTAAAAAAAAATGGTAGTAACTTACAGAGGTCATTGATTAAGGTAACTTTCAACTGTACCTTAAAGAGACACATGCATGCACGCACACATACAAACATACAAGCAGACATGCATGATCTCATTGTGTCAAGTGAAATCACGTCTTCATCAGGCGTCTTCAAGTATAAAGTCACTGTATTCGCTACTCTCTTTATCTCTCTCTCTCTCTTCATTCCTTCTTGTGTTTTCACACATAAACAGCAGAACAATTTAGATTATTATAATTCATGTTGTTGTTGTTGTTTTTACTGTTGTGAAAGACTCCTTCTAGCAACACGTTATCTATAAAAACAGAAAAAGAAACACCGATTGAAATTGAAATTGATTTCTTTTAGAAATCATTTGAGAAATGGATTATATCTTCATTTGCAAAACACTGGTGTCCTTCTTCAATTTACTACTCGGATAAGCTAGCTTATTGATCAATTGGTTGATGGATCGATCGATCGATTAATCAATTCATGATCCAAATTAACTTTGAATCTGTTTACGTGTAGCAATTATTATCTACTCTACAATTGGACGACGCACTCTCCTCTTCTTCTTCTTCTTTGCCAATCGATATGTGATGAATTCGGCTTTCAGAGATTTGATTGATGTCAAGTCGGCTGGCTGACGATCTGAGATCAATTAAAGATAAGCATTGAAAGCCAGCAGGGAGTAGGGGAACTCTTCTGAAGTACTGCGTAGGAATCAGTTCACTGGGTAATGAGGCGGGCGTGTTGACTAATTAGTCACTGAGATGGAATCCAATGGGTCGTGTTGTCGTGTATACAGCGTGATTGCTGAAGAGTGTCATCGACGAGTGAGTGAGTGAGTGAGTATCTGTTCTCATAAACAACTTATTCGACTACACATGTCGCAAATTCTTACTAGAAGTGTACGATCTCCATCCTTTGGTCAGCTGACAAGTTTTCCTTTGTAGGGATCTGCAAACTAACCTCATATTCTCTATTGACTGACTGGCTACGGGACAAAATTGTCTGTAGTTCCAGTGAGAAGTCGTGACTGATGTAGTCCACCATGTCAGCTGAGGTCACAGGATAAATACTCGCCACGGGTGATATTGGCTGGCATCACAGCTATGTATCGCCAAATGATGGCAGTTGGAATTCACGAGTCAGTGGATTCCGTCCCAATGGCTGAATGCTGGTCAACAAGAAGGCCTCGTGAACAGAAGGTCGTGAGCTCAGTCCTATTATTATTTATTATTGTTCCCTTGGGTTCCTAGTGGAACATAGGGCTTCAACTACACGTCTCCACTTGCTTCTGTATTCTGCTGTACTTTTCACTTGCATCCATGTTAATCCATACTGTTTCAACTCTTCTTCACACGATCTCCTCCATGTCACCCTTGGACGTCCCACTCGCCGCTTCCCTTTCGGGTTCCACTCGAGCACTGGCCTGACGTGCGATGTCACCCAGTGGCCTCCTCAGCGAGTGTCCAATCCATCTCCACTTTCTCCTGCATATTTGTTGAGCGATTGGTTCTTGTTTTGTTTGTTCCCATAGTTTCTTGTTGGTTCTTGTTCTTTCCGGCCATCTGATCTTGAGTATAGAACGAAGACAGCTGTTGATAAAGGTCTGCAACAGGCTGTTGGAAATATTCTTGGTGACCCGCCAAGTTTCTGATCCCTATGGAAGAACTGACTGACTTGACGTTTGTATTGAAAATCCGAATTTTGTTGTTGATGATGGGTGAGTGACGAAGATTTCCAGATTGGTTTCAGGTTGATGAATGTGTTTCTCGCCTTCCCGATTCTCGATTTGACATCTTCGTCTGTTCCTCCTGCAGTTGAGACAATGCTTCCTAGATAAGTGAATGAAGTAACCTCTTTCAAATCCCTCCCGTTGATGTTGATTGGCATTGGATGTTGCTGCTGCTGTTTTTGTTGTTGGTTGGTTATTTTCATAACCTCCGTCTTGTCTGTGTTCACCTGGAGTCCTGTCTTTGCTGCTTCTTCGACCAGTTTGTCGGTTTTCGCTTGTAAGTCTTCTATTTTTTGTGACATCAAACACAAATCATCCACGCTCGAAATCCAGGTCTTCTAGATTATTCACGTCGGTCCAGGATATCCCTGTCTTCTCGTTTCCCACTGTCTGACGCATAATCCAGTCCATCACAATTAGGAATATCATTGGTGATAATAAGCACCTTTGTCTGACTCCTGTATTTACCCCAAAAGCCTCGCTGAGTTTTCCGTTGTGGATCACTTGACATGTGCCGTTGTCGTACAGCTGTTGAATAAGGTTGATGAATATTTGGGGTACGCCGTAGTACTCGAGTAGTTTCCAAATTACTTTGCGGTCAACGCTGTCTATCGAAGGCCTTCTCAAAGTGTATAAAGTTGAGGTAGATGTTTGATTGCCATTCCATGCTTTGTTCGATGAAATTATGCGTTGAAGTTTCTGTAGCAATTTGGTTAAGTTTCGGGGGTGGAGTTTCTAGCACCAAGGCCCAACCCTCCCTCTTTATCTAGGCTTGGGACCGGTTAGAAAACTAGCGGGCTACTAATCTAGGCGAGCTTCCAGTCCCATTGGGACAGTGTTATATGGAACCGATTGTGAAATAAATAGGCAGGAAGAAATGGAGATGGATTGGCTGGACATACTCTGAGGAAACCATCAAGTGACATCATTATACAAGCCATTGCTCGAGTGGAACCCGAAAGGGAAGCGGCAAGTTGGTCGTCAGTGCAAGGGTGACTTGGAGGAGGTCATGTGAAGAGGAGATGAAAGCGTGTGGGCAGACTTGGAGCCAGGTGAAAACTCTAGCAGAGAACCGGACGCAATGGAGACGTTTGGCTGAAGATCTATGTTCCTCTAGGAATTAAAGGAAACAATAATAATATATGTTTTCTACTTCCGACACAATGGAATCTGCTGATAAGCAGATCCACTCATCAATTCCAATACTTCTGGCTATCTTAGAACTAAATGTTATGAATGGCTTGGATAGCGACCTAGTCGAGTCGTACGACGAATAATAATAATAACTGGTTTCAGGGAAGTGACTCAGGTGATAAATGATCTGAGTAGTGGTTTCTATATGCTGGAAGTACGCGGTTTCTCAGCTAATCCGAATATGTAAGTAATCAACAGGTGTGATAGCAAGTGGCTTTCCTAAAGACCTGAATACCTCAGGGAAGAATGCATCAGTTCATGAATTTTGTTTTTCATTAATTTCAATTTAGAATTATACTACTTTGCAAAAAGTAAGTAGGTAGATGTTTTCTGATGTGTTTTTCTCTGGAATCGGAAAGACGAAATAACAGAGCTGGTGAAAACCAGCCTTCGGAACCTAGTCAGTCAGTCAGCCAGCCGATGTATCTTGTTTCAGTGAAAGTAAAAATATGAATGGGGACGTGGAATGTTCGCACAGTGTACAAAGCCGGGTGGGAAAGCTGCTCAGGTGGCCAAAGAAGTGAGAAAATATGGCGTGGGAGTGATAAGAATCTGTGAGAGCAGATGGAATGGATGTGGACTATCAAAATCGTCCGGTCACCCAGACGACAACCACGAGTACCCTGAGGCAGTGAGTGGCTTTCATGATATCACTAGTTGCAGCCAGAGCCCTGATGCAGTGGGGACCAATCTCCTCTTGCAGAATCCTGACCTCAAGATTCAGCTAAAAACAGAGGAAGGAAGGGAGGAAGCTTACAATTATCCCATGATAAAACAACGCGGAACAAAAAAAGAAGGAGGATTTCTACAGACAACTACAAACAGTAGTGAGCAACATCCCAAATTATTATTATTGCATCCTTTAATTCCTACAGGAACATAGGGATTCAGCAGTGCGTCTCCATTGCGTCCGGTTCTCTGCCAGAGTCTTCACCTGGCTCCAAGTCTGCCCACACGTTTTCATCTCCTCTTCACATGACCTCCTCCAAGTCACCCATGCACTGACGACCAACTCGCCACTTCCCTTTCGGGTTCCACTCGAGCGATGGCCTGTCTAGTGATGTCACTTGATGGTTTCCTAAGAGTATGGCCAATCCATCTCCATTTCTTCCTGCCTATTTGTTTCACAATCGGTTCTTGGTTGGTTCGCTCCCAGAGATCTCCCTGTTGCTGATCTTTTCTGGCCAGCCATCTGATCTTGAGTAGTATTGAGCGAAGACAACTGTTAATGAAGGTCTGTAGTTTGTTTGATGTGCTCTTTATGACGCGCCAAGTCTCTGATCCGTATAGTAGCACTGACTTCACATTTGAGTTGAAAATCCGGATCTTATTTTCAATGCTGAGTGTTGTTGACCTCCACACAGACTTGAGAGTAGTGAAAGCTTGTCTTGCTTTTCCGATCCTTGCTTTGATATCCTCGTCAGTTCCCAAATGGTGACATCGAAATACTCATAGGCGATATGAATGCCTGCCGAACTGGTAGTAGATAATACTGGAAAAGAACTCAACATGGGTCGAGGGGCTCTGACTCCGCGAAGTGAATGAGAATGGAGATTTATTTACAGACTTCTGCGCTTTCAATTATCTGCTGATCGGAGGCAGCCAGTGTGTACGAGCACAAGGAAATACACAAGGCCAGCAACATAGATTTCGCCTGACCGACGCTTAACACCACAAACCAGATAGACTTCCTCTCAATGCTGCTCAAGGAAGTGGAGATGCAGCTTGTCTGCTGGACACTATATCAAGAAGGAGAGCAAATATTGGCTCAGAACATCATCGAGTTGAAGCATCCTTGAAGGCGACCGTTAATTCCTTCAGGAAAATTATAGATAGGCCACTGTAATTCAAATTCAACATTCAGAAACTGAACTGAAGGACAATACCACAAAGGATACCTACCATCTTTACATGTAAGATCAGAGACAAGACAAGGAATGGTTCTCAACTAACAACAACCGGAAGCTAGTAGAATTGAGAAGAGCAGGATGGTCACAAAGAATATGACTCAATTCAAAGATCGAGAAGAGAAGGAGAAGCTGAGTTTACTGGAATGTACACTGTACTGAATAGAGAGGGGTGAAGCAGAATGCTAGGAAAGACAAAAGACTATTCTACCACACACAATCGATGACAGTGAACCAGAACAGGCAGGTAGGCCGGTGGCAAGTAAAAGAGATCTCTGGATATTATATCACAAAGCCAGGTCCCTGTCCGGGGAGAGATCAATGCAGGCGATGAAACCTATAAAAGATGGTTAGTGGAATCTGATCTCAAAGAAGCTGATCACTTCAAAGTACACTCGAAACAACCATCACCTGCCCCGATCTAACACCAGCAGCACGCAGAGAACTGCCTGCCAGTGGACATCAATCCACCAAACAAAGAGGAAATCTGGAATGCGACCAAGCTACGAAGGCCAGTGGGTAAAGCAGTAGGACAAGACGGAATTCCCGCCTCCCTGAAGCACTGAAAATGAACCTAGAAATCACACAGGAGATGCCGACGCCATTAGTGCAAAAGGTTTGGAAGGAAAGAAATGTGCCTACTGATTGGGAGGAAGGCTGGATTCTTTTCCAAGCTTCTGAAGAAGATAGATATAACCCTCTGCAATAACAGACGTGTAATAATGCTCTTGTCCATGCACTTCAAGTAAAATACTACGTCACATCATCCTGGAGAGAATAAAAGATGAACTGGATGAAGAATCCCGCCGCGCGGAGTAAGATCTATTCAGGAAAGGCCAATCATGCGCTGATCAAATTGCAACTCTACGCATCGTCATCACAGAACAAAGCATAGAATAGCAGTCAAACCTCTCTCTACCTCAACCTCCTTAATCGACTTTGAAAAGGCCTTCGAAGGACAACGATGACCGAGAAGTAATTTAGAAACTACCCCAATACTACGGCGTGCAGTGCCCCAAGTCTTCATCAAACTCATTCAGCCACAGCTGGCTATATGACAGTGCCTCGTGTCAGGTGATGCACAACGGAAAACTTAGTGAGGCTTTCGAAGTGAATACAAGAGTAGGACAAACTGCCTATTATCACCAATGATATTCCTAATTGTGGTGGACTGGATTATGCGGTAGACTATGAAGTGGGAGTGAGAAGCCAGGAATGTGTTGGACCACCGGTAAGAAGACTGTTGAAGATCTGAACGAGGAGGCGGATGATTTATGTTTAGTGCCACAGAAACTCGAATGCTTGCAGGCGAAAAGCAATAAACTGACTGAAGAAACGGCAGCAGCAGCGAAGGCATGACTTTGAGTGAACATAGAGAAGATGGAGGTAATGAAGATAACCAACCAACCAACCAACAACAACAACAACAAGCACCAATCACTATCAGCGGGAAAAATTGAAAGTGTATTTCAAAGGTATGCAAAATGTGTCATTTTTATGTCATCCAACTGAAAAGTGGTGTGCAGAATCATCACTCTGCTCTCTACAGTGTCATCCTGATACTAATCTTTCATGAAACCAACACAGAACCTGCGGTAATATGTGGCGAGGTCGTTGACAAATCAAATACTTGCTTGAAATCCACTGTCCTATTCATCTCAGCTTGTGATGATATTGGTTGATAACAAAATCTACGTCGGATCGTGTCTTCGCATGGGTCAATCTTCTATCTTATTTCACCTCTGTGAGATAATTTAATGCAGACATGCTTATTTCGAAGCAGATGGCACTGTGGACATTGAACTCAAATATCCTCCAAATCAGATCGAAAATCTTCAAAAGTTATCAGATTTTGGCCGTACCATACGGCCGCTTTCCAAACGTGCAGGGGAACACCACCGAGCATGTTTAGCAAGGGGAGAACGCAAAGGAGTACGCAGTTCGATAACAGAACACCTGGTGAATTGTGGACATTCAGCCCCATTTGAAAAGTCCTTCAATGCCATATACAGGATCCGATCCAACCTACCAGAGGGAGTGAAATCAAGACATCTAGGAATAGCTGAAGCACTGGCGATCCAAAAACTCAATCCTATTCTATGTGTTCAAAAGAAATACGTCCAACCCTTGTCCTCACCTTGGCTATCATGAGAAGTCAGTCTCAGAAATAATGATTATCCTATTGCCCTTCTTGTCCAACCTTCCTGTTTATTTGTTATATTTACGGTTTTAAATCTCTATCTGCATTATTAGATTTGGTTACTGTTTTTTATTGTTTTATATGTCCCAACCTCGTACCCATTTCGTAAATACCACATCCTTCACCCGTAATTATGCAAACTGACTAGTTTTCTAGTAATTATAATCCTATTTTGTCTTTTCTGCCCGATCTTTCTGATTATTACACATTGTAATTTTTTGGTTTGACCTTTGACCTGAAATATTTCTAGAATACTGCCACTACCTACCTATCTTCTGTTTATTACACTTAGTAATGTTTTATCAGTCTGACCTCTGACCGGAAATAATTCTGAAACTTTCTCACACATGCAATATAAATAAATACACGAATGTGCAGTTGTCTAGTTGACGGTGTCTTCGTCGAAAAGAAAATTTTCTTCGTTGCAACCATCTTTTTAATATTTCCCATGATCCAATGTGTGTATACTGCGTGATTATCGGATTTTGGGGAAGAGATGTCAGTCAATAGATTGTCGTCATTATATATACCGTTGAGATATGTTAAATCCTCTTCAATAAACATTTCGTTGCGTCAAGCCCTGCTGTTATTTTGGTGTACAACAAAGAGTGTGAAAACTCCTAAATATATCCACTAGCCTATTGTGAAATAACGTGGCTTTCTATATATTCTTTATTTCTCAAACCCATTTCCTATACAATGTCTGTAAGGCTTCGTGAGCTTTTGGAAGTGTGTGGGTGGTTGTCAATTCTCAGCTGCCCACTCCATGGAAGTTGGTTGATTCTTCAGGTACCTGAAATAGAAAAAGGGTTAGTGATGCGTGAGCGCAGACCCCAGGGGACAACTGCTTGAGACCGGCCGGTCACACACGGCCTGTATGAACTGGTTTCTTGGATTGGTTCCGTATTAGTAAACTTACCACCGGTTATGGACCACTGTAGGGTAAGTCGGGATGTACAATTGTTGGGGTCAACCTTTTCTAAACCCCTCTCTCCCTCCGGAGTGGAGAGACAGCATAGCTGGCTGGCATGCTGGTCGTCTGAGGGAAACACCTTACTGTGGCTGTTACACCCGTGTTCCCGAGCAGTACGACTTCGCCCACAGACCCCTAGAATTGCGTAAAAAAGAAAAATTCTTTTAGTCTAATCTTTATCCTAACAACCTTCCTGGCATCGTAGGACCTGTAGGAACACTAGTTCCAGCCAGTGTAGCTGGTTGGGTCATCGTGATGTGCAAGCCCGACCAGCACATCAAGGTAGCAGCTATCTCCACAATACAATCGTATGTCTGACAATGAATAAGAGCTGTTGACTTGAACTCGCCTCCTCCCCCTTCTCCTCCTGCTTACATGTGACAGAAAGAGGATTCAGTGTATATGTTCAACTGACATGATAGTAAGATAAATCGATGGGTGGATGGATGGTGGATGGCGTTGTTAGCACAGTCAGGTGTATTATGAATTAAATGGACATATTCGCACACAGACGGACCAACTGGTGAGCCATGATGGAGGTCAGAATATTCTGCTTTCTATTCATTAGAGGATGAGGAAATTTCTCAGTCATTCTATGTGATCAGTGAGGTGTAATTCGCCTATTTTACCCTGATCGTATGATGCGTCCATCTACTTGTATAACACACTCGGTACAAATACATTCGTAGTGTGTGTGTTTTATTGATGAAGAATTTAAGGAGTCACTGTCGAAGTGAAGATCTGTCAAATGTTGACCTCCAAGTTCCAAATAGATTTAAAGGATTCCACGAAATGCCACTTCAATTTAAACTGCATTCTGCTTATTTCCTTAGTAATTGTGTGTATCTAAAGTGTTAGGTAGATTTAGGACAGAGGATAAGCTTCAGTGTAAGGATTAGATTTAATGGATTAGGGTTAGTTTCAAGAAGATTGTCAGGAATAATAACGGATCCCAAAGTATGATGATCTACAGGCACCTCAACTAATTGATATATCGATGAAAAATGGTATGATTTTTCTAATGATTATCCTCGTAGTAACATGGGTTGGGAGACATTCTCACAACACAAAACAGACAACTGTCCAGTGAAATCTCATGCTTGCAATGGTTTGAAATACACTTTGAACGAACTTACGAGTTTTGTTTACGAATGACTGAGTGTTCAACATCAATATGGTAGCATGTCTACACTCTCTTTAGTCTATGTCCCAAGAGAATGGAATAAGAAAAATAAACTTCACGCTACCTTCATCACAACGGTCATGTTGATCACAAAGGAAATAACGCCATCATATTTTGCCACTGAATTATTTTAGCTACTAATTTTTTATAAAGTAGCATAATTTTGAAGCTGAAATTAGTTGGTTCACATACATCCAAAACAAAAACTTGTAAACTGACTGATGCATCCCCTCGTAAGGAATTCACGTCTTTAGTAAAACTGTTTACTTCTCCCTTACAGATAGACACCAAGGAAGCAGAAAAGGACTAATTCCCACTGTAATTCAACTGCTCTTGTGATGGAGCGAGTTATATTTCCCCTGCTGCTCTAGGAACTTGACTTTTCGTACTGTTTAGAGAACACCTACCAGTGTGGCTAAATCAAGGTGTTATTGAACTGTTTTATTATCATTATTATTATTCCCTGTGGTTCTGTGTGCAACATAGGACTTAAATAACACATCTACACTTAGTTCTGTTTTCTGCTGTCCCCTTCAACTGGCTAGCCACACAATTGCCCATAAACCCTCATCTTTTCCTTGCACGATTTCTTCAATGTCACTCTTGTAGTGACAACCCACCAGTCGTTTCCCATTGCGGCTTCATTCAAGAGATAGCCTGCACTGTTCGCGATGTTATTCGATGGTCTCCTCAATGGCGAATGCCCAATCCATCCATCTCTATTTTCTCCTACATATGTGTTGAAGTGTGTTTTTCAATGAAATTACTGACATAATATCTCTATCATGTCAGTTATGCACGTCATATGCGAGGCAGGGAAAAGCCGTGAAAACCACATAGCCTCATTGGTAATAAAGCATGAATGAATAAGTTGAAAACAATTTCATTCACTCATAACAGTCTACATAAATATTCACAGAGGGGATTACAATATTCAAGTAGACGTGTCGGAGATATTTTCCGATGGAATGCGCTGAATGTACAATAATAGTAATAATAATAATAGTGTGGTGCGAGCTGGTTGCTAGCCAAATTGGTAGACAGTAATTTACGTCAATGTTTACCTCCCCAATATTGGTCATGAGAAAAATATGAACAAAGACTGACTCAACAACCAACCACAGCAGATATTAAGTAGGCGGAGACAGTTAACATATAGATGATCTGACATCCAAAAAACAGCCACAAAGAGATGAAAGATTAACTTTAAGTGAGAAACAACCAATCAGAAGACTGTGTTTGTCTGCTTACAATAATCTATAATAATGTACATGAATATCTATAAATATGTGTTGATTTCGTAAATAAACGATCTGTTGCCTGGTCCTTGTCTTCTGTTGTTACACTAGTAACAGCAAATATGACCATAGTAATAGCTTTATTCTGAACACTGTTCATATAATGTGTACAGAATTTTCAGCGGAGTTTATCTCATGATATTTCATCGCGAATCCAGTCGCCCAGCCAGTCAATGTGTCTCGTTTCAGTGAAAGTAAAGATATGAATGGAGACTTGGAATGTCCTTACAATGTACGAAGCCGGGTGGGTAGGCTGCTCAGGTGGCCAAAAGAATGAGAAAATACGCCGTGGGAGTGCTAAGAAACGGTGACATCAGATGGAATGGATGTATATTGTCAAAATTGTCAACTGGAGAGTCAGTAATCTACTCCGGTCGCCCAGACGACAACGACGAATACCCTGTGGCAGTGATTGGCTATCATATCACCAGTGGCAGCTAGAGCCCTAAGGCACTGGAGACCAATCTCCACTTGCAGGATCCTGTCCTGAAGATTTAAATGAAAACAGAGGAGGGAAGAGAGGAAGCTTTCTATTATCCCATGCTAAGACAACGTGGAACAAGAGAAGAAGGAAGATTTTTTCAGACAACTACAGCCAGTACTGAACAACATCCCAAATAGTGACATCAAATTCCCCAAAGGCGATATGAATGCCAGCCGAAATGGGAGCAGACAATACTGGAAGAGAACTCACCATGGGTCTAGATGCTCTGGCTCCGCGAAATGAATGAGAATCAAGAATTATTCCCAGACACTTTTAAAGAAATTACGAGTTTTGTTTACGAATGAGCTCTGATTGAGTGTTCAACATTAATATGGTAGCATGTATCCACTCTCTTTAGGCTATGTCCCAAGAGAATGGAATAAGAAAGTGAACTTCACGATACCATCATGAAAACGGTCTCGTTGATAAGAAAAGAAATAACGCCGTCATATTTTCCATTAAATTGCTTTAGCTACTAACTTTTTATAAAGTAGCATAATTTTGAAAGCTGAAATTAGTTGGTTCACATACATCCAAAACAAAAACTTGTAAACTGACTGATGCATCCCTTCGTAAGGAATTCACGTCTTTAGTAAGACTGCTTAATCTTCCTTACAGATAGACACCTTGCCTTTCTTATCCAAACTTCCTGTTTATTCAGGTTATTTTATTATTTCTGCATATTTAAGCCCTAACTGCATAAACAATTATTCGTCACATTAGTTATGATCCCAATAGATTTTTTATTCAAACATCCTGTTTATTTTTGTTATTTCTGCATTTCTAACCCCTAGTTGCACAATCAATGTCAATCTTCTCAGTAATTATTATGCCACTTTGTTTGAGTTTTATCCTTCCTCCTCTCCTGTTTATTGCGGCATTTTAATTACTAGTTGTAATTTTATTAATTTGACCCTTGACCGGAAATTATTCTGGAACTCTCCCATCCATTTATTATAAATACACGAATGTACAGCCTAGTTGACGGTGACTTCGTCGAAAAGAAATTTCTCTTCTCTGCAACTATCTTTTTATTATTTTCATTATTCCCTATGATCAAAGGAATCGATGATGAAATTTCGCTTCCTCAGACTGCCTAAATGGAGAATTTGATTTTTTTCATGTTACACGTCAGGCCTTTTAGTTCCCTCCACTCACTGATCACAATTCTCATCTCCATCTCCTGAGGGAGAGAGAGACGGAGGCAGGGAGGAAGAATAACAAAGACAACCACCACCACCAACAACAACAACCACAATCACATACAAAGCGGTGATTAAATTCTCAGAAATTTCTTTCATGTCGTCATTCATTCAAAAATCAATTTTAATCCATTAAAGAGAGTTGGAGAGAGAGAGAGAGAAGAGGCAAATAGAAAGAGATGGATGGTCAGTCAACATGTCAACATGTCCAACATTCAATGTTCAATGTGTACAATTTTATGTTGATTTTCTCCTCGTACACCTTTTATGTCTCTCTCTATCTCTCTCAGGGGAACTTGACAGTTTCCCTCTCCTCCTTGTCCTTCCACCTCATCACCATCACCATCCATGCTAGTTAATTACTTAATTTACTATCATTATATCACATGAAAAAGAAGAAAAGATTGGAAAGAAATAAATAGAGAGAGAAATGTTGAATTTCTTTCGGCCAGAGTTAATCATTATTTAGTGAGTATATATATACATATATGTCTGTGCGTGTGTACGTATGTGTGTCTGTATGCGTAGGCCTTCGTGTGTCTGTCCACGTGTGTGCGTATGTGTGCGTGTACAACCCCATCGACATAAAACGGAATCACATATGAATCAATATTTGACAGATTGTTAATTTATTTTAATTAACTGTCAACAGCAATTGTGGTTGTTATTGCTGTTATCTCGAGTGAAGCCTTATTAATATCATGTCTGTATGAGTGTGTGTTTGTCTATGCGTCTATCTGTCTATCTGCCTATTGATCTAACTGTATGTGTGCATGCATATGTATGTCTATCGACCGTAATATGCGTAGGTGGAATGTTGGTTAGACATGTAGGTAAGGCTTTATACGCACGCGTGTTATGCTGCTGCTTCTGCGGCTGACGCTGCTCTGTAGACCGTAACTGATGAAAAAAGTGAGTTGATTGAATAACTGTCAATTGGAATAGAATCAAATGGAGTAAATCAACAACAACAACAAGAACAACAAGAAAATAACTCGAAAACAAAATAACATAAACAACCATTTTATTTTATGACTATTTTATTTATTTTGTGGAAAAATATTGAAAAAATAAACCACAACTCACAATAGGCAATCAATAATGAAAAAACCATAACTTTAATCGTAATCGGATGCTCACTATTCGCGTAGGTAGTTCCCTGGCTTCTAGTGGGAATTTGTGACCAGTACGATAAAGCAAGTACAGTGTGAAGAGAAATCCTCTCCACTGATGACAGTGGCTAATGCCAGTCCCATTATATCGTCAATTGACAGAAGTTGGAACTCATAGGCCGGCCAATGGATTGGGTACCAGTGGCTCACCTTGTAACCGGAAGGGCCTGGGTTCGAACCGTTTCCGTTGGGTGCGTACTGTGAAGAGTCCCAAACTGGGACGAAACAGTTATCTAGCTCTCCAAAGTTTACTACTGGTTCTCTAACTGATATCACCTCGCGATCAATCTTGTCACCAGTCGAATTCCTGCAAACTAACACTTGAACACTATTCATGCAATGAATTGATGAACGATTGAAGACAGGCAACAGAAAGGTTTTGAATTATGGTTGCATTTTATTATCTTCGACACTTGTTTCGCCATAATTTGTGACTCTTCAGTATCGCACAAATTCAATCCAGGCCCATCTGGTTATGAGACCGAATTGTCAACCATTCAGTCACTGGTGTGGATCTCCGTGACTCATTAATTTTAACTTCTGCCAACCATTGCCATCAATGAGTACAATCCTAGATTGACTCTCAGATGGAGTCATAGTTGCGCCCTGTTAGAGCAGCAAAATGAAATTTATCAATCGCTTAAACCAATACTTATCCAATTGAAATTTAGATTTTCCCTATTAGTTTGATTATTAGATGTATCACACAGTCAGTGAAACAGCAGTATTATTTACTGGATGACATTTCGAACACAATTTATTGTTCATAATCATATCATCAATTATAATCACACAACTTCGAAACTTGAGTTTTATAATTTTCTTTGTTCTCTCCTATTTGTCGTCCTTGGGGTAGTAGCAGAATTTTCCACATGCCCAATAGGACAGGTGCTGAATCATTCCTATTACACGTATTTGCAGTTGATTCGATAAACAAAGCTTCTGTTATCAATCTCTCCCTCCACCCACCCTGCTGTTACATTAGATTTTAAAACTGTCATCTTATCCCATCCATCCTATTGTATGGTTATGTGTAACTGCATGTAGTGGGTGCTATAGCTGAACTATTCTCTAGATTTCTTATATTATTCGGGTCAACCAATCTAGATTTTGCTAGGTTTTTATGTTCGGCTAGTCTGACTGACTGACCCTGTTCTACTACTTTGACCTATGTATTTGACCTGACTGTCATTCCAACAGGGTATTAGATAAATTGAATTGATTTAAAGGCTCCACTGCAAATACGTGTAATAGGAATGATTCGACACCTGTCCCTGATATCTGGGAAATTCTACTATCCCAACGACGACAAATAGGAGAGGACAAAGAAAACTATAAAACTGAAGTTTCGAAGTCGTGTGATTAAAATTGATATGATTATTAACAATGAATAAATTGTGTTCGAAGCTGTGTCATCCAGTAAACACTAATACTGTTTCACTGTGTGATATATCTAATAAACAAACTAATATGGAACAAGTGGTCATATACACACACGAAGTAAATCAGAAAAATCTATACATAAACATTGAATTCACACTGCCTGTCTCTGATATTCTTGGTTGGTTGGCTGGGATGGGAGTGGGTTCTTGTTCTGTAAACAATTCTTTTCTGACTTTTGTCATGTTTTTCTCTTTACCCTCCCACAACCATCCGCCCAAACACCTCCCTACTCCCAATTCACATCTCTTTCAATGTATGTGTCAAAAGGCACATTATAACTCTTCCTTATTCTAAAATCAATCAGGCGACAGTTAGAAAAAAGAACCGTTGGAGTGCATCTTTCAACATCAGGAAGAAAAAAAGGTGGGGGTGGAGTAAACACCAAAGAAGGAGTAAGTTGTGTAGATAAATAAACATTTTTGAAAACAAAACAAAACATGTAAAACACGTAAACATGTTAGTTGCTAAGCGAGGTTGCTAAGGAGAAGCATTTCACCCGGTTTTCATGGTTTATCTAGGCATTTTCCTGTTTTTCTTCTTCTGTTCTTGTTGAATTATCGTAGAAGATTTGGATTTTGAGGTGGATGATTTATGCGTAGTGTCACACACACACACAAACTTGAAGACTTACAGGGGAAAATCAACAAAGTGGCGGAAGAAGCACTGCAGCGAAGCCAGGACTTCAGGTGAACATAGAGAAGACGGAGGTGATGAAGATAACCAACGAACCGCAACAACAACCAGTACCAATCACCATCAACGGGGGGAATTTGAAAGAGGTTACTTCCTTCACACATCTAGGAAGTCTGGTTTCAACTACAGGTGGAGGCGCGGATGAAGGCATCAAATCCACAATTTAAAAAAGGCAAAGTAAATCTTCATCAGTCGGAAATCGGGATGGAAGCCTTCTGCACGCCTTGCTGATGAGTGCCAACTAGCACGAAACCTAGGTCCAAGGCTTCCTGCCGATTACCTCCAACCATCTAATACCAAGAATTCACAGTGCACCGTAATGGCGAGCCACCTAGCATGGTGGCCACATTGCAAACATGACTGATAGAATTCAGTCTGCACCGAAGATAGGACTAGACGCATTACACTAGTTACTGACTAGTGTGCAACCAAAAAAAATAATAATCTGCAGTATATCACGTGACAGCAAAATATGAAGTCGTTTCATCCTATCGAGAACAAAAGATGATCTGGGTGTGAAGCACCATCTGGAACAAGGTGAATTCACTCACGGAAAGGAAATCGTGTGCGAATCAAATTTCATCTTTTTGCACCGTCATCACCACCGAACAGAGCATAGAATATTAATCAAATCTCTACCTTAATTTCACCGTCTTTGAAAAAGCCTTCAATGGACAGCGTTGACAGCGAAGTAATTTGGAAGAAACCACCATTTTTCTTGCTCTATTTCAAATTTATAAGTAGAGAATAAATGTATGAAGTTTTTGTGGTTTGTTCGTGTGTATGTTTTTCCGATTTTTGGAAACATTTATTTCCTGATAAGAATTTTTAAATAAGCAGTAAAAGGTGTTAATAAAACAGGATTTAATGAATTCATCGAATTTCGATGGGACTCTTCAGCTGCTGAGTATTCTACATACAGCGATATGAAATTAGGATAAAATGGATAACAGTTCAATTACATCACTTAAGGAAATAATTAGTTAATTATC
Organism: Trichobilharzia szidati; assembly: GCA_944472155.2. Classification (NCBI taxonomy): domain Eukaryota; kingdom Metazoa; phylum Platyhelminthes; class Trematoda; order Strigeidida; family Schistosomatidae; genus Trichobilharzia; species Trichobilharzia szidati. The sequence goes on from OX235273.1 coordinate 151,742,613, forward strand.
AGCGGGTGAAAGAACTTGAATATATATCAAGAATTGCGAACAAAATAATATTGATAATAATAATAATAATAATACTGTTAAAATGAGTTAGGATAATGGTAATGATAAAAGATAATTTTAAATGAATCAGGAATAATAATATTATTATTATTGTTTCCTTTAATTCCTAGAGGAACATAGAACTTCAGCCCCAACGTCTCCATTGCGTTCGGTTCTCTGCCAACGTTTTCACCTGACTCCACGTCTGCCCACATGCCTTCATCTCCTCTTCACATGACCTCCTCCTCCATGTCACCCTCACACTGAAGACCAACTAACCCGCCGCCTCCCATTCGGGTTTCACTCGAGTGTTGACCTGGCGTGTGATGTCACTCACTTGATGGTTTGTTTTCTCAGAGTATGACCAGCCAATCCACCTCCATTTCTTCATGTATATTTGTGGCATGATCACTCCCAGAGATCCTTGTTGCTGATCCTATCTGGCCGGCCATCTGATCTTGAGTAGTATTGAGCGAATACAGTTATTGATGAAGGTCTGTAGTTTGTTCAAAGTGGCCTTCGTGACGTGGCATGGCACCAAGTCTCTGATCCGTATGGTAAGTAGCACTGACTTCACATTGGAGTTCAAAATCTGGATCTTATTTTCATTTTCATGCTGAGTGGTGCTGACCTCAACACAGACTTGAGAGTAATGAAAGCTTGTGTTGCTTTCTGGATCCCCACTGCTTTGATATCCCCATTAGTTCCGTCTGCCTGTAGTTGAAACGATGCTTCCCAGGTGGGTAGGTGAAGGAGTTTGCTACTTTCAGACTTCTCCCATTTATGCTGACTGTTGTCTGTTGTTGTTGCTGTTGGCCAGGAATAAAATATTAATAATAATATTAACAATAATAACAGTTAATAAGTAAAATATATTATCATGGTAGATTCAGAATGACCACCATTTTGCTTTTTTACACAGAGACCAAGTTTAATAAACTCTAATTTCCCAAGCCTCCTCGGCAATTGCAAGCATCTTCCTGTTTCTTTGTCTGCTCACTGACAACAATGAATGACATGACAGCGCGTCAATATCAAGTCCGTAGTCCACAAAGTGTTTTGTTATTGAACTTTTAGGTACTTTGACTTCAGCTGTTTTCAACCACCTTGACAAATGTTCCATCATGCAAGTAGACAATCGTATGCATGCATTTGCTTCCTCCCACCAACACACTCAAATTGATGTATAGGCGGTTTAAAGTGTCGAGGGTTGGTGACTAATCATTCCCAGATTTTCAAGTATTGATTTTGTACGGATTTTGTTTGATTGGTTGGAGGATTTCATCATGAGCTGACATCAGTTGGAGAACCATTAGAAAACCTGGAAGAGTCCCGAACTAGGATGAAACAGCTTTTCAGTACTCCTTGGGTGGTTTTCCAATAGTTCTCTAACTGATGTCAGCTCATGATGAAATCCTCCAACCAATCAAACAAAATCCCTACAAAACCAATGCTTGAAAATTAATCTGGTGCTCAATAGTGACTTGTCCTATTTTTTTATTTTTGATTACAGCTTGATTCCACACCGTATTTTTTGGTACAGGTATGGAATTTTCAGCATGTGATATCGGTAGCCCAAATTTTGAAGGCCGACCATAGATATCAGGTATGCGTCTGCAGGGGATCGAACCCCGAACCATGTGCGTGGTCGGCGAGAGTCCTAACCACTGTGCCAGGCAGTGGTGACCTGGGTTTTTAGTGGAAGCTGTGACCAGTAGGGTGCAGCAGGTTGAAAACGAGGCAGTAACTCATCAAAGAAGACATTCCCAAGTGATCACGCTCTGTCGTGAATTGGCAGAACTTAGAATTCATGGGCAGGCCATTGGATCGGGTCCCACTGGCTAAGTGGTCTACGAGCTAGCTCGCCACCTTGTAACCAGAAGGTCCTGGGTTCAAGCCCAGTTGGTGGGCGCGTACTGGACGAAAAATCTGTGTGGTAGTCCTTCCAGCTAGTTTTCTAATGGTGCTCTAACTGATGTCAGCTCATTATGAAATCCTCGAACCAATCATTCCCAGATTGTTGAAGCATCCGCTTACTGCGGGGTGTTAAGAAATATGAGTTTTGCAGTTGCATAATAAGTTTTCATGATAGTTTTATCGTATCATCGATTGGCTACTTCTCGTACACACCGTCTCCTTTAAAAGGGTAAGTAGATATAAGCAGATTTCAAAATCTCTTTATTCCCAATCAAATTCATCGTCATTAACGTCACCATTATAAGCTGTGAAGGGATTACAATAAGGCAGCGGAATAGTTAAAGATTTTCAAGTGTTGGTTTGTAGAGATTTGATTGGTTACAGGATTTCATCATGAGCTGACATTAGTTAGAGAACCACTGGAATACCTGGGAGTACTGGACAGCTGTTTCGTCCTAGTTTTGGACTCTTCAGCTCATGATGAAATCCTGTAACCAATCAAATCCCTACAAACCAACACTTGAATATCAATGAGTAATCACTAGCGACTTGCCTTATTCAGGTAAGTAGTTACCTGGGGTTCCAGTGAGAAGTCGTGACCAGTAGGGTGCAGCAGGTCGGGTATGAGGACAAATACTCACCGAAGACATTGGCTAGGGGTCGCGCTATGTCGTGAATTGGCAGAAGTTAGAATTCATGGGCCATTGGATCGGATCCCAGTAGATTAATGGTCTACGAGCTAGCTCGCCTTGTAACCAGAGGGTTCTGGGTTCGAACCGTGGTGGCGTATGCGTACTGCTGAAGATTCCCAAACTAGAACGAAACAGCTGTCCAGTACTCCCAGGTTTTCCAATGGTTCTCTAACTAATGTCAGCTCATGATGAAATCCTGTAACCAATTAAAGATTTTTTATTGACGAGTTGATCACGGACTGTTATCAGTTAGAGAACCATTGAAAACCAACCAGGGAGTACTGGACAGCCAGCTGTTTCATCCTAGTGCTTGCGAATCATCGCCAAGACGCACCCACCACAGGAGGTTAGAACCTAGGACCTTCCGGTTACAAGCTACCTCGTATACCATTCATCCAATGGGGCCCATGAATTCTAACTTCTACCAATTCGTGATTTAGCATGACTGGCACCAACCAATGTCATCTGTGGGACATCCATCCTCACACTTGACTGGATGGACCTCACTGGTCACGACTTCTCACTAGAACTCCAGGAAACACAGTCCTGTAGCAAATCACTAGCGAACCAACTATTTAAAAGTAGTTAAAGATGCTTAAAGGGGGAAAAGTTGAACAGAATCATTATAGACTGACTATCGATCTCTAACACACACACACACACACACACAGAGTGGTGATGATGGTATGGATGATTCTGCCTATTTTATGACCTCATTACCACAATAAATCAGATTACCTGTAATAATAATAATAATAATAATATACTATTATCGTAAAGAATGTTGAAGAAATACGGATATACTTGTTGCTATGTTACATGCTTACACCCACACCCACACCACGCACACGCACACGCACACCTACCCCCACCCCAACAGACACACATCAACAGAAACTGATGAGTAAATAAAAAAGAACTTATTTTTTTCCCTGCTTTTATTGCCTCATTATTGCCTCATTATATACCCGATGACTGATGATTATTACTAATGATTTGTTAATGATATTCTAAAGGGTGCGTGGGCGGGTGTGTTTGCGCATGCGTGAGTCGTGGGTGGGGGCGGCGTAACTTTACGCATTTGTGCTTCATTTTTATTGGTCACTTAACAAGGGTGTAAATTAAAGGTTTACTCATTCATTCAGTTTTATTATTATTACTATTGTTATTCATTTAGTTCTGTTTTATAATTAATTTTGAAGGGATATTAATACTACTGTTATTTTTATTAGTAGTATTAGAAGTAGTATTTTAATAATGATGACTATATTCCTCATCTTTGGCGTTCTTTATTCCCGTGTATAAAGCTACTTGCACCACAAATGTTTGATATCTTCTGCCTGCTTCTCCCCCCCACAATCCTGTTTATCTTTCATTGCTCCTTTTGATGTGAAAGATTTATATAACCTCGAACAATGGATTCACTGCCGCTGTTGCTGCTGCCTGGCATGCCACCGTTGCCCCCCTCCCTATGGCTCATTATCGCCGTTGTTATTACCATTATTGTTATTATTATACCTCATCGACATCAACACCATGGTCATTAACATCAGCTTGCGTTAAAAACGGTACAAGAAATAACAAGGAGAGAAGGAAACTGTGAAAAGCGGTGAGAAAAGGGGTGGGCGGAGGCGATACACTTTGAAACATCTAAAATAGCAGAAATAGAGCTGGGTGGGCAGGGGGCGAGGGATTTATGACTGGCGTCTCAAAATGGGAAAAAAAGAGAAAGAAAGGAGAATAGACAGTTCAGTGTAGATCTTTCTGTTGATTTCTTTCAGTTTATGGGTTGTTCCATTTTTGTAGACTTCAAAGAAGGAGAGACAAGGGGGAGAGAGAGAGGGACAGTGTGTACGTGTGTGCACGTATGTGTGCGTGGGTGTGTCTGAAGAAACAATTGATACACACTAATATTCACAAGTTATACAAACATAAATATATGTAAACATGTGTTTATTTTCATTTTCTGAAAATTTGTTTATTTATTTATGTGTTTGTATGTGCCTGTTAATGTGTAGGAGGAAACTTTCTGTGAGATAAAACCCACTGGCTAAATGGATTAACTCTTCGACATTTGAAACGATGTCCTAGTGACTCTATTGTATATGAGCTTGCTGTGGTAACCTGATTCCGTGTGGGGTCGTGAATCTATACTTGTATATTTGATTTTATAAATCCACCTACTTATGAATTATCTAAATATTTAGCCATGGTATTAAATCCCAAACCAACCAGGAACCGATTGTCAAACAAATAAGCAGGAAGAAATGGAGGTGGATTGGCCATACTCTGAGGAAACCATCAAGTGACATCACTAGACAAGCTCTCGAGTGGAACCCGAAAGGGAAGCGGCGAGTTGGTCGTCAGTGCAAGGGTGACTTGGACGAGGTCATGTGAAGAGGAGATGAAAACGTGTGGGCAGACTTAGAGCCAGGTGAAAACGTTGGCAGAGAATCCAACGCAATGAAGCCCTATGTTCCTCTAGGAATTAAATGAAATAATAATAATTAAATCCCCTTAAAAGCAACTCGAAATCTAAACTAACAAATTCTCATGAACCTAAACATAGATTGGATAATCTAAAATTAGATAATGAAGAGAAAATGGTTAGTTTTCACATCGTCGGTTTATATAGACGTAGATCGATAATAAATGTGATTATAGAGGCAGGCAGAAACGAACACATTTCTGACCAAGAACTCGAACTTAGGACGAAAGTGCCACTTGAGGAGAAAATGTTGGGAGTGCAGCTATGCCTGACTTACAGATTATTTAAATTCCAGGAAACAAACAAACTGAGGGAGTTGTCATGGGGTCACCAATATTCCCGGTCGCGGTGGGTATATTCATGGATAGGTGGGAAAAATTAGCGATTGAAACGTTCAGCCCCTCTCCCCCTAAAGTGTGGTGGAGGTATGCAGATGACACATTCACTGTACTCAGGACGCAGGATATAGACAGATTTTCCGAACACATTAACTCAAAGGTGGAGGCAATTCAATTCACTTATGAATTAGAAAGTCAGGAATGGGAGCTTCCAATGTTACATTGTAGCGTAAAAAGGAAAGAAGATGGGAAGTTAAACGCACACTAGTGTTTACAGGGAATCCACACATTCAAACAGATATTTGAACTTCCAATCATCCCATCCTATGTCAGTAAAAATAGGATTGGTGCAATGTTTAAGTGACAGAGCGCAAAAACTAAGTAGCACCAAGGAAAATCTAAGACAGGAAGTGAGGCATATAAGAGAAGCTTTGAAACTGAATAATTACCCTGATAAATTAGTCAGAAAGTATGTAGGGAAATGTAAAAATAAAATAAATAATGATAGTAGTGATAGTGATAATAATAATAATAATAATGACGACATGCATGTCAAACATGTACAGGATAATGACAACACCAACGATAAGAAATCTAAATCATCAGTAGTAATTCCATACAAAGAAGGAACCTCGGAAAATTCTTAACATTGCAAGCATAAATAAAGGTGACTGGCATTCAGTCCCACAAACTCAACTAAAACAAGCTTTGTCATTTAAAAGATTCTGTGGAATGCAGCCCATTTTTTTATTCCTTCCCGTTCCCCAGCGGAACATAGGGCTTCAAGCTAGTGGCTTGAAGTTTCTGTAGCAGTGTTTATTTTTACAGGATGGGTTTGCTAGCCTCATTCCGAACCTTTTCTCTTTTCCAGCTTTATTTCTAGTTTAGCGAGGCAAAGGAGTGTGTCGGCCGGGGATCGAACCCCGGACCATGTGCATGGTCGGCGAGCGTCCTAACCTCTGTGCCACCAACGCACTGAGGGCCTCGCTGAGACTCGAACTCGGGTCGCTGGATTCAAAGCCCAGAGTGCTAACCGCTACACCACGAGGAATGCATCCCATTAAACGAAACAATTGAGTTTATCTAATACCCTGCCTGCAATGATTGTCAGGTCAAATACACAGGTCAAAGTAGTAGAACAAGGGCAGTCACACTAACCGAGCATAAAAACCTAGCAAAATCTAGATTAGTTGATCCAAATAAGATAAGAAATCTAGAGAATAGTTCAGCTATAGCACTACATGCAGTTACACACAACAAAGCCATGCAATAGGATGGGATAAGATGGCAGTTTTAAAATCTAATGTCACAGGATGAATGAAGAGGAGAGATTGATAACAACGAAAGCTTTATTTATCGAATCAACTGCAAACACGTGTAATGGGGATGATTCATCAGATATCTGGAAAGTTTAACCACTACAACCTACGACGACAAATCGGAGAGAACAAAGAAAACTGTAAAACTCAGGTTTCAAAGTCGTGTGATTATAATTGATGAAATGATTATGAGCAATAAATTTTGTTCCAAACGTTATTCAGTAAATAATACTGTTTCACTGTGTGACATATCTAATAAACAAACTAATATGGTATTGCTACGGTTTGCCGAAGCGATCGCAATCAAACCATTCAAACCAGACTTATTCTTACAGAAAGAGAGAGAGTGTGTGATTAACCTCTCACTTACTCCCTTAGTAACTGAATTTTGGTGATTTTGTTTATAATAATTAGTCATCTAATTCAATGATCACAATTCACTGGACAAATCTCAATCTTATAAACTGTAACCGCTTTTGTTTTTTGAGTTCCTGTTTAAACAAGCTACAAGCTAACACTGTTTGTTAATCTTCTCTGTTTTCTGTCTTAACCCTCTCCCCATCTCTTTTCTACTTTGAAAGTGTATAAACTGATGATGAAAACTTAAACTAGAAATTGTAATGCTTACATTTTGGATGCGTCATTTTTATAGTATCTCTTCTCTACTACCACTTAAACATTAAAGTATGTTATTATCATCTATATAACCATTGTAATTTCAGGTAGTCTATGCCAGCTGATGAGAACCTGTGAAATAGAATGATGACATCACATTTCACACTGCAAATCTGGTCTTTCTTTCTCTATCCAAAGATAATTAGTCCTTAATAGAACGAAACGTGAATACTAAACCATTTATTTAATTCAATTTTAGATTTTCCTGTCGATTGATTGAACTGAAGTACTCGGTCTCAGGTCCACTTGTCTGTCGGCTTCTTGCGCAGATACTTCAACAATGTCTGGGCATGTAGTTAATAGTTAACTGGTGTATGGTGACTAGTAATGAAATCCAAGATACGCATTTCGTCCTGTTTGGGACTCGTCTGCCAGCTGGATGTACCTACATCCCTCAGTAAGTGATGAATTTCCCACCAAGGCTTGAACCCATTGCCCATAGTTCAAAACGCCAAAGCGTTATTCATCATTCACTGAGGAATGCAGGTAAATCCAGCTAGTAGACGAGTCCCAAAATAACGAAATGCACGTTGTCCTGGGACATTCCACTGCTAGTCACCGTCCACCAATTAACTTATAAACTATATAGTTCCACTTTCTTTAAGTTTTACTGATGCAGTTGCTATCAAACATTAGAAATACGATTGGCGTTTTCAGAAAGAAGCAGCTATTAGTTTTTTCTTGACGGGATAACTCAATGGTCTTTACTCTCCCACATTATTCGCTTACGGGACAATTTAAACTTTAAGCACCACTAACTACCAATCAGCGAACGACGTCGAATGTTTCATTGAGGTTCATGAACACGAGTTCAATGTTATATAGCCCTTGATTCGTTTCAAATGCGCGCTCTTACCAACTTACGCATGCAGTTCGAGGAGGATAAGGTTTTGCAGTATTGCCTGAATTTGGGGTCGTTAAGAAAGGAGAAGATTTGTTCATGTGGTCGTGTGATGAGTTTAAAAAGCTTTAGCAGGTCGATTGATGGATATGTCCATCGTTGTGCAATTTGTTTGATATGAGTTAGTATTAGAGAAGGTAAGCTGGTAATTGTAATATTTCGTAGGAACAATTTTTGCTAGGTCGCATTTCTCCCTAACCCAGATTTTGTATATTAGTATCTAGTGGGTTTTAAAACAGTGTGTGGGAGGCACTGAAACTGCTGAAACTGAAAATAGCCTCGTGTCAACAGTTCGGCAATACCAGCACTGCCGAGACGTCGCATCATGGAAAATGGAGAGAATTACTTCGTTGTTGGGCGGAGAAAGTATCGTCATGCACATGGACGAAACTGTGTTACTGAAGAAAAAATACAACCGTGGTCGTCAGCGAGACAACAATGTTTTGGTGATCGATTTATATGACACCTCACTGCAGAAGGGATCCGGGGAGAGAATAGCAAACAGAAAGTTTACTACCTTAGTACCCATTGTCACCCGACTTGTGAAACGGGGATCCGTAGTACATACTGATGAATGGAAAGGTTATAACTCGCTGTCGTCTCTTAGATATATTCACCACAGAGTGAACCATTCTATTGATTTTGTGGATCCACTTACAGGGATACACACGAATTCTATAGAAGGATTTTGGGGAAGATTGAAAAGTAGGATTGGGGCTATAAATGGATCTCAAAAGGATGTCACTTATAGTCATTTGGATGAATACGTGTAGAGAATGTGACTTTTCCATTGACACTCCTATGCTAAACTGGGACATGTTTCTCTCACATGTTAGAGAAAGATATCCTATGTAATACTTGTATGCATTTTTAATGCCTTTTTCCATAAAGATACGTTTTCCTTTATCAAAAATCCCTCTTTCATGTGATTGGTCTGTTGAAGGTCGTTTGCTGATTGGTAATTAGTGGTGCTTAAAGTTTCACTTTGCCCGCTTGCGTCATCTTTGGTTTGAGTCTCTCCTTCTTCCACTTGTCTTGTTGAACTCACCACACTGTTATCCAATTTATTGGTTACTCATCATGTTATTTACCTCTTTCCCCTTATATCGGAACTTTTTGCGTATGAGCTATAAAGGTGTCATTTCTGAGCACTGGTTTATTAAGTATGAAGTTTCCTGTCAGGTGACACTACGTAGCATTTGCCAGTATATTAAAATCTTATTAATTTCTTTAGACTGTACTGAACACATGCGTCAATGACACAGCGGTAGAATGCTCGTCAGCCACGCCTCATGTGGTCCCGGCCACCGACGCACTTCTTTACCTAGCTAAGCCAGTGATAAGACTGGTAAAGAGGGAAGGTTGGGCTGAGCATGAGGCTAGCAACACCGTCCAGTAAACAAATAAACATCCCTGCTACCGAAACTTCAAGTCTCTAGTTTGAAGGTGCCCTATGTTCCACTGGGAACGTGAAGGAATAAGAAGAAGTGCTGAGCTTATGAGAAGCCGATGAAAAGGAACGATGGTGCTATCTTATTCTGCTCAAGCCACTGTTGTTCTTGCTTTGTTTTCAAGTGTCTATGGGTTTGTGAAGATCATTGGAAACCAATGAGCACTGGACTGCTATTTCGTCCTAGTCTTGGAAACTTCAGCAGTGTATATCTTTCGCGTTATCAGGAGTCGAATAACACAATCTTCAGGTTACAAATGGAGCAAATTTCAAGTGCAGCCACTGCCATCTACAATCATCGGCAAGTAGGTGTATGTACATCCGATATGGTGGACTTCACTGGTGGGTAGTTCTCGTTAGAATTCCAGGAAATCTATCCTGTAGACGGTTACTAATGATTAGGGTATCCATAGGCTCTGCTGTTCTTGTAACTAGAAGATTCCAGGAAATAAAACGCAAAGGCAACTGCTTCAAATCCTCAAGCAACTGAGATTTCTATTTCTCATCTGGACATTAGGTAAGCACGGGTTTATGAAATTGTCATTTCAAGATTGGAATGACTAAGAAATTACGTTGAAATTCAGTTTTGAAAGCTCTCAACTTCATAAATGGTTCAACTGTATACAAGGCAAAATTCTTATACACCCGCACCCCCCGGCACTGCTCTCGCCTACTTGTAACCATTCTGTATTCAAATACACTGTCTTCTAAAGAAAAACAGAAAGAAGTGAGAATATTTAAAGACATCTCAAACGTCTTCATATGGGAGTTAACCAGGATACTCGTTTCGCCCTATTTCGGACTCGTTGTCTGGATGTGTGGTGAGAGCTGGCTTCAGAAAGCCAATTCACGTCAGTGTTGCGTCCCGAATCGGGGTCATGAGAAAAAAGCAATAACAAAGCTGAACCTTGAGGAACTCACCAGCCAATCATAGCGGACTTAACCTGTGCAAATACGATTCGCAAGTATATAGCTTAACTTTCTGAGAAACGGCCACAAGCGATACAGAATAACCTTCGCCAACAAGACAATCAATCAGAAGCCGTTTCTTCTCCGCTGACAATAATGTACATAAAAATCCAGAAAATTTCTGTTGACTTTGTCAATAAACAATCTGTTGCCTGGTCTTTGTCTTCTGTCGTTACAGATATAGTGTGTACTCCCAGTGAGTGGTGGTAACGCTGAGCGAGACTCTAACCTAATACCCAATATCGTTGAAGTGTCAGTACCAGGAGCCGTTATGTCGACAGAGGTCGACAGATGTCAGGCGTGCTATATCGTGAATTGGAATTCATAGGCCGGCTACTGGATCGATCCCGGATGGATTAATGGTCTACGAGCTCACAGACCTTGTAACTGGGAGGTACTGGGTTCGAAACCTATCGGGAGCTGCGTACTGATGGAGAATCCCAAACTAGGCTGAAAAGCAGCTATCTCGCAGTACTTTAAGTGATTTTTCCAATGGTTCTCTAACCGATATCAGTTCATGCTAAAATCCAGTGTCCTTTAATTAATGATATGGGGATATTTCAAATTATAGAATCATGTTCTCTCGCATAATTTCCACTCCCCCGTCGTGAAAGAACTGACAATACTCTAAATTTTCAATAGTTGGCTTGTAAGGATTAGATTTGTTTTTACGAGTTGATCACGGATTGATATCATTTAGAGAACCATTGAAGATGAGCAAGGAGTATTGGACAGCCAGCTGTTTCATCCTAGTGCTTGGAAATCATAGCCAGGACGCATCCACCGACAAGGTTCGAACTCAGGACCTTTCGATTACAAGCCAAGCTACCTCATATGCCATTCAGCCACTGGGACCCAACTCCTCAAAGGCTAGCCCATGCATGAATTCTAACTTCTACTAATTTGTGATGCATTTAGCGCGACTGACACCAACCAATGTCATCGGTGGGACATCCATCCTCACACTTTACGACTGGATGAACCTCACTGGTCACGACTTCTCCCTAAAACTCCAGGAAACTCTATATTCTTATCTAATTAATCATTTGTGATTTCTTTACGGATCAATAGGAATTTTGAAATATATGAAATAATTTATCAATAGATTTATATACTACTGATAAAAGCGCAGAAACAGTAGTAACTGTAAGGCTAACAGTAATACTAGTAATTCCGCTAGTTTCATCATTTCCGCTCATTACAGAGATATTGTATTATAACCGTAGTCAGTTATACATCTTTCCAATACATTCAATATATATGCTAACTGTCCATATTTTAGGACCCATCTGTTTTATACTACTGTAATATACTACTATCGTGAATATTTATGTGTGTATGTGTGACGCGGGGGATTAGAGATTGTCGACATATTGTTGAATCACAGGTGGGTTTTATGATTCCGATTTTTGTTCTGACCATTATTATTACGGTAATTTAATACGTGAAATCTGGTAATTCTACACCCTTCGTTTTAGGCATAAAAGTAAAAATAATAATGATAGTAATAATAATAATAATAATAGTCGTAGTAAAGGGAATAAATTATCCTGTAGCCCGAGGTGGTGGCAGTGGTATGGCTGTGTGGAAGGGGAAGAAGAGAGGGACAAAAACGCATCCATTTCACTAATGGAATACAAAAATTTGGTAAAAGCACAGATGGGGTATATTCGCATCTACGACACAGGAACAACATCAACAGACAGAATAATAATAGTAATAATAATAATAATAGTAAAGACAATAAGAATGAGGTTTAGAATTTCATAGGATGAATCGATACTCAGAGAGGGAGGGCGGGGGGGTACAAATAAACGAAAATAGAAAAGATAAAGATTTCAGGAAATAGCAGAGATGCTATTAGTGGGAATTTATATATAATGTCTGACTAATATATACGTATTGGCTTTTATACACGGGTTTTCGAAAATAAGATAGGATGGCTATAGGTTAATAAGCATTTCGTCCCATTTTGGGACTCATCAATCGACCGTATTAACAGAAAACGATCTCCTTGTAACTTTTGTTATATTTAGATGTTTGGAGGGGGGCAGTCGGCACTTAGGAGAATATTGAGAGAACACACAGAAAGCTGTACCTCTGATTTTCTGAATAGGCTGTGCCACAAACTCTACGTCTTAAGGGAACAACCGCCTAAAATAGTGTCATTGCCAGACATTTCATCAGTATGGGTCATGAAGGGGACATCGCAAAATCCTTTAGAATTATCAATACACAAAATGGCTCAATTTTCCTTAAGTCTTTATTATGCGCCTAAAATCCGATTGGTATGTTCAGAAAGAAGCAGTTATCAGTCTTTTCTTGCCTTTCTGGTAACTGGATGTCTTTGATCGCCCTCTTTCATCCGATTACGTAATCTTCGGCTTCATCCTCCCCCTCCCCCTTCTGTTATGGCGTAATTCTGCTTGTCTCTTGTTTCTATGATTTGAGATGAACTCACCATAGTGTTTCCCAATCTATAAGTTAATCAGGGTCTTACTCACCTCTCATCTTCATTACGTAACTTCATTACAGTTATGTAGAGAGTTATGTAGAGACCTTTCACTTCAGGTTAGACCACGGATTGTATTTATCAATTCAACTGCGCTTGTGGAGCGAGTTATGTTGGCCGTTGCTCTAGGAACTTGATTTTTCGTGCTCGAGAACATATCCCACTATGGCTAAGTAAAGGTGTAGTTAAAAGTATTAACAGCTCGATATTAGACCATCTGGTGCAAACCGGTCACAAAGCCAGCGTAGACGAATCCTTCTCCATAATATACCGGGTGCCCAACAAACTACCAAAATCCTCGAAGCACCGCTTACTCCAAACAGCAGAGGCTATTGCAATTCGCCTCAAACAACCAGCGCTCTGTGTCCAAAAGAAACAAGTCCAGCCCCTACTACTGCCCTGGCCCTCAGTAGAGACTATAAACTCATGAATTTGTACCATTACCTTTCCTAATTCTTCTGACATTCAGTTTAATTGATGTTGATGCTGTTCAGCTGTAATTTATCAATATTATTGATTTGATGTTATTTAAACATTAATGTCGTTCATAAGACTAATTCATTCATTCATTATAATGTATATATAATTGTAGAACCTGATGATGAATTTATCGAAAAGAGTTCTCTTTGTTCCGTGTCTATTCTTTTGAAAATTAGAGAACCATTGAAAACAAGCAGGGAGTACTGGACAGCTGTTTCGTACTAGCTAGTGACTCATTGGCAGTGCGCACCTACTGCTAGGATTCGAACCCAGGACCTTCCACCTACATGGAGAGCTAGCTCGTATACCATTTAGACAGTGGAACCTGGTTCAGTGGCCAGTCCCTGAATTCTAACTTCTACCGATTCGGGATGTTTTTAGCGAGACCAACAAACATTCTACTTCAGAAACTTTCATCAGCTGCAGACCATTACCTGAAATTACAATAGTTATTAAAAAATGACAATAAAATACTTTAGTGTTTGAATGGTAGTCGAGAAAACATTATAAAGCCAATGTATCCAAAAGGCAAGCAGTGAAATTTTTGGTTTAAGTTACAGTCAATTTATAAGCCTTTCAAAATAGAAAAGGAGTAGGGAGGAGGGGAGTAAAAGATAGAAAATAGACAAATCTAATAAACACTGTTAGCATGTAGGTGCATGCATCAACTCAAGATGGTTATTTTTATTATTATAGCCTGGCTCTACACAGTATTTTCGATACAAGTATGGAATTTTCACAATGTGATATCGGTAGCCCAAATTTAGCAGGCCGACCATGGATATCGGGCGTGTGTCGGCCGGGGATCGAACCCCGGACTATGTGCATGGCCGGCCAGCGTACTAACCACTGTGCTACCGTCGCACATATGGGTACTGCGTTCGATCCTTGACGTGAAAATCATCATCCACTGCGGAATGCAGACACATCCAGTAGTTGAGGAGTCCCAAACAGGACGAAATGTCCATTGTGGATCCCACTGCTAGTCACCATTCACCAGTTAACTTTCAAGAAGGTTATAGTTTATAAAATTGGAAACTTGCTTAGTGAGCTAAAATCACCAATTTGGATGACTAATCAGTGTAATCTAAACGCAGTTACCAAGAGGGTGAGTGAGAGGAGATTGATTATGCTCTCTTTGTGCATGCATAAGTGTGGTTTGAGAAGTTTGGTTGCAATCGCCTTTGCAAATCGTAGTAAATTTGATGTCCTTAGTCCAAATAATATTTCGAAGGAATTAGAAATCTCGACGAAATGACCCGTATCCATCCACAAGTTGTATGATAATAGTTGCACTTTGCCAATATCTGCTTCCTTTTAGACATTAGTTTCGAACGAAATGCTTCGAAAACACCGGGTAGAAGCCTTGCCTTCTTTCTGTCCTTTCAATGTACTTGCTCCCAGAAGTGTCAGACATCAGCGATGTACTTATCCAGTTTGAAATGGCTTATAAAGCATGTGGTGCTGTATAGCGTTACCAGCCTAGCTGCATGTAAGCATCTTTTTATTGCTCCTTTCATTCGCTTGTCAATCTTTTGTGATACTGCTTCTCCTTCAATTGGGAGACAAATGAACGCTTTCGTCTTTTCAACAGATGGATGTTTCGTTTTCTCATCCTTTTCTTTGCTGCTGTACTTTAGGATAAATCCCTTTGGATACCCATTTTCCCACAGACATTTTTCAACAAAGCTTAATTCTTCTACTACGTGGTTTGACGAACATAACTTCTTGGCTCTGTCGTACAATGTCTTCACTGAATTCGACGCCTTATCTCTGGGATTCAAGTTTCACATCCCCAAAAAGCACATAAGCCATCTAGACACAAAGAAACGCAATTCGAAAACTTATAACACCAAATTTCAGACTCAGAACCTGTAGACGAAGACAAAAAAGAATGGGTAAGGTCTAAACTGTTTTTTATAGCACCAACCAATACCACACATCACCGTCAGAATGACAGAAGATGCTATCTGAGGAGCTTAAAGCAGCACTTGAGAGACTGTATGAAAATAATGTTGTCGCCATGACAACTGATTATTTACCTAAAATATTGACAATTCTTAACGATCTGTAAAAAATTCCAGGTGGACTAAAGTAAAAAAAGATGGAAAAGTAAATGAATGCCTCAAAGAACTTCCCCATCAAGAAACTGATTGACAACGAAACTTACCATGAACTTAGGTCAGAAGATGGATGCCTCCCATTTATGTACGGTCTACCAAAAATCGATAAGTCCAGTGTACCCTTAAGACATATACTATCAATGATAAACTCACCATGCAAAAAACTAGCTCGATGGCTAGCTGATTCATGAAACCACTTCAAGAGAAATTTGCAAATCACAGCTTGGATAACACCTTCCAATTTTCTAAAGAAGCCGATCACATTGATATATTAAATAAACTAATGGTGTCATACGGCGTGAATGCCCTATTTACAAATGTACCAGCGATGGAAACAATAGACACCACTTGTAAACAAACAGATATATTGGTGGATGGTGACTAGCAGTGGAATCAAGGACAACGCGCGTTTCGTCCTGATTGGGACCCGTCATCTGCTGGATGTACCTGCATTCCCCAGTGGGTGATGACGTTCCCACCGAAGCTCGAACCCAATGCCCATAGCCTCAAATGGCAAAGCGTTATCAACTAGACCATTTGGGCCACGAGAGCCACCTCATGTGCAACGGGTCATATTAATTATTCAATTGAATTTTAGATTTTCCCGTCTATTGATTGGACCGAAGTGCTCGGTCTCAGGTTGACATGTCTGTCGGCTTCTTATGCAGATGCTTCGATGATATCTGGACATGTAATTAGAAGTTAATTGATGGATGGTAACTAGCAGTGAAATCCAGCAGGATGAGCACTTCGTCCTATTTAGGACTCGCCAGCTGGATGTGCCTGGCGTTGGAAATTATGGGCACTGGGTTCGACCCTCAGTGGGAACATCACCACTCATTGCGGAATGCAGGCACATTAACTGGCTGATGAGTCCCAAATAGGACGAAATGTGCGTTGTTCCGGATTCCACTGCTAGTCACTATCCACCAATTATCACAGGAATGGATTTGTGTCAAGGAAAGCTTAATTTAACAAAATACGTCTTGGGCACAGAGTCAAAAGTGGATGTGTAGTCAAGCAAGATACATTGGACATATCCGGCTCTTTTAGGCTAATCAGGAATCAATATTATGATGTCAGACAGCGCTAGAGGCAGCAGCATATATAGTACTTCCATTCTAATTATATATAAACTCTTTGGGATAATTAAAACTTTTCATGGAAGATTCAAGGTTTGAATTTTTACGAGTTTGATCAAGGATTGATATCAGTTTGAGAACTATTGAAAACCAACCAGGGAGTACTGCACAGCCAGCTGCTTCATTCTAGTGGTTGTAAATTATCGCCACTGGGACCCAACTCCTCAATTGCTAGTCCATGAACTCGTGATTTAGCGCGACAGGCACCAACCAATGTCACCGGTGGGACATCCATCCTCACACGTGACATCTGGATGGACCTCACTGGTCATGATTTTTCACTAGGACTCCAAGAAACTCCGCCTTGTAGCAAGTCACTAGCAAGTGAGGTTTGAATTTAACATTCATACCAGTGCATCATTAAGGTACCGAGATAATTTTCGTGTCTTCTTTCCATACTAAAAGGTACAACATTACTGGAGAAAGAAGCATTAAAAAATGTTCCTAAAAGGCTGACATAAATATCCGCATATCTTCTGAGGACAACAACACTGTCAGGATCAAGGATTTGAGACATTTGCGGCATAAGATTACTAACTTATACTGTGAAACAACAAATAAACGGGCTATTTTTTAAAATTCTTCCTATCCGATTCAAAATCTAAATCACTTTGAGTTTTCTACGGATCAACTTTCGGCATCTCAATTCCAAACCGTGTTCCATAGAACAAGACAGAATAAATCTCTTCGCATATGTATCTATATATTTTTTCGGTGACAATAGGCAGCCGCCCTTGTCTCACTCCTGTACTCACTTTGAAGGCCTCACTAAGTTTTCCGTTGTGCATCACCTGACACGTGCCGCTGTCATATAGCCAGCTGTTGGATGAGGCTGATAGAGACTTGAGAAATGAACGCCATAGTATCGAAGCAATTTCCAAATTACTTCTCGGTCAACGCTGTCTGTCGAATGCCTTTTCGAAGTCGATGAAGTTGAAGTAGGTGTCTGACTGCCCGCCACTCTATGCTCTGTTCGATGATGATGATAATGACGATGCGTAGAGTTGCAATTTGATCAGCACATGATTCACCTTTCCCGAATCCACCTTGTCCCGATGGGTGGCGGAGTTCTGTATACAGTGTTTCCTTTATTGTCTCCAGGATGATGCGACTTAATATTTTACTTGGCGTGGACAAAAGTATGATTCCACGTCAGTTCTTACACAGGCCTAAGTCACTCTTCCAATATTATGTATAGATCGTTACAAACCAACTATAGAAAATTAATCTGATACTCGCTAGTGACTTGCTAGAGGATAGAGTGTCCTGGAGTTCTAGTGAGAAGTCGTGACCAGTGAGATCCATCCAGATGTCATGTGTGAGGATGGATGTCCCACCGATGACACTGGTTGGTGCCAGATAGTTAGAATTCATGCATGGGCTAGCCATTGATGAGTTGGGTCCGAGTGACTGAATGGTATATGAGGTAGCTTGCCTTGTAACCGGAATGTCCTGGTTTCGAACCCCAGTGAGGTGGGTGCATCCTGTTGATGATTCACAAGCACTAGGATGAAACAGCTGTCTGTCCAGTACTCCCTGTTTGTTTTCAATGGTTCTCTAACTGATATCAATCTGTGATCAACTCGTCAACAACAAATCTAATCCTTATAAACCAACTAAATAAAAGTAGTACAGATTGTCTGAGGCAATTTCATTTAAGCCAGAAAATTCGCATATGAATATCAGGAAAGCCCACTTACTTACTACTGAAGAAAGTCGGTCATTAAATCATTCAGAAAAAAGCAGCACAACTGTTCACAATACAACATTAACAAACAGTTATTATACACACAAAAAAAACCTTTTCTGGTATGTAATTTATGATAAAAGAAACCCTTTTGTTTTGTTTTATTTTCACACAGTGTGTTCTTTTTAAAAGATTTACACATGGTTCAATTATTCAATGGTTTTTGTTCAGTGCATTGGACATATTGAACAAGTCGTTTTTTTAAAGAATATAATTACTACTTTGTTTTGTTTAAGAAGGAAGAAAATAAGAGGAAAAATTGAGTCGTGTAAAACGATGAAAACATTGTTTACATTTTCGTTTGAAAATAAATAAATAAACAGATAAAATTTATTTTACTAAAGTCGAAAAATATGTATAGTGTTTTATGATAATTACCGTTGTTATTTTTTTTTAAACTGCGCTACTCTCGTTTTTGTCATTTGTTAGTAAGCAATGTAGTCGAGTCTGTGTGTCTGCGCTCGTGCTTGTGTCTATTTATGTGTCTATACATCCACGCGTATATGTCTATATGCATGTCCGTGTGTTTTTATTTTTGTGTGTCTGTTTATCGATCTATCTGTCGATCTATCTATCGATCCATCTATCTAGCGATATACAGTGGTAATTAGTAATCAGATAAGATGCGTACATAACATTAGTATGCATGTATCGTTTAAAATCGACATTTTGATGTATTTCTTTTTGAAACAGAGGTTGTTTTCTCTTTCTGTAGACAGTTTTTATAAATTATCTGTGTTGATGAGTGATGACATGTTAAAATATACCTCACAGAAAGAACAGGAGGCTTTTAGATGGAGACAGAGGGAGAGGGAGACTTTCATGTTTGTTTACGGATCTGATATTATCATACAATGGTATAGTAAGTCTATTCGAGTTTGACCACGGGTTAATATCAGTTAGAGAACCATTGAAAACCAACTAGGGAGTACTGGACAGCCAGCTGTTTCATCCTGGTTTGGGAATCATCGCCAGGCTTGACTCACCGACACGGTTCGAACCCAGGATATTCCGGTTACAAGGCTAGCTACTTCGTATACCATTCAGCCCATGCATGAATTCTAACTTCTACCAATTCATGATTTAGTACGACTGGCACCAACCAATGTCATCTGTGGGAACTCCATCCTCACACTTGACTGGATGGATCTCACTGGTTAGGACTTCTCACTAGAACTCCTGGAAACTCCGTCCTGTAGCAAGTCACTAACGAGCATCAGATTAATTTTCTACAGCTGGTTTGTAGGGATCTGTACTACGCTGGATATCCAAATTTAGAGTTATGCTATATATATGCGAAGAGATTTAATCTGTCTTGTTCTGTGGAACATGATTTGGAATTGAGATGTTGAAAGTTGATCCGTGGAAAACTCAAAGTGATTTAGATTTTGAATCGGATAGGAAGGATTTTTAAAATAATAACCCATTTATTTGCTGTTTCATAGTATAAGTTAGTAATTATACGCCTTAAATTTCTTAAATCCTTGATCCTGACGGTGTTGTTGTTGTTCTCAGGAGATATGGGGGTATTTTATTTTAGCCTCTCAGGAGCATTTTTCAATGCTTCTTTCTCCAGTAATGCTGTATCTTTCAGCATGGAAAAATACGAAAATTATCTTGGTACCTTAATCATGTACTAGTACGAATGTTAAATTCAAACCTCGCTTGCTAGTGACTTGCTACAGGGAGGAGTTTCCTGGGGTTCGAGTGAGAAGTCATGACCAGTGAGGTCCATCACGTGTGAGGATGAATGTCCCACCGATGACACTGGTTGGTGCCAGTCACGCTAAATCACGAATTCATGGGCTAGTCATTGAGGAGTTGGGTGCCAGTGGCTGAATGGTATACGAGTTAGCCTGCCTTATAACCGGAATGTCCTGAGTTCGAAACTCAGTGAGGTGGGTGCATTCTGACGATGATTCGCAAGCACTAGGATGAAACAGCTGGCTCTCCATTACTCCCTAGTTGGTCTTCAATCGTTCTCTAACAGATATCAATCCGTGATCAATCTCATAACAATTCAAACCTATTAAAATTAATGGAAAAATTACTTCTACTCAGCCTTGAACCTTCCTTTAAAAAGTTTTAATTATCCCAAAGAGTTTGTATATAATTCTAGTGGAAGTAGTTTATATGCTGCTGCTGCCTCTGCCGCTGTCTTACATCATAATATTGATTCTTGATTAGACAAAGGAGCCAGATATGTCCGATGTATCTTCCTTGACTACACATCCACTTTTGACTCTGTGCCCAAGACGTATTTTTTAAATAAGCTTTCCTTGAAACAAATCCATTCCTGAGATAATTCGTGAACGGTGACTAGCAGTGGAATCCAGAACAACGCGCATTTCGTCCTATTTGGGACTCGTCTGGCAGCTGGATGTGTCTGCATTCCTCAGTGAGTGATGATATTCCCACCGAGGTTGGAATCCAGTGCTCATAGTTTCCAACGCCGAAGCGTTATCCACTACACCATTTCGGTCACGAGAGCCACCTCTTGTGCAACGGGTCATATTAATTATTTAATTGAATTTTAGATTTTCAGTCGATTGATTGGACCGAAGTGCTCAGTCTCAGGTTGATATGTCTGTCGCCTTCTAATGCAGATGTTTCGGCAATGCATGGGGATGTAACTAGAAGTTAATTGGTGGATGAGGACTAGCAGTGGAATCCAGGATGCACACTTCGTCGTATTTAGGACTCGCAAGCTGGATGTACCTGGCGTTGGAAACTATGAGCACTGGGTTCGAGCCTCGGTGGGAACATCATCACCCACTGCGGAATGTAGGCATATCCAGCTGGCGAGTCCTAAATAGTATGAAATGCGCGTTATCCTGTTGGATTCCACTGCTAGTCACCATCCACCAATTAATTTCAGGTTACATGACCAGACATCGTCGAATCATCTTCACAAGAAGCCGACAGACATGTGAACCTGAGACCGAGCAATTCGGTCCAATCAATCGACGGAAAAATCTATAATTCATTCCTGGGATAATAACTGGTTGAATTCTTTTTTCTCTAACAGAATACGGAATCTTCTTCTGTCTTGCCTACTGAAACTGGAGTCTCTCAAGGTGCTGTTTTGTCTTCTCTTATTTAGTCTTTCTTTTTACATGACCAACCTCTTTATCAAATACACTGATGATCTAACTGTTTCGCTGCTAGTTAAGTCCCTGTGTGACTGTTCCAAACCTATTAGCTTTTTGTCGGGCATAAGTCAGTGTTCTTCCCTTAAGTCCCCCTAAATGACAGAAAGTTAATTCCATATTAGTTTGTTTATTAGATATATCACACAGTGAAACAGTATTATTTACTGGATGGCGTTTCGAAAACAATTTATTGCTTTTCATAAGCATATCGTCAGTTATAATCACACGACTTCGAAACTTGAGTTTTATAGGATAAATCTGACCTAAACAAACTGGTTAGCACTCACGAGGTGTGCAACATAGATGGCACTGAAATAGAGACCAAGTCGGAAATTAAATATCTTGGCGTCAATCTATCTGCTGATCGTTCCTGGTCGTCTCATATTTTGATGATTTCTAAGAAAATATTCCGTCTTACCTTCTACATCAAGAAGTAAAAACATTCTAGAATAACCCAACCCAACCCTTACTCTTACGATTCGTTAACTCTTGCATCCTGCCTATTATTCTCTGTTGTTCCCCCTTAGTTTTTCCAGGGATACTGAAGAAGGACTATATCTTACTATGTAGGACGTTAAAGGTTGTCAACAGGGTAAGCAACGTGCCACTTAACCAGCTTGTTAATATTCTGGTCGACAGGCACTAGCAAGTCACTAGGGAGCATCATATGGTAAGTATTATTATTTATTGAATGATGACTAGGTTTTCAAAATCATGAGTTGGAGTTCACTTTGAGTCAGTATTCATCCGTTTTCAAGGTTCTGTTAGCTCCTACAACATCCACCCGCTCCCCTGTAACAGATATCGAGTAGTTCCGATGTTGTGGAGGAAGAGTTAACTCTCCCAGGTGTTCTACAGACAAGAGTAGACAATTAAAACTTATGAAATGTGATTTAATGCCTGGAACCTAGGCAATGCTTTGTATGAACCTTGAATTCAAAAGTGACTGAGAGCTGCTGACAGGCTTAAAAGAAGGATCTCACAGTTCTTGTTTTCGAGGATATTCGCTGCAGCATCGTTGCGCATAGCGTCTTCTATTCGATCGTTATTGTACAATAACCTGAAGGGCAAAGTTCAACAATAGTGTCCCAAAGGATGCGAACGTATAACTGACCTTCAGCCGAGGAATTTTACACAAAAATTGATGTATATTTACTAGGAAATGCATGAAAACACATTAAACAAGGCATCTTTCCCTGACATGACTTAAAAGTACATCCCAGTTACGATGAAGAGTATCAGTTGCTCAGTTAGACTAGTTTCTCTACATGTATTCACCGAGGTGACTGAAAATGAGGTGTTTTTGTTGATTGTCGTTTGACTTCACGTGATCTGTTGTCAGTAACGACTTTGATTGAAGATTCTTGACAAAAATAAACTATTGAGCGAAAAATTCCTCTGAAAATTCTGTACTTTGTTAAGTATGCCGACGATCTAATTATTTCAATGTCTGTTAACTCATAGCTACACTGTACTAAGATGAACAGCTTTCGTTCAGGAATCAGCAAATGGTCTTCGTCTAATGGTTTTAAACTAAATCCTTTCAAATGTCAGACTGTTAATTTCAGTTTCCGATGTAAACGAAAGTTAAATGAAGCCGTTGGTTCCTATGACCCTTGCAAAATTGATGATACTGATATAGAAACCAAGTTTGAAGTTAAGTATCTTGGATGTATTCTTTCTACTGACCTAACCTGGTCTTTCCATTTCTTAGCGATTTCTAAAAGAATATTTCGTTTGACTTTTTACATTAGTAAGTTAAGGTACTCAGGCATAACTCAACCACTCCTCTTACAGTTTATCAACTCGTGCATCTTACCTATTCTTCTTTACTGTTCACCTCTGCTTATTCTCTCCTGGGTTGCTTAAAAAAGACTATGTCATACTTCGCAGAACTCTGAAGACTGTCAGTAGGGAGATTGGTACCCTGTCCCATCGAGCCATATCGTTGACATCGTCACTGATAGGCATTTGATTTCATGCAACAAATTTGCCAAAGGAATTTTGTCAAACTGTGAGCATCCAATTTACCCGCAGTGTCCTCTTCATTTAAAACAAGAAGTCTTTTCAGAAGAATTTATGCATGTGCGTCTAAGTATAACATTTCCACTATACCGTATTTAGCACGTACTTTATGTGATGAAAATAGGGGTAGGCATGAACTAACTAACCTTCTTTGCACTATTAAATAAACCATTTTCTCCACCCTTACAACATCAACCTTTATCGTTATTGTACTTCTTATATTTATAATCCTCTCAATTTTTGTTTTGTTTATTTTCTCAAAAGTGTGAACATCATTTAAGCTGTGTTATGACTGTTAATTTTTTATTTCCCCTCACTATGCTGCTATATCAACAGAACATTAGATCCAATAATCTATAACATGCTGAAGTTTCCAAACTGAATCGACAATACCGTTTGAAACAAACTCATTGTTATTATTATTATTATTATTATTATTATTATTATTATTATTATTATATCTAATAATCTCAGTTCATGCTTCGAATATTTTTGACTTTATGTCGAAAAAGTGGACAAATTCGTCTGGATAATTTTGTTTTAATTTTTAATTTTATTTATATTTTGAGCAAATCAGATGCAAGGTGTTGTGACAAATACTGAGAATTCCTCAAACTGAAGTATGCGCTGAAGATGTCACCCAGTAGGGTGATGAAAGCTTCGCAAATTAACTCTCCAGCTCAGAGAACACAACAACATCAAAATTATCCACCTGAGCTACAAATCTTCTCTATCATATAAAGTTTTGTATAGTTGCTTCTAGTTCTACCTGACGAGATACAACCAAGAAAGAGTTGTTTATAGACAGGATGTTCATGTTATGACAAGATATTTATTTGAGAGAAAAGAACAAGAAGTTCAGGAAAGATGGCTATCTTTTTTCGGAGATTTCATTCTCAAAAACAGTTGTGGAATTAGCATTTATACACATAAGCTTACATAGATACAATTGTTATTTTTGATTCCATGGTAATAACAAAGGTGGTTAAAGGTCATTGATAATTTTCAACTTGACATGAAAGTTTGAAGGTGTGTGAATATAGATTACAACGGCCTTAGAGACAAGATTACACAGAATTAGAAAACAGTTACAGTGTATGTGTAAAATAAGTTTTTTTTAAAAGACTATTATTTTGATATGCTACAGGATTTCATCATGAGCTGACATCCATCAGAGAACCATTGAAAAACCAGTACAAGAATCCTGGACAGCCAACTGTTTCGTCCCAGTTTGGGACTCTTCATCAATACGCACCCACCAACGGAGTTCGAACCCAGCACCTTCTGTTTACAAGGACAGTGAGCTCGTAGACCATTAAACCACCAGGACCCTATCCATTATCCAGCACATGAATTCCAACTTCTACCAATTCACGACGTCTCGCGACTTGCACTAGTCAATGTCATCTATGGCGAGTATTTGTCCTCACACTCGACCTGCTGCACTCTACTGGTCATGACTTCCCACTAGAACCGCAGGCAACTACTACCTGAGACGATACAGTTGTCTGGCAGTACTCCACGTTAGTTTTCCGGTGGTTCTCTAACCGATGTTAGCTCATGATAAAATCCTATAACCAAAAAACTTATTTATTTGCTTTCACGAAGGTTCCTTGTTGTCACATCGTGTTCAAGTGTTTGTATGTATTGAACCTTAAAAGGGAATTGTGTCACTAACAATGTGTTTATAGAGGTGTATTCAGCTGATGAGTCCTTCTAACGAAATTTATGAATTCAATAAATTCTTCTGCTTTTCTTGCCACACTTTTAGCTTGTTTCAACGATACTACTGAAAAGAAGTGTTTTCAATAAAAAATTTTTAATCAATACACATAAATGTTTCTTAATGATTTTTTTTTTGTTAGTCTTATTGATTGCAATTTGGAATTGGAAATTTGAGATGTTTTTGATGAAATGTTTGTCACATTTAATTAAGCCTGAAGTATTCGATCGAATTAACTGACTGAAAACCTTATTTCTTACATAATGACAAAGGGAGAAACGTTAAAAATAACCCAACTAACTAAGGAAAGAACAAACGAAGCTGAGGAAAATACTAAAAGCAAATAAGGATAAAAGGAAAACTCGGGGTGGCCGTACGGGTGGCTTGACCCGAAGGCGAAGGACTTTCGGTTGGATTGAAACTTGAAATTCATAGGTGGCGATTAGACTTTTCATCTAAGATGTGTGGGTGGGTGGGGGGGAGAGGTGAACTCAACAGCAGGAAGAGAATGATGAAAAAATCGATAAATAAACCGGTACTTCACTACGGCTTTTCTAATGGTGATTGGCTCAATACAGGAAGTAGCTGGGGTTCTAGTGAGAAGTCGTCTAGGATACTGCCCAGTAGTCAAGATAAATATATACATATATTTGTCACAAATACGCGGAAGTTAAAATTCATGGGCCACTGGGGTGGGTCCCAGTAGTTGGATGGTCTATGGGCTTGATTTGAAACAGGAATGTACCATGTCGGTGGGTGTGTACCATTGAAGAGTCAGGAAATAGGACGAAACGACCGTCTTAAAAGTGTAGAAGACAAAAACTTGGCAAAGGAATATGTATTTGGAAATTGGCATCTATTTATAGCCAAATTATGTATGTTATTATTATTATTGTTTCCTTTAGTTCCTAGAGGAACATAGGACTTCAGCCCAAACGTCTCCATTGCATTCGGTTCTCTGCCAACGTTTTCATAACCTGGCTCCACGTCTACCCACATGCTTTCATCTTCTCTTCACATGACCTCCTCCAAGTCACACTTGCACTGACGACCAACTCGCCGCCTCCCTTTCGGGTTCCACTCGAGTTGTGGCCTGACGTGTGATATCACTCGATGGTTTTCTCAAAGTGTGGCCAATCCACCTCCATTTCTTCTTAAATATTTGTTGCACAATTAATTCCTGCTGGGTTGGTTCGCTCATTGTCAGAGATCCCTCCCTGTTGCTGATCTTTCCTGGCCGGCCATCTGATCTTGAGTAGTATTGAGTGAAGACAGATGTTGATGAAAGTCTGTGGTTTGTTCAAAGTGCTCTTCGTGACGCCGCTCGGCGTGGCGCCAAGTCTCTGTTCAGTATAGTAGCACTGATTTCACACTGGAGTTGAAAATCCGGATCTTACTTTCCATGCTGAGTGCAGTTGATCCCCACACAGACATGATGAGAGTAATGAAAGATTGTCTTGCTCTCCCCCCTGTAGTTGAAACGAGGAGGAGGTTGCTTATTTCAAATTTCTCCCATTCATGCTGATTGTTGTCTGTTGTCGTTGCTGTGGCTGTTGCTGTTGGCCAGGAATCTTCATCACCTACCTCTGTCTTCTCCATGTTCACCTGGAGTTCTCTCTTCTCTGGATGCTTCTTCTATCGCCAACTTGTTGCTTTTCACTTGCATATCTTCCAGTCTGTGGGAAATCAGACATATATCATCATTGGCGAAGTCCAGATCCTCCAAGTTTTTTGAAGGGTTCGAGTCCAGGACCTTCCGATTCCAAAGCAAGCTGGTATACCATTCAGCTACTGGGACCCTTATCTTCAAAACACAATTTTGCACAGATCTTCCGTATTATACCTGCTACTTCTGGACTTCATATTCTGTGTGTTTCTTTGTGTTCGTTTCACGTCTCCCATATATCTCCACAACATTAAATCATATTTGCTTTCTCTGACATCAAATCTATCTCCCTGCTATTTGATGTTTTTGCAGGTCGATGAACATCTCTTTTTACATGTACTACTCACCACAGTCCAACAGTACTCCCTGGTGGTTATCCAGTGGTTCTCATGATCACTCCTGTAACCGATCAAGTCCCCCCAAACCAATGCTTCATAATTATTCTAATGCTTACTAGAGATTGGCTCTATACAGCAAACACCTGTGATTCTAGTGAAAATTCATAACCAGCAGGGTTCATCAAGTCAGGCAGGAGTACAAGTACTCACCTAGGATATTGGCTGGCGGTCACCCTAAATACATATATATATATATATCACGAATTGGCAGAAGTTGAAATTGATGGGCTACTAGGTCGGCTCGTACCATGGTAATGGATGTGTACTATTGAAGAGTCCGAAAATAGGACGAAACAGCCTTCTGAAAATACTCTAACCGAAATCATCTCATGATGTGATGAAAGGATTGTCACATTTAACTAACCCTGAGTAAACTGACCGAAAATCTTTGTTGGTGTTTTTTTCTAATGACAAAGGAAACAATCTCAAACTAACCTAGCCAAAAAGAACGAAACAATAAAATTCACAAATGAAGTTGATTTGATGAATGAATGAATTAATGAATGAATGGTACTCAAACAACGAAATAAAGAAAAATAGGTGAGGAAAATACTAAAGCAAATAAAAATGAAAGAGAAAAACTGGAGGTGGACACAGGGTGGTGACAAAAGCGGGTGGTGGTGTGGCCTGAAGGTGAACAACTTTCAGATAGATTGAAACTTGAAAAACATAGGTTGGGATTAGATGTTTCATCTCAGGAGTGATGGGGGGGAGGAGGAGTGAATTCAACAGCAACAACAAGAACACAGTGACGAGGAAATCGATAAATAAGGCAGAAATGAACGGTAGTCATTATTTATAATTAAGAAAAGGGAGATGAATTAACTAATTGGTTTCTTTCTCTACTTTATTTTATTTTTATTTTTGCGTTTATTTTCTGTTTTAATTCTTTTGATTAGTAGATAGATAACTGAGAAGTAGGAGAATACTGGAAGGGCTTTGAATTTTATAAGTTCTCAATTACAGAGTTTGCTGAAACTTCACAGAACTTGCATTGAACACTAGTCAGTAACTAGTGTGATGTGTCTAGTCCTCGCAGTTCACTTCACTGTGAATTGATGATGTTAGGTAGTTGAAGGCAATCGGCCACAGAAGCCTTTCTTAACCTAGGTTTCGTGCTTGTTGGTACTCTTCAACGAGGCGCATCTCCAATCTTGAAGGAACTCATTTCCCTCCTTCTGAGATTCGAATCCACGTCACCCAGTGAGGAATTCAGTCAGAGACATTACCACTGAGCTAGCTATTCAGACGCGCGATTGAGCTCCTCAAGGACTAGTGGATGGCCACAATGCAAACTTGACTGATAGAATTCAGTCTGCACCAAAGGTAGGACCAGACACATAACACTAGTTACTGACTAGTGTCCAATCAAAAATATCCAATACAGTCTTATAGTAGGTCAATAACGAGCCCGAATAGCTGGCTCAGTGGTAACGTCTCTGACTGTAACACTGGAGGTGACGTGGGTTCGAGTCTCAGAAGGAGGGAGATGAGTTCCTTCACGGTGTTTGCAGATACGCCTTACCCTGACTAGTGAGTGCCAACTAGCAAGAAACCTAGGTGTGTCCAAGGCTTCCTGTGGCCGATTGCCTCTAACCAACCATTGGTGAAATGTTTAAGTAATAGAGCACAAAAACTAAGTAGTACCAAGGAAAATCTAAGGCAGGAAGTGAGGTATATAAGAGAAGCTTTGAAACTTGATTGATGATTGCCCTGATAAATTAGTCAGAGAGTATGTAGGGAGATGTTAAAATAAAATAAATAATGATAGTAGTGATAGTGATAATAATATTAATAACGACATGCATGTCAAACATGTACAAGATAATGACAACACCAACAATAGGGAATCTAAGTCATCAGTAGTAATTCCATACAAGGAGGAAACCCCGGAAACCACCTTACGGTAAATTCTTAACAATGCAGGCAGAAATAAAAGTGGCTGGCATTCTAACCCACAAGCTTTGTCATTTGAAGGATCCTGTGGAATGCAATTTAGTTTATCTAATACCCTGTCTGCAATGATTGTCAGGTCAAATACATAGGTCAAACTAGTAGAACAGGGGCAGTCAGACTAGTGAACATAAAAACTTAGCAAAATCTAGATTGGTTGACCCGAATAAGATAAGAAATCTAGAGAATAGTTAAGCTATACCACTCACTACATGCAATTACACACAACCATACAATAGGATGGATGGGATAAGATGACAGTTTTAAAATCTAATGTAACAGGGTGAATGGAAGGAGAGATTGATAACAGAAGCTTTGTTTATCGAATCAACTGAGAGAGAATACGTGTAATAGGAATGATTCAACACCTGTCCCAGATATCTGGAAAATTCTACTACCCCAAAGACGACAAACAGGAGAGAACAAAGAAAACTATAAAACTCAAGTTTCGAAGTTGTATGATCACAATTGATATGATTATGAACAGCAACAAATTGTGTTCGAAACTGTGTCATCCAGTTAATAATACTGCTGCTTCACTGTGGGATACATCTAATAAACAAACCAATATGGAATTACTTACTACCACAGTGCCCAAGTTGTACACATATATTATCAGAAAGTCAACATCACTTTTAGGCATATGAGGTAACAGTCTGTTGAACATACTTATTGATCGAGGTAGCCATATTCGATTCTATTCTATTCCATATGGAATTATAGATATTATGCTACTGAAGCGTACTGAACAGTTGTTTCCCCAGCCTATCTTGTGATTCTTCAGCAACACACCTCCAGAGGGGTTCGAACTCAGGACCTCCTGGTTACATGTCGACTTCATAAACCTTTTAGCCATCGAGACCCATTCTAAATGACCCATGAATTTCAAATTCAACCACTACACCAAAATCACCCGGCGAGTATTTATATTCAAGCTCAACAGCCTTGAGGGATCTCATCAGGTGCGTGGAGTTGAAGAGTCCCAAACTAGGTTGACGAAACAGCTCAAATAAATCAAAACCCTATAAACCAACTATTTAAAATAGGACTGAGAAGCCAATAACGGGTCTGACACTATTCTACTTCAATACTCCACAAGCTACGGGATATATACATTTGATCGTACGGAATAATAAAAAGACAGTTGCAGCGATGAAAATTTTCTTCTCGACGAAGTCACCGTCGACTAGATAGCTGTGCATTCGTGTATTTATTTATAAGAAATGGGAGGGAAAGTTCCAGAATAATTTCCGGTCAAGGGTCAAATTAATAAAATTACAACTAGGAATTGAAATGCCACAATAAATAGAGGGGGTTGACGGGTAAAACTGATATAGAAAATAAAAAAAATGATTCAGTGAAGAGACTCTTTTCAACAAATTTATCATGAAGCTGTACAATCGTATATACACATATGGTTTTTAAGAAGTTATATCCGGTGAGCGAATTGAAACATTGGTGCGAATGCATAAAATAATAATAATAATAATATGAAATGCAATTAAAACTAAAATGTTTGTGATTATAATCGTGGTTAAATTACTCTTTACCTTGTAGATGACTTTGAAGGATAAAACTCGAACAAAGTAGCATCATAATTACTGAGAAGATTGACATTGATTGTGCAATTCGGGGTTAGAAATGTAGAAATAACAAAAGTAGACAGGATGTTTGGATAACAAAATCTGGTGGGATCATAACTAATGTGACGAATAATTGTTTATGCAGTCAGCGATTAAATATGTAGAAATAATAAAATGACAAAATAGACAGGAAATACGGATATGAAAATATGGTAGTGTAAATAGTGGAGGGACTAAGAAAAACTTGAAAATAACATGAATAAACAGGACGTTTGGATAAGAAATGTATTGGCATAGTGACTATTAGAAGAATTACGTGTTTATGGTAACCATGGCAGGGACAAGGTTTGAACGTATTTTGGCCATGGCAGGGACAGAGTTTAGACATACTTCTTTTGGAAACATAGCGTGGGTTTGAGCTTTTGGACAGCTAGTGCCTCGGCTATACCCAGATGTCTTAATTTTACTCCCTCTGATAGGTTTGATCGAATCTTGTATATTATTTTGAAGGATTTTTCGAATGGCTCTGAATGTCCTGAATTGACCAGATGTTCTGTCTGACTGAACTATATACACATTTTCATTCTCCTTTTACTAGCCAGGTGGGATAGTGGTTACAAGTGCGTTTTTCAAGTTGGCACATTGTACGATCGATATACTCAGCTCTGCAGCATTTATTATAAATACACAAATGTACAGCTATCTATAAAATTTATTTGTAAAATCTCAGCGAAACTGAAATGATTAATTCCAACGTTTTGTTCGGCAATCCGGTCCGAACTTCTTCAGGGAAATTAATCGAAATTAACATAACAGAGGTTTATATATAAGAGGAACAACTCTTGTCAAGGAACTTAGCCCTAAGTTCCTATTGTACTGAAGACTTAAGCGATTGAACCGATAAATACTATGTACGTTTTCCAACTTTAAATCCAAAACACCAGTATTTCTTCAACGAAACTATATTGTTTGGCAATTAAAGTGAAGAAAACTACAAAGTCTACAAACAAATGTTAAGTACATATGAAGTTATAAAGTACTTTTATTCTTATTGAACTTCAGTCTTCTTTCAACTTGCAAGAGATCGTTCCATTCGCGCATTCAATTGCCCGCCAATGGCTGCCAGACCCAGTAAAACAAACGTTCAATGTTCACGTCCATTGACAACTCTTGTTGTTAAACCTTGTCCAATCATGAGCCATGCAACAGGCATCAACATGTATAATAAATAAATAAATAGAATTGTATGTTTATATATATAAAAGTACATCTCTTGTTTTAAATAGTTTGTCCTGTCATATGAATCAAGAAACAGCTATCAATAGGGTATAATTATATTTCAATAGTTTACACACAGTGATAAGTTTTGTTATTGGTAATTTTGCTCGAAATATTGAAATATAATTATACTTTATTTGATCTATTCCACAATGCTCAAACTTTCACTGATATTAGCTATCAATAGGTATAATAAACAAAACAAAACAAAAATTTTTATGAACTGTGGTCAAAATTTGACCTCAGACTTTCAAAAATTAGTTTATTTTTAAAAAATATATATGCGTATATGCAGTAAATAATGGTGTGTTTGTGTGTGGGTGGGTGGGTGAACAGTCATAAAACATTTGTTATTCTCATATGAGCTGTGATCAAGATTTCACCGGATAGTGGTTCTCTAACTAATGTCAGCTCATGATGAAAATCCTGTAACCAATCAAATCCCTACAAACCAACATTTGAATGGTTACAAAATAATTGAGATTTCTTACAAATATAATATAATTTTATAAATTTGTTATTCTCTCCATAAGAAGACGTAGACAATCGGGAATTTGATCAAGTGTGACTAGTTGTTGATACATATCCAATTTATTTATTAGTCAGGATTTGCCTTGCATCAGCTAAGATCACACCTTCACGTCTGTTCAAACTGTTGGGATTCACCCATATATGTAGGGCTTCTGCAGTCAGTCTTTCTTTATATGAAACAAAACCTTTCTGTAAAACCTTAGTCTTATCAAAGTCGATTTTGTGTCCCGTTTCTATCGAGTGTAATGCAATCGCTGAGTTGTTTTCTAGCTTCTCCAAGTCTGCAAAGGTCTTTGGAACCACCTTTAGACATTGTTTATGCTCTTTCACCCTAACATTTACCTGTCTGGAAGTTCCTCCCATATATACGGCGTTACAATCCCCACAGTTGATCTGGTATGCGCATTTCTGATGGTTTTCTTGTTCTATTTCATCCTTAACCTTCACCAGTAATGAGCGTAAGGTGCTTGATGCACGAAAATACACTCTTATATTATGATCGTTAAGGATTCGCTTTATTTCATCGGATGTTTCTTTGCGGTAAGGAATCACCGCTGATGCTAAGAGTTGTACAGTGTTAGTACAGCGGTGATTCCTTACCGCAACTATCCGGTCAAATCTCGATCACAGTTCATATGAAATGCAGCTATCTAGTTGACGGCGACTTCGTCGAAAAGGACATTTTTATCGCTGCAACTGACTCCACAAGTTCATGTTGAAGAATGGTTATATAAAATTTGTCGAGTTATTATTTTTATTATTGTTTCGCCTGCAATATGTGGTATATGTGCTCGTTTTGTTGATGTGTTATCACACAAACACAGAGAAAGAATTACTTAAACCTTATTTTGCTTTCATTAAATCGCACTTTGTCATCATAAATTTTTATTTTTTTTTTTTTATTATTTTTGATTTACAGCTTGATTCCACACCGTATTTTCAGTACAAGTGTGGAATTTTCAGCATGGATATCGGTTGCCCAAATTCAGGCATACCATAGATATCGAGTGTGCGCCGGCAGGGGCTCGAACCCCGGACCATGTGCATGGTCGGCGAGAGTCCTAACCACTGTGCCACCGACGCAAATAAATATAAATTGACATGTTTAATCCCCTCGGGGAATACACACGGTCGCAAATACACACACGCGACCACACACGCACACTTGTGGATATACAAGTGGACATACATACATACACATTTATATGACTATGTGTCAAAATGAATTAACTTCAATCAATTTACAATAATAAAAATAGCAGTAATTATAATTATTGTTATTATTATTATAATACATTAACTGTATTGATTGAATGACTGTGTCTGTCTATAAATAAGTGTGTTTGTACGTGTGTCCTCGATAATCATGTCTACTATCCTATGTGTCTGTTAGCTTAACATTTTTTTAAGCGCATACACACACATACGCACACCTGTGCGTAAAGCTTAAAATTCGCGTGTCTGCTAGTGTGTTTGTCTGTTTGTCCATCTATCTATTCTCTCTCTCGATGTCTGTCTGTATGCAATCTGATTATAGTGGACAGAGTCATCATCAAAACAAAATAAGAGAGATTTCTCTTGTCAAAATGCATTAAGTCATATAATAATAATGATAATAATAATAATGCCGTTTTTACCTTGATCATCCTTAATGCAATCAGATCAGATTCCATGTTGATTTAGGCGTGTATTTGTGTTGTTGTGTGTGTGGGGGTGTGTGTGATTAAGGAGAGTAGATGGAAATCTGTGTAGACAACTTAAAGCTTCTCAGTGAATTCAACCATATTAGTGCTTGAGATACATAAATACGATAAAAAGAAAAGGCGGTAGAATGATGTGAATGGGTTTATCAAAGAGTTTCACAAAGGGTATAAGTAGAAAAGGAGGCAGAGAGACAGCGAGAGAGAGGGAGACTACTTATTGACATGCCTTGTTATGCTAGAAAGAATCAAAGTAACATAATGAAATAAACAAAATTTGTTGAAATTTCAAACAAATCACTGAGAAAAAAAAGAGAATTCTTGATTGAATACACGTCAGTAACGAGTGTGTAATAGATATCTGGTCCTTTGTTTTGGTGAAGACTGAATTCTGTCAAAGTCAAGTTTCCAATGTGGCCAGTATGCCACTAGGTGGCTTGTCATGACAGTTCACTGAACTGTAAATTGTTGATGTTACATGATTGGAGGCAATCAGCCACAGGAAGCTTTGGATACACCTAGATTTCGTGTAACCTTGAAGGAAGTGATGTCCCTCCTTCTGAGATGAGTTCCTTCACGGTGGTTGCAGATACGCCTTGCGCTGACTGGTGAGCGCCGACTAGCACGAAACCTAGGTGTGTCCAAGGTTTCCTGTGGCCGATTGCCTCCAACCATCTAATACCAACAATAAGAATTCTGTATAATAGAGCATTCATGACTATATTTCAGACTGAATCTAAGAAGGTTAGAAACCTTCATACCTTTGGTTCCTCTGATAAATTACGATAAAGAAAGAAAGTAAGAAAGACCAGATATTCAGTGTAAAATGATATCATCATTCTATTTCAAAGGTTCTCATCAGCTGCAGATCCCTACCTGAAATTACAATGGTTATAGTAGTAGTGTAACAGCAGAAGGCAAGACACAGAAGCCAAGGTATTATTATTTATCATTATTATTTCCTTTAATTCCTAGAGGAACATAGGGTTTCAGCGCCAACGTCTCCATTGCGTTCGGTTCTCTGCCACCGTTTTCACCGGGCTTCAGGTCTGCCCACATGCTATCATCTCCTCTTCACATGACCTCCTCCAGGTCACCCTTGCACTGACGACCAACTCGTTGCTTCCCTTTCGGGTTCTACTCGAGGGCTTGTCTAGTGATGTAACTTGATAGTTTCCCCAGGGTATGGCCAATCCATCTCCATTTATTCCTGCTTATTTGTTGAACAGTCGGTTCCTGCTGGGTTGGTTGGTTTGCTCCCAGAGATCCCTGTTGCTGATTTTTCTGGCCGGATATCTGATCTTCAGTAGTACTGAGCGATTTTCAATTAATCAAACCGTTATTTATATGCCATACAGTTTATATTCTTTAACCAATCAATGAGCGTGTGATTTTGGTTTACATTAAACGACATGAAATAGAATGTTCAAATACAATACTGAACTGTGGGAGTATGTGAGAATAATATTCTGTTGGAAAGCTATCTATCTTTATTAACCTACCATTCATGGGTGATAAAATATACAGTTGACAGCTAAGGCAAATAATTCGGTCAGCCGTCAAACTCACGTTCTACACCGCATGTCTTCCCCTCACAAGCCGAATCTACGATTAAAGGACAAAATTCTGTGGACTCTACTTTAAACTCAAATCTTGACGACAGTTCATTTGAATTATTTTGCAATCGAATTAAGTTAACAAAGAAACTGTGTAACTGGCACAATCATCGTGTTTTCAGTCTCCGTTGTCTGGAACAAAATGTACATCCTAAATCCGTAGCTGTCGAGTCACCTGACAACTCCAGTAGGTCGAATAAAGCAGCTCAATCTTCAGAAAGAAGGCAAAGCAATAAGTCCGACAGGGTGCTTCTACTAAACTCTAATCCTAAACACCATCATTTTGAAAATACGTCTAATCATAAAATTCTAGATACTAACAGTATGAACAGACATGAAGGTGTGATGTTAGCTGATGCATAGGAAATTCTTATTAATAAATAAAAATGGATATGTATCCCTAATTAATAATACTTGGTCAAAATTCTCGACTGTCCATATCTTCTTATGAAGACGTTAAGATATGTTTTACAACTGTTTACCCCTCACACACACACACACACATACACACTGTTTAAAGTGTTTAACGAAGGTAGACCAATATTTGTAAGTCCGGGGTCAAATTTTGATCACAGCTCATAAAATTTTGTTTATTATATTTGTTGAATGACTCATGATTGGACAAAGTTTCAAAAACAAGTGATGTTCCTTTTATATATATACCTCTGTTATGTTAATTTCGATTAATTTCCCTGAAGAAGTTCGGACCAGATTACCGAACGAAACGTTGGAATTACTCATTTCAATCTCTCTGAGATTTTACAAATATAATTTTTTATAAATGTCTACTTCAAACTGTATTTACAAAGTTCCGGTGACACCTATATGAGTAGAACCAATAGAATGTTCCAATGTCGTGTGGTCATGGAAAAGCACATGTTCCAAAATGGTTATTAAAACACATAGAAAATCCAATGCAATTATTAATCTGAATAGAAATCCATCGTCATCACCACCCATTGCAAAGCACTTGTTGATATCAGGTCAGAAAATCAATCAATATTAGTGACTCCTTCAAGTGCTATAGGTGATGGAGGCACTTTGGGGGATAAACACATACATCCTAAACTATGTGTACAGCCAAAACAATAGACTTCAACCTTCGCCTACCATGAACTGACTACTTGACCTATTTAAATATGATTGGCCATTCGTATACAATTTTGTTTT
The DNA here is from genome assembly GCA_944472155.2 of Trichobilharzia szidati. NCBI lineage: Eukaryota > Metazoa > Platyhelminthes > Trematoda > Strigeidida > Schistosomatidae > Trichobilharzia > Trichobilharzia szidati. Next base: position 151,780,200 of record OX235273.1, read on the forward strand.
ATATAACTGAGTAATTGTCACGCGTTTTATTTTATTCTATTATTTTGAACGATGTTAGTTGAAAAGCGATTGTCGCGAAACTACGAAATGACGATATCATCTGGCAAAATTTACCTTCTAAATGCCTTATTCAAATTAATAATATTGTGTGAGGATGGAGTTCCCACTGATGATATTGGTTGGTGGTCATGCTAAATCACGAATTGGTAGGAGTGAGAATTAGTGGGGCAGCCACTGAATTGGGTTCCAGTGGCTGAATGGTATACGAGGCAGCTTGCCTTATAACCGGAAGGTCCTGGGTTCGAACCCTGGCAGTGGGTGAGTACTGCCGATGATTCCCAAGCACTAGGATGAAACAGCTGGCTGTCCAGTACTCCATGACGCTTTTCAGTGGTTATTTAACTAATATCAATCTGTGATTGACTCGTAAGAACAAAAATAATCCTTACAAACCAAACTCTTAAAAACAAGAAATGAATATGAAATTAAATCAAGTGAAAATATTAGCGACAATGTAACAATGGGAACAATGAGCCGTCTACTTAGAGTTGGTAAGAATCGTAATAATATAATAGAGAAGATTTGTAGCTCAGGTGGATGATTTGCATTTAATAGTGTTCTCTGAGCTGGTTGGTTTAGTTGCGGAGCTTTCGTCGTCCCCCTTCTGGACAACATCCCACTTCAGCTCAATTTCTACCGTAAAGTGAAATAATTTAAATTTCTTCATGAGTGATACAATCGTGTCTCCCGGTAACCATCTTTACATAAGTGTATTGACCATTTTCTATTGACTTGGATTTTAAACTTTCTCGTCACCTGATTTACTTTTTATTAGTTGGTATATTTCGTCTATATTCACATGTTTGTTAATCGCATTTTCGTTCGAGTACTAGGCTTCTAGGAATTCCCTGGCACTTTTGGTGTTTCCTCTGTCTAGTGTAGCTGAGTATTTGATCTGTGTGTAATAATCCAATTACTCACAAGAAAAACTGTATGCAGACATTGTTTGAAAGAGTTCAAACACATTGTAGCATTTCCGAGTTGAAAAGAATGGAAAAAAATACCTACGAATGGTCTTCAAAAAGAATGGTTATCCACAAAATTTCATCAAAAAGTGTTTAAAATCTAATCACAACACCAACAAGGAACCATCATCAAAGAACATAAGAATATTCATCCTACCATATATAAAAAATATCTCTGAAAAACAGCTAGAATATTGAAACCGTTTGATATAGATATAGCACACGAACCAGTCGAATCACTTAATTCGATATTGTGCAAACCGAAAGGTCCAACAGAAAAAGGAGATAAAATTAATACCATTTGCAAAATAAATTGGGTGTATGACCTGTAACAAGCATTACATCGGCCAAAGTGGGCGTCCCCTTCGAATTAGAATCCAAGAACACAAATCAGCCGCGAAAAGACACGATATGTATTCTTTAGTATCAATGCATATAGATAATTATGGTCATCAATTTGATTGGGATAATGTCAAAATCTTAGACAGAGGAAACACCAAAAGTGCCAGGGAATTCCTAGAAGCCTAGTACTCGAACGAAAATGCGATTAACAAACATGTGAATATAGACGAAATATACCAACTAATAAAAAGTAAATCATGTGACGAGAAAGTTTAAAATCCAAGTCAATAGAAAATGGTCAATACATATGTAAAGATGGTTACCGGGAGACGCGATTCTATCACTCATGAAGAAATTTAAATTATTTCACTTTACGGTAGAAATTGAGCTGAAGTTGGATGTTGTCCAGAAGGGGGACGACGAAAGCTTCACAACTAAACCAACCAGCTCAGAGAACAGTAATGAATGCAAATGGTAATAATATATTTCAGTGTTTAATTGGTGGATGATGACTAGCACTGGAATCCAAAGACACGCGTTTCATCCTATTTACGACTCATCATCTGCTGGGTGTACCTGCATTCCTCACTAAGTGATGATGTTCTCAGTGAGGCTTGAACCCAGTGTCCATAGTTTCAAACGGCAAAGCGTCGTTATCCACTTGATCACTTGGGCTACAAGAGAGCCACCTCTTGTGCAAGGGGTCATATTAATTATTTCAATGTTTGACTGGTAGTAGGCAAAATGCCATGCGTCGGTGGCACAGCTGTTGGGACTCTCGTCGACCATAGAAAAAATCTAATAAACAAACAGTGTTAGCTCGTAAGTTCACATAGTAACTCAAGACAGTTTTGAAGTACATAAGATTGAAAACTTGTTCAGTGAGCTAAAATCACTAATATAGATGACAATGTTCCTCGTCACAAGATGCTCGAATCATTACAGATGATAAAGGACCATCAACTGTTAGGCACTGACTACCTGAGGGCACCATGTGCAAATTGATCTCTCTGAAATTCCCTTCTCATCATACCGAAATGTATGATGAATTCATCAAATAACCAGCTTCTCCACACACACACAAACACACCAGCTGTTTCTTTTATAAAGATTTACTATGAGAAAGAAGGATGTGATTTCCTTGAAGCATTTGAATTGTCTATACTGACACTGAGAGGGATGATGAAAACCAGTGCCCCGAGAGAGGCTCGAACTCTCGACCTCCGCATTATAAGTACGGCGCTCTAACCAACTAAGCTACCGGGGCACGACACAACGCCATGGTGTGTTGTAGTATGGTGTGGTTTTGCACTCACATTTATATTTATCGCTACAGTTCCTACAATCGAGTGAAGGAAGGGATTACAAATCGAGTGTCTGTCATCTGGGATAGATAATAAACATTCTGGCTTTATAATTATAATTGTAGAACTCTCAAAATTTGTAGTTACCATTCAATGAGATTTCTCAAAAGGCTACATTTTCAACTATCTGATTTCTTTTCAATAGTGTGATTTTAATTTAACTCATTGTTTCATGTAGTCAAGTTCACTTCACTCAAATTCCTTGATGATATATGTAGAAATTGTATTTGTAAAATCTCAGGGAACTTGAAATTGGGAATTCCAACGTTTCGATTGGTGGACTGGTTCGAAATTCTTCAGGGAAATTAATCGAAATTAAAATAACATAGGTATGACGAGCCGTACAATCGTATCTGTACACATATGGCGTTTAAGAAGTTATATCCAGGGAGGGAATCACATCAAAGTTGTGAATACATGAAATAATAATAATAGTAGTTGTTGTATGAAATGCAATTAAAATATTTGTGATTATAATCATAGTTTAATGTCAAGTAGCAAAACAATTAATGTCATATACGGAATAATACATAAGATGGATGGATGTATAGATGTTGTTGTGAGGGGGTACATAATTATAGGATTAGTAGGCGAATATAAAATGTTAGATAACATGGTGTGAAATTTGATTAGATAGAATTCAATATTGTAAAAATAAAAAATAAAAATTTTGGATTTCGTATGACAAGTGGGACAAGTGGAAACAATTCAGAGTGAGAATAGTAATAATATTACCAATAACAAAACTTATCATTGTGTGTAAACTATTAAAATATAATTATACTTTATTTGATCTAATCCACAATGCTCAAACTTTTTACTGATATTAAGTAATAATAATAATCGTAGTAATGAGGGAAAGGTACATAGAATAACTAAACAAACAAAATACATAAATAAATGTCTATCCCTCTACGGCCAAGACAGAAGTAGGCATTGTACATACTGCATCTTTTGTACAAAAAGGTGTACACAAAGGTGATGTGTTGAGTAGACAATTATTTAGTGTTAAAAGAGAGTAACTATTTACACAGTAATGAGACAACACGGGGTGGAGTACAGATTTCTTTTGGAAACAAGGATGGACTAAAGACAAAATACAAGACACAACAACAGAGTGAATTTATACATATTATGATGGAGAGTTCTCGATGGTGGGTGGGGGTGAATAGTGAAGTAAAGTTATAAAATAGATAAAATAATTTAATCTTGGTAGATTTGAAAAAATAATGAGTTCAACTCAGTCAGTAAGTGAAAATCAAAATGTTATGCAACAGAACAAAACACAAAAGTACACGAACAAAACAATCATCGTTACCTGATAGGGTAGTGAGAGATTAGTCATAATCTTTTTCTGTATGCATAGGTTGGGTCGAAGTCTTGTGATGGCAATGGCTTCTATGAACCGAAGTAAACATGCTTTTCATTGGGTATAGATTATTTTGAAAGCCTGCCTAATTTCCACAGTATGTCCTGTGTCAATGAGTTGTCTGGCGACTGCGCTTGACAGTACTTTGCTGCCTTGAAAATGGAGAACTTTAGGAATATGCTTGGAGAATCTAGCAGATGTTCTCCTCTCGGTGCTTCCTAAGTTCTTCCTCGCGCAGGTGCAAATGAATTGGTAAATGCAGTTGGAGTTGACATGAGGAGCAGGAAACTTATCTACCTTTGACTGTATTATTATTTATTATCGCTTCCTTGGGTTCCTAGTGGAACATTGGGCTTCAACTGCACATCTCCCCTTGCTTCTGTCTTCCGCTGTACTTTTCACTTGCATCCATGTTAGTCCTCTTCACACGATCTCCTCCATGTCACCCTTGGACGTCCCACTCGCCGCTTCCCTTTCGGGTTCCACTCGAGCACTGGCCTGACGCGCGATGTCACCCAGCCGCCTCCTCAGCGAGTGTCCAATCCATCTCCACTTTCTCCTGCATATTTGTTGGGCGATTGGTTCTTGTTTTGTTTGTTCCTATAGTTTCTTGTTGGTGATTCTTTCTGGCCATCTGATCTTGAATAAAGAACGAAGACAGTTGTTGATAAAGGTCTTCAACAGGCTGTTGGAAATATTCTTGGTGACACGCCGCCAAGTTCCTGATCCATATAGAACAACTGACTGACTTGACGTTTGTATTGAAAATCCGAATTTTGTTGTTGATGTTGATGCTGAGTGACGAAGATTTCCAGATTGGTTTCAGGTTGATGAATGTGTTTCTCGCCTTCCCGACTCTCGATTTGACATCCTCGTCCGTTCCTCCCGTAGTTGAGATGATGCTCCCTCTATGAGTGAATGAAGTAACCTCTTTCAAATCACTCCCATCTTGTCTATGTTCACTTGGAGTCCTGTCTTTGCTGCTTCTTCGACGAGTTTGTCGGTTTTCGCTTGTAAGTCTTCGATTTTGTGTGACATCAAACATAAATCATCCACGCGCGAAATCCAGGTCTTCTAAATTCTTCACGTCGGTCCAGGATATCCCTGTCTTCCCGTTTCCCACTGTCTGACGCATAATCCAGTCAGATACCTTTGACTGGGTTAATCAGTATACCAAGTTGTAAAGTGGAATGAGTCTAGAGGCGGGAAATGTTTTTTTTTCAATAAACCTTATGGATCCTTCTTCACCTTTGCATGCTAGACATATAAAAATTGGTTTCTTTTCCACTATTTCTTCTTTCGGTCTATGTAGTTTCCCCCATCCATGATTTGATATAAACTTCTGAGGGTATCCATTAGAAATAAGTTTCCTTTCTATGACTACAAGTTCCTCTTCGATCTTATCTTTTTAACACAACGCTGTAGTTCCATTATCTCCGGTAGAGGTGTTGAATCGATAAACAAAGAGAATTAACAGGTTCTAGACGTTTTAAATACCTGCGAGGGTGAATAATACTATCACAGGTCATATTTTAATCGATTGCAACAAAATGAACAAGAGAAATTATGTGTGATATTGTTGCATGTGCTACTGGTAAGATTTGTCAGTAGTACATATATAAAGAAAGACAAGTTCACCGGCATAAAAACATCATATAGCAGGGAGATAGATTTGACATCAGAGAAAACAAATGACAATACAGCTCATTATACACACTTCCTTAGCTTTTATCGATGAAATACTAATGTAATCTGATCAGGTGCTTAGCATTTACAGCGAGGTTCATTTGTTCCGAAAACTGTTTACACAAAGAACTCCAAGTCATCTGAGATTGTCTAAGAGAGAACGGATATACAGAGAAGTTCATTAAGACCAACATAGGTTACAATATTCGTAAACATGAACTGGCAACTAGTGGAGAAAACGCGTCTGTTTTTACGTCTCCAATTCAAGGGAGATACTCCTGTAGAGATTCTATCGCAACATTTTACCAGGGCGATAAAGAAAACCTTCTACTCTGCACGTTTGTGTCTATCCTTCAATAGCTGTCCAGTGTTCACCCAGCAACTCAAAGATGTCTTACCTAACCTCAGCTCTTCTTCATGCATATACCATTTCAACTGTTCCTGTGGTTAAAGTTATATAGGGAGCACGATTAGACAGGTTCGTCTATGGGTTTGAGAACATTTACCAGATTGGTTCAGCGGGGGGGGGGGGGGAATTAAGATATCACATCGACACCAACACAGCCTTCAAGGTTATAGACCGAATTCCGAAGTTGTTATCACGTGCACATAGCTGAAGCTCTTGCAACAAGCTCGACCAATCCGGAAATTTGTATCCAAAAAGAACACGTCCAGACTCTGTTCCTACAGTGGCCAAACTTGGACTGATGATTCTTCTTCTCACCAAGAGTGCTTCTTCTTTGCTTTTTATTAAGAAAATGCTGCAGCGTTGGAGAGTTACATGGGAAACGTGAAAGGAACACAGAGAAACACACACAATATGAAGGCCAGAAGTAGCAGACATAACATGGGAGATTTGTGCAAATGGTGCGTTGAAGATAAGGTGTACATAGTTTCGCTGTATAGCGATACCGAATTCCAAATACAAGCTCCTTTACAAAGTCTTTCGTCGTCTGCCGTTTCACTATGATGATGGAGGTTTGCTTTGATAGCCGAAGTTTTAAGCAGGCCGCGGTTACCTCCTTAGATATCATTGTGTACTCCTTCAACTGTTTCTAAAAATTGGCTTTCAGTCAAATGTTGTGCATTTCTCCGCGGAGACAATGAAGAAATATCACAAGGGAACAATTAATTTGACCTTCAGGTCAGACAGCATTGTGTCATGTGATCTACTGTCAACTGCTATGTTACTTGAAGATCATGGTCCCTGCCGTGGCCATCATAACACAGGTAACTGTTTTAATAGTGATCATCCCGTTGCCTTTCTTATCCAAACTTCCTGTTTATTCATGTTATTTTTAAGTTTTTCTTAATCCTTCCTATTTATACTACCATATTTTCATATCAGAACTTCCTGACTATTTTGTTATTTTATTAATTCTATATATTTAATCCCTGATTGTATAAACAATTATTCGTCACATTAGTTATGATCCCACTAGATTTTTTCTCCATACATCCTGTCTGTTTCTTTTATTTCTACATTTCTAACGCAGAATTGCACAATCACTGTCGATCTTCTCAGTAATTATGATGCTACTTTCTTTGAGTTTTATCCGACCCCCCCCACTGTTTATTATGTCATTTTCATTCCTAATTGTAATCTCATTATTTTCTATAGTTTGGTTTGTAAGGATTAGTTATGTTTTACGAGTTGATCACGGATTGACATCAGTTAGAGAACCATTGAAAACCAGGGGGTATTGGACAGCTGTTTCGTCCCATTTTGGGAATCATCGGCAGTACGCACCCACGACGACACTGGTTGGGGTCGCGCGCGTCGGTGGCACAGTGGTTAGGACTCTCGACGACCATACACATGGTTCGGGGTCCGATCCCTAGCCGACGCACACCTGATATCGTTGGTCGGCCTGCAAAATTTGGGCTACCGACATCACATGCTGAAAATTCCATACTTGTAGCAAAAGTGCTGTGTGGAATAAAGCTATAACCAGAAAAGAATCACTAATTGGTAGAAGTTAGAATTCATGAGCCATCGCATCGTGTCTCAGTGGCTGAATGGTATACGAGCTTATGTTGCAACTGGGAAGTCCTGGGTTCGAATCCCAGTGGGTGCGTACTGCCGATGATTCCCAAACTTGGATGAATCAACTGGCTGTCCAGTACTCTCTGCTCGTTTTTAATGGTTCTCTAACTGATATCAATCCGTGATCAACTCGTAATCTCATTACTTTGACAGTTGACCAAAAATTATTCTGGAACTTTCTTACCCATTCATCATAAATACACGAATGCACAGCTATCTAGTTGACGGTGACTTCGTTGAAAAGAAATTTGTCTTCGCTGCAACTGTATTTTTATTCCCTATAGAATTAATATCACTGAAATTGCATTAGTAGTACAACGGTAGAATGCTCGCCGACCACATATGGGGTCAGGGGTTCGGTCCCCTGCCAACGCATTCCTTTAACTTGCTAAGCCATTAATAAGACTGGTAAAGAGGGAAGATTAGAAGTGGGGTTAGTAACCCCATCTTGTAAACAAAGCTGCTACAGAAACTTCAGTACGATGAATCTCCTTGCGACAAAAGAAAAAGTCCGCACTATGTATGAGACTGGCAAAGCTGTCCAGATTGCAAACGAGATGAAAAGATATGGTATTCAAGTACTGGGAATATGTGAAAGCAGATGGAATGGAAGTGGACTCACCAAATTGTCAATGGGAGAGTCGATGATCTACACTCCGGTCACCCAGAAGACAACCACGAGCACACCGAGGGTGCGGCTATTATGACGTCACCAACGGCAGCGAAGGCACTGATACAATGGGAGGCAATCTCGCCCAGGATAATGACCGCCAGTTATACAACACTCTGCATTCACAAACAACGCAGACATCGAAAAGAAAGAAGAATTTTACAGACAACTACAGGCAACAATGGACAATACTCCAGTCGGTGATATTAAAATCCTAATGGGAAACATGAACGCCAAAATGGGACCAGACAACACAGGAAGGGAACTCATCATGGGTAGAAAAATAAACACCACTACTACCGAAACTTCAAGTCTCTAGCTTGAAGTCCAATGTTCCACTGGGAACTTAAAGCAATAAAAAAATACCATAAAAAATTCTGCGTATTTTATAAATACTGTCCAGAATAAAGGCATTATTGTCAGATTTGGGATTATATGTTTTTACGCTTTATATCTGTTATCCATTTGATTTTGTCGAGTCATTCCTTTTACAGGTGTTCGGTGTACGTTAACTTGATGAACAAGGATTCAGTATTTAACCTTTTATCTGACCCCTTCTGTGTGCGTATATCGATCAGTTCACCTGTTCCGGTTAAGCCAAATACGTTGGTCGTTCGACACGTATCCTGTCTAAAATGAGGGTTCAGAAACAATATCACACCACATGCTTGCAGAAAGATGGTGGCAGCTCTATTAGGAGTGAGATGGTCGAACACCTCGTTAACACTAGTTATTACTCCATCTCAACAAACGCCTCCAGCTTCAAAAGAATCTACAAAGTGTAGAAGAGTCTGTCAAAGGCAATGCGCTTCCGTCTCCTCTGTGCACTGTTGAAGCTTTAGACATTCAGTTAGAGAAACCAGAATTATGCCTACGGAAAAGAGAGGTATTCAACCTCTTCTACTATTATGGTAATAACGACGTTCTTTTTTTGACATACTTTTTATTATAGCTTGATTCCACACAGTGTTTTTGGTGCAACATCCATCGCCAATCACCATCAACGGGAGGGATTTGAAAGAGGCTACTTCATTCACTTATCTATGGAGCATTGTATCAACTACAAGAGGAACGGACGAGGATGTCAAATCGAGAATCGGGAAGGCGAGAAACACATTCATCAACTTGAAACCAATCTGGAAATCTTCGTCACCCAACTCAGCATCAACAAACAAAATTCGGATTTTCAATACAAACATCAAATCAGTCAGTTCTTCTATACGGATCAGAAACTTGGCCAGTGGGTCACAAAGAATATTTCCAACAGCCTGTTGAAGACCTTTATCAACAACTGTCTTCACTCTATACTGAAGATCAGATGGCCGGAAACAATCGCCAACAAGAAACTATGGGAACAAACAAAACAAGAACCAATCGCTCAACAAATATGCAGGAGAAAGTGGAGATGGATTGGACACTCGCTGAGGAGGCCGCTGGGTGACACTGCACGACAGGCCAGTGCTCGATTGGAACCCGAAAGGGAAGCGGCGAGCGGGACGTGCAAGGGTGACTTGGAGGAGATCGTGTGAAGAGGAGTTGAACCAGTATGGACTAACATGGATGCAAGTGAAAAGTACAGCAGAAGACAGAAGCAGTTGGAGACGTGTAGCTGAAGCCCTATGTTCCACTAGGAACCCAATGGAACAATAATAATAATAGAATTTACAATATGTGATATCGGCAGCCAAAATTTAGCAGATCGACCATTGATATCATGTGTGCGTCGACCGAGGATAGAACCCCGGACCATGTGCATGGTTGACGAACATCCTAACTGCTTCGCCATCGATGTTGACTTCCATTCAACTGATTTTCGTCTATTCGTTTACTTGCTTGTTTCCCTAACTCCTTAGAACTCTCGTAATTCTTCAGAAGTGACGCTGACACAATTCCCCATTTTCCTTCGCTTCTATGTACATCTTGATCACAACTCGTCCATTAAAATTATGGATCTTGTTACGTAACTGCAATACGCTAATTCAACTGCTTTTACACACACCGACTAATATCACCCCTATTTGTGACAACTCATCACTTTTGTTACTAGCCTCTATCATGAATAAGAGATTGCATAAAATTCCGGTTGTACAGCTGTAGATGAATCCGCTGAGTACAGCCTCCTTTTAGCTGTACAACGTGCTCTATTTTCCTGTGATTTTTGAAGACTGAGAGGAATGATGAAAACCAGTGCCCCGAGAGAGGTTCGAACTCTCGACCTCCGCATTATAAGTACGGCGCTCTAACCAACTAAGCTACCGGGGCACTCGATGGCCTGTTTGGCTCTGATTATACATATTGTTGCTGCTTCTATAATCTAAATAAAAAGCCCTCACTGGCTACGACAATTCAGCATACTGGATTTCAAATAAATGGAGAATACTGGTAGCTCAAGTGGATGATTTTCACGTAGTTGCGAAGACTTCGTTGTCCCCACTCTATACAGCATACTCAGCTGAGATTTCAGTATGAAGTGAATTGATATCATTTCTCCATAAATGATGATATAATTGTATCTCCTGACAACCATTGTCGTGAGTGGTTGTTCATTTACACCTATCTCTGTTGATCACCTCTATTGACTTGAAATTTGAACTTTCTTGTCATGTGATGATTTACTTTTTGTCACTTGATCATTTCGGTCTATAGTTGTTATTATTATTACTATTATTATTATTATTATTATTATTTGCATAATTCCACATAGTAATGAATGTTATAATAATTTTCAACTTGATATGAATTACAAGAGGCTTGGAGACAAAAGTTACGCAGGGATAGACGAATTACAGGTGTGAACAAAATGAGCATGGAAACAAACTTAAAATAACTGTTCGTATAAGTGAAAAAAGATGGGATGAATTGAGTGGAGACAAAGAGAGAAAAATCACACACACACAAAGCAAAACACACCCGAAGGCTAAGAGAACACAGAATTGGGTCCATGGTAGTTGTAAAGGCCGGACTAGTTTCTTTTGAACACACAACTCCGGCTTTTCGGTGCATATGGTGACAGTTCTGCAGTACAAAAAAGTCGGAAACACCCTGCCTTTGGTGATAGATTTTTTTTTACTTTGTAAATGACTCTGAATGATGAGTCAGTTGAGATTCTGTGACAGGTATTGATTGACGAGGTGTTCACTTATGGCACTTCTGATTGAACCAGTGCCTCCTCTTTGCAGCCATTCTGGATGATGTTCTCTAACACGTTTTGATAAGATCCGTATACAACGACCTATGTACCTGCCTAGCTTTGCATGAGCAGGTGAACTGTTATATGCACACTGAAGTAGTCATATGCGTAATTCTCTCCTTCCCGTCTCTCCGAAGTAGTGGGCGGCTAGAGAATATCACTCTTAGAGTTGCCGCAGAAAATGTCACCAGTTATCGAATATTAATTTTGCATACGTTGTAACTGTTTTCTAATCCTATGCAATCTTGTCTCTAAGCCCTTTGTAATCTATATTCGTACCTTCAAACTTTCATATCAAGTTGAAAATTATTATCTCCTTCGTTACTATGTGGAATTAAATAAATAATAATTGTGTCCATGTAAACTAATCTATATAAATGCGATTATCATGAATTGCCACTTTTGTCTTTCGCATTCTTTTTTGAGGGTTTGGTCCGTCTTCTGTTCTTTTATTTTTCATTCTCCAAGGGGGTAGTTTTGGTTTTGGTTATGGAGGTTCTTGGTTAGTGTGAAAAATCCTTAGCGGCCCACATCTAAGATAATTAAGTCGTTTTAGAGGAAATAAAAAATTTGACTTTTCTGATGGAAAGTCGATGGAAATGAATGGGACCAGCGTCTCTAAATGATGATCTGCAAGCATCATCTCCAGGAACTGATAATGTTATTGAGATATGAATCTGCGCGTCTATGAATCAATAATGCATGGAATATTGGACTTGTGTTTCCAAAGCTAGGCTCAGATGCATCTAACAAATTACTATTATTATTGTTCCTTCAACAACACATCTCCACTTTGTACTGTCTTCTGCTGTCCTCTTCAGCTGGGTCCGCAATTGCCTATGGTCTCTCATCTCCTCCTCCCGACACGATCTCCTCCATGTCACTCTCGTACCAATGACTCGCTTTTCGCTCCCCATTCGGATTCCACTCGAGTGATGGGCTGCATTGCGCGCGATGTCATTCGATGGTTTCCTCAATGTATACCCGATCCATCCATCTCAATTTTCTCTAACATATTTGTTGAGCAATCGACACCTAGTCGGTTTGTTCCCGCAGTTTATTGTTACTTATGCTTCTCAGGAAGTGTCAGTTTGTCCTAAAAATGTCAAGAACGGTTATCTCATATATACTGAGATACATTGGTACCCATCATCATGTTTTTTCTCAGATCTACCATAATCTTGAGTTTTACGAGTTGATCACAGATTGATATCAGTTAGATAACCATTGAAAACAAGCAGGGAGTACTGGACAGCCAGCTGTTTCATCCTAGTGCTTGGGAATCATCGCCAGGACGCACCCACCTCACTGGGGTACGAGAGGTCCGGTTACAAGACAAGCTACCTCGTAGACCATTCATCCACTGGGAACTGATTCAACAACCAGTCCATGAATTCCAACTTCTACCAATTCATAAAAACAAATCTAATCCTTGCAAACCAACCATAGAAAAATAATCTTGAATGTCAGACGGCTGTAAACTTTCTTAGATACCTGCAAGTATCGAAAATACAATTAGAGGTGATATTTCAATAGATTAAACGCAACGTGTACAAGGAAAATTTTATACGACATAATGATGGAGGATATTTTTTTTGGAATAGCCCAAGTTTTAATCAAGTCAGCCAGGTGAAAATTTTCTGTAAAAATAATTAATCTTTCTGAAGCCCCATCTCTATCTGTTTTTTCAAATGCTTTCTCTGACAATCCACTATCATCCCACATTTATATTCACTAATTCCTGATTGGTTGACTACATCATTCTCATTCTAAAGCTTTCCTCTCTTCTGATTGGATCGCATTTTCTTTCAACTGCCAAAAAAATCAATACATCCACATAACAGGTTAACTGTTCACCAATAGACAAAAAGAGTAAAAAAAGGAATGCGTGGGTGGTATACATCTATTGAGACATCTCGATTTACGTAGGAGCAGAGAGAAAATATAAGGATCAAGATGAAGGGAGAAAAAGGTGTGTGTGGGGGGAGGAGGTTGGATGAGAGAATGGAGAGACAGACAGAGCGAGAGAGAGAAAAATCCCCACTCCCCCCCACTCAAATACAAACAAATAAAATCACTTTAAGGGAGCATATTTTTACAAATATTTTCAAGTAAATCATAATAAATAATGATAAATCATGAAACATGTTATTATCGCATTAACACGATACGGATTCTTATCAAGACTTCCCGAGTACCAACCAGATCCTTCTGCTTTCATCTGTACATTGTATGAAGGAGGCATATTAATATTTTGAACATAAAAGCCATTTTTCTAATGATATTAATAATATATGCATATTTCTGGGGGAATTTTACTGCGAAGAACACCTGAAAGATGCAATTTCGGTGTGTTTTTGAGAAACTGAACGCAAAAGAACACAGACAGGAAGGGAATTGTTCGCCTTCTTTCTCTGTTTAGTATCCCTACTACTGGACACAGGGTGGTAGTTTTTAAAATTCTCTGTTTAAACGCACACACACACACGCACACGCACACGCATACACACGTGGACGAATACATTCATATATCTATATATATTCCTGGAATTTTAAGATATTTGCCCATTTTATATTATAACCGAATTCATGGATCTTTTACCCACCTTGTATACAAATCGTTTAGCCTATGGTAGTGGCAATAGCGCTATTACTACTAATAATGGTAATTCAGTAGTCAACATAAGTGGCAACAACAACAGCAACACAGAAGTTAATCTTCTCCACGGAAGAGAACCTAACGGCGTGGACGACAATTTACCCATGGAATATCATCGTGGAATATACAATTTAAACTATTCGCATCATCTCTCTAACAATACTGTCGATAATAATAATAATAATACTGATAATAACCAAGGCCAACATCAATATCCTCACCAGCATGGCAATCATCCACTGAAACTCCCACGACGACATTTATCGGCTATCCCTAATCCCTTGTACTACTATCTTCATTTATTCTACAGGAATCGTGTAGAGACACGACGTAGTCGTATAGCTAAAACACTAAGGGAAATAGTTCAAATAGCTCAAGAAATTCTTCATGAAGTTGAATTACAAGAACCACGTTTCATCAGTACCCTGAAAGTGATCAATACCAGTAATCCTAATCATCAAGCTTTAGATCAAAAACAACCGAATCATGATCCTGATCAGGAGGATATTATTGAAAGTACTAGCGATACTTGTAGTTCTACTAATACTAATACTACTAACAAGATGAATATGAGTAGTGTAAACAATAATACTTCACAAAATGGAATTTATTATGATGGTTTACGTGTATTATCCTCGAATAAATTTGAAATCACTCTGTTTTTAAATCAAATGGGTGTCTTCAATTTTATGGATGATGGAAGTGTCCCAGGGGGAGCTGTCCTCAAGCTGTCCGATGGTCGTAAACGTTCCATGTCATTATGGGTTGAATTTATCACAGCGTCTGGTTATCTGTCAGCGCGTAAAATTCGTGCACGTTTCTATAGTCTTGTTCAACAAGCTCTACAGAAATCAAGTTATCGTGGAGTGGTACGTATGTTGGGACAGACAAGTGAAGTTAAATTGTGTATACGGGATAAGTATATTTTACAAATTACTCCAGGATTCCGTTGTAATGGTCTATGGCCAAGATCAGCTAGCCATTGGCCAATGACAACAGTGAGCTCGAGTGGTAATCAGTTTGGTTATACAACAGATTCTATGATCAGCGCCACCGCCACCACGAGCACTACCACCTCACCGGCTACGCCCAAATGGCCATCCAGTCAATTGGTTAATGAAGTGAAACGTGAAGGCTTCTGTCTGCTAAGTCAAGAATCTGTATACACTAAGGACAAACAAGCTTCCGCTGAAGGTGACGCCTGGTTGCTAGACTTCTACGACGCTGAGGAAAGACTGTTGCTTAGTCATCATATACGTAGACAGTGTTTTAGTATATTAAAAACTCTAGCGGATCAATATTTAACAGGTGTAAATACTACTACCGCGGCGGCCACACCAACATCCTCATCCCCATCTCCATCATCATCAACGACAATATCGATTCATCAAAGTCCTCCTGTGATTCAAGAATATGATATTAAAACCCTTGTCCTCCATGAATGTGAAAAACACCCCAGGGATGAAGATTGGACTGAATACACCCTGGGGGATCGTATTAACGGTATCCTGTTACAGTTAATTTCATGTTTACAGCATCGTCGATGTCCGCATTATTTCCTACCACAGTTGGATATATTTCGTGGTTATTCAGTAAATGGTATGGATATTACAGCGAAGCAAACATGGGGATTATTAAGAAAATTATTAACTTGTCCACAAGCTCTTGAACATCTTTAATAGTGATAGTAATAATTGTAAATCAACCGCCATTGAAAATTGATCATTGGACATTGAATGTGATTGAATATTTGAGTAATGCACTGCCTGTTGAACACAATATATATGCGAATAAAAAAATATTTTTATTTAATTTATAATGATGATTTAAATTTGAATCTTTCTTTTTTTATTTTGAAAAAAATAATAATTGTAAGTTAGATATTGTTTTTCTGGTTCCCTCCGGGTTTTTCTTAATTTTTTGTTTTATTTTTCGTGAATTTGTACTCTAAGAAAGGTAGCTGAATTCATTTAAAGTAGTAGAGTGAAGCTTAAAGAAAATTATACATAAATATTTATATATGCATTTAGAAATTTAAATTTAACGTGAACTTTCCCGTGGGTCGATTGATTGGTCACGAAGTGTTCAGCCTCTTCTGTTGACAACGTCACCTCCTTGTGCAGGTGCCTTGGATGATTCTATATTAGTTTGTTTATTAGGTATATCACACAGTGAAACAGTATTATTTACTGGATGACGTTTCGAACACAATTTATTGTTCATAAGCATCTCATCAATTGTAATCACACGACTTTGACACTTGAGTTTTATAGTTTTCTTTGTTCTCTCCTATTTGTCGTCGTAAGGGTAGTAGAATATTCCAGATATCGGGGACAGGTGATGAATCATTCCTATTACGTGTATTTGTAGTTGATTCGATAAACAAAGCTTCTGCTTTCAATCTCTCACTCGAAGGTTGAAGCAATTCAATTTGCTTATGAATTGGAAAATCAGGAAGGGGAGCTCCCAGTGCTAGATTGCAACGTAAAAACGAAAGAAGATGGGAAGTTAAACACACTAGTGTGTGTTTACAGGAAACTCACACACTCAAACAGATATTTGGACTTCCGATCATCCCATACTATGTCTGTAAAAATAGGATCGGTGAAATGTTTAAATGACAGAGCACAAAAATTAAGTAGTACCAAAGAAAATCTAAAACAGGAACTGATACACATAAAAGAAGCTTTGAAACTTAATAATTACCCGGATAAATTCGTCAGGAAATATGTAAGGAAATGTAAAAATAAAATAAATAATGATAATAGCGATAGTGATAATAACAATAATAATGATAATAATAATAATAGTGATAATAATAATAATAATATTAATGACGACACCAATAATAAGGAATCTAGATCATCAGTAGTAATTCCATACAAGGAAAGAACCTCGGAAGCCTTACGCAGAATTCTTAACAAGTCAGGAATAAAAACGGCATTCAAACCCACTAACCCAATTAGAAACAAGCTTTGTCGGTTTAAGGATCCTGTAGAGCCTTTAAACAAAATAATTTAGTTTACCTAATACCCTGCACTGATTGTCAGGTCAAATACATAGGTCAAACTAGTAGAACAGGGGCAGTCAGACTACCTGAACATAAAAACTTAGCAAAATCTAGATTGGTTGACCCGAATACTATAAGAAATCTAGAGAACAGTTCAGCTATAGCACTACATGCAGTCACACACAACCATACAATAGGATGGGATGAGATGACAGTTTTAAAATCTAATGTGACAGGGTGAATGGAGGGAGAGATTGATAACGGAAGCTTTGTTTATCGAATCAACTACAAATACATGTAATAGGAATGATTCATCACCTGTCCCCGATATCTGGAAAATTCTACTACCAATATGACAAGTAGGAGAGAACAAAGAAAACTATAAAACTCAAGTGTCAAAGTCGTGTGATTACAATTGATATGATTATGAACAATAAATTTGGTTCGAAACGACAATATCCAGTAAATAATACAGTTTCACTGTGTGATATATCTAATAAACAAACTAATATGGAATTCCTTACTACCACATTGCCCAAGTTTTACACATATATTAATATGCCTTGGATGATGTCTAAGGATTCAACTTGAAATAATTCTGGTGGATAGTGACTAGTAGTGGATGGAATCCTTGAGGACAATGAGCATTTCATCCTGTTTAGGACTCGTCATCTGGGAAAGCTAAATAAAATAAAATAATAATAATAACGGATACCCGTTGCAAAAGATGTGGTGACTTTCGTCACCCGAATGGGTACTGGGTTTGAACCTCAGTGGGTACACCACAACTCAGTCACTGGAAAATGCAGGTACATCCATTATCTGATAAGTCCCGAAAGGGACGAAACGCGTGTTGTCCTGCAGGGTTCTATCCACAAAATTACATAGAAATTGTTACACTTTGCATTAATAACTTGTAGAATAATTATTTGGTATACGGATTGATGTCAGTTAGATAACCATTGAAAACTAGTACTGGAGTAATGGACAGTTATTTCGTCCTAGTTTTGGACTCATCATCAGTACACATCCACTGGATTTGGAATCCAGGACCTTCCATTTACAAGGCAAGTTCGTATACCATTCAATCACTATTAATTCTAATTTCTACCGATTCGTGATGCATTTAGCGCGACTGGCACCAACCAGTGTCATAGGCGGGAAATCCATCCTCACTCCGAATGGATAGATGTCTCACTAGGACTCCAGGAAACTCCGTCCAGTAGCCAGTCACTAGGGAGCATCAGATTAATTTTCAAAAATTAGTTTCTATGGATTCTGTTTAATTCAGGCTGGAACACGGATTGATATCAGTTAGAGAGCGATTGACAACCCCCCATGAAGTACTGGACAGCCAGCTGTTTTATCCTAGTCATGGACTACTGAATCAAGTCCCAGAGTCTGAATGCTATACGAGTATATCTTGGAAAACCGGAAGGTTCGGGGTTCGAACTCTAGGAGTGAGTGTGTACTGTCGATAAGTCCCAAACTAGGACGAAGTAGTTGTCTGGCTGTACTCCTTGCTTGCTTTCAATGATTCTCTAACTGATATCAATCCGGGGTTTAACCTGAAACAAATAGAATCCCTACATAGTAATTCTTGAAAATAGAGCCTTATGTCTTCAGGTGGCGTCTCCTGAACTGAATGATGATTTAACTATGAAACTTTTATTCACCTTTTGGATAATATTATATACTGAGATTTTTAAAAATGAGGCGGGTATTTTAATTTAGTTTTGTTCTGTGCGCTGATTGGTTGATTTAATTGCGAAGCTTTCGTTGTCCATCTCCTAGACAAAATCTTCAGCCAGCGCAGATTTCAGTATGAAGTGAATTGACTTCAATTCACCATTATTAGGATTATTGTTTCCTTTAGTTCCTAGAGGGACGTAGGGCCTCAGCAGCACGTCTCCGTTGCGTTCGATTCTTTGCCAACATTTTCATCACCTGGCTCCATGTCTGACCATATGTTTTAATCTCCTCTTCCCATCACCTCCTCCATGTCACCCTCGCACTGACGATCAACTAACTCGCCGCTTCCCGTTCGGGTTCCACTCGAGTGATAGCGTAGCGTGCGATTTCACTCATTTGATAGTTTGTTTTCTCAGAGTATGGCCAGCCAATCCACCTCCATTTCTTTCTGCATATTTGTTGCAGAATCGGCTCTTTCTGGGTTGGTTCGCTCCCAGTGATCCATCCTTGTTGCTGATCTTTTCTGGCCGGACATATGATCTTGAGTAGTACTGAGTGAAGACAGCTGTTGATGAAAGCTTGTCGTTTGTTGGGAGAGCTCTTCGTGACGTGGCGTGGTGCCAAGTCTCTGATACGTGTGGTAGCACTGATTTCACACTGGAGTTGAAAATCCGGATCTTATTTTCGTTTTCATACTGGGTGCTATTCATCTCCACACAGACATGGTGAGAGTAATGAAAGCTTGCCTTACTTTCCCGATCCTCGCTGCTTTGATATCCTCATCAGTTCCGTCCACCTGTAGTTGGAACGATGCTTCCCAGGTCGGTCGGTAGGTGGGTATGTGAAGGAGGTTGCTTCTTTCATATTTCTTCCATTTACGCTGATTGTTGTCTGTTGTTGTCCTGTTGCTGTTGGCCAGGAATCCCCATCACCTACCTCTGTCTTCTCCATGTTCACCTGAAGTCCTATCTTCTCTGGATGCTTCTTCTGCCAACTTGTTGCTTTTCACTTGCATATCTTCCAGTTTGTGGGAAATCATACATATATCATCTGCGAAGTCCAGATCCTCCAAGTCTTTTGTGTGGATCCATTTCATGCCTGTTTCCTCGCTGCCAGCCGTTTTATATCTATGCATGTAGATAATTATGGCCACCAATTTGATGATTGGAAGAATATAGAAATTTCAAGTAGAGGAAACACCAAAAATGAACTCAGCGAATTTCTAGAAGCCTGGTTAGTACTCAAATCAATGAGCGATTAACCAACACATTACTTATATGTTTATATACATAGAATATTCTAGAATAATAGTCAATAACAATATTGGTGTGATTTTTTAAATAATATCGATTTGTTAAGTAAGATCACAATGGAATTACCACAGTTCATTAAAGATGCTTAAATTATAATAATAATTAATATAATAGCAAATAGAATATCAACTAAAATTAGGGGAATTTCCAAAAAAGTTGAGGATCATACGCACCTAGATGGCCAAGTTAAGGACAATGTCTGAACTAGCTTCTTTTGGACGCATAAATTAGGCTTGTTTACGTGGATCCCAACGATCTCAGCAATATTTAGTAATCGAACTCTTAAGGCGAAGTTAAGATTTGTTGGTATGTGGTAAATGACTTTGAAAGCCGCCTCGTTAACATCAATCTTGTGTTCTGTATCCACAAGATGAGATAGAATAGCGCTATGAATGGATTTTGTTTGTCCTTTACTTAACCAACCACTGTGCAGGATGATGTTCGGAAATCCAACGAGAAACATGCCTAATTGTACGGCCTATTTAACTAACTGGCTCCACAGGAGCAGTTAAATTGGTAGATACACATGGAAGAGGCGAAATTAGGCAGTTTATCTTTAACTCCCGAAAAGAAAATAGGGATGGGTGATTTTGAAGACACAGCATAATTCAGCAGCAGGGAATGCTCTTTTTACCGCCGTATTCCTTAGACGTTGTGTTAATATCTCACTGATGTTATCCCCGAGGAAGTGAAGTTGTAAGAATAAGGCCTTCCTTTTTCGGAACTGTTGGTACTTTGGCCTGCCTTTATATTTTTGATTCATATTCTTCTCGATGAATTTTTCTGGGTAACCGTTCTCACTCAACAAATGTTTAATAATATTGAACTCTTCATTAAGACATTCATCAGAGTAGATTGCTCTTGCTCTTACGCTGAGGCGGGCGGACCAAGCACTTTATTACACTGCGTTTATATAACTTCAAAGTCACGAAGTCGGAAGAGGAAATTATCGGAAAGGATATTCTCTGCTCAGTTTTTATTTCTGTAAATGTCTGAATGAATATTTTCACTATTTTGAAACATATTACTATAAGCCGAATTGAGCAACTAATAAAAAGTAAATCATCACATAACAAGAAAGTTCAAATTCCAAGTCAATAAAAAGTGATCAATACAAACGTAAATTATTAAAAAGACAGTTGCAGAGAAGACAATTTTCTCTTCGACTAAGTCATCAATTAGTCTGTACATTCGTGTACTTATAGTAAATCGGTGAGAAAGTTGAAGAAAAATTTCTGGTCAAATATCCTGTGAGTCCATGGTCAAATCCTTACAAACCAAACTATAGAAAATTAATCTGATACTCGCTAGTGATTGGCTGGCTACAGGACGGAGTTTCCTGGAGTTGTAATGACAAGTAGTGACCAGTGAGGACCATCCAGTCGAGAGTGAGGATGTATTTCCCACCGATGACATTGGTTGCTGCCAGTCACGCTAAAAATATCAAGCATTGGTACAAGTTAGAATTTATGGCCTGGCCATTCAATCGGGTCCCAGTGGCTGAATGGTATACGAGGTAGCTCGCCTTGTAACTGAGAGGTTCTGGATTCGAACCCTACCAGTGGCTGCATACTTCCGATTAGTCCCAAATTAGGCTAAAGAAACAGCTATCCATTACTCCAGTACTAGTTTTCAGTGGTCCTCTAACTGATATCAATCCGTGTGTGGTCAAACTCGAAAAACAAAGGTTAAATTATCAAAGTGTAATAATCAGGAAGGTCGGGTAGGAAAGATATAATAAGATCATAATGACTGAAAAACTTGACTGTTTCTACAAATTACGGATTAAGGACGTAGTAATAACAAAGCAGGTAAGCAGATAAGACTCATAAAAATAAAATTTAAAATAAACAGCAACCAAATCTAGTGATGCAGGTAGGGATTAAAAGCGCAAAAATAACAACCAGTCATGACAATGGTTACTCTGCCAGGAGATACAAATAAATATCATTCATGGAGAATTGAAATCAATTCACTTCATACTGAAATCTCAGCTGAGCATATTGTCTACAAGGTGGACAACGAAATCTTCTCAGCTAAGTCAAGACGACCCACTTCAGCTACAAATCTTCTCCATTTATTTGTAATCCAGTATGGTGAATTGTTGTAGCCAGTGAATGTTTTCAATTTGGAATCTGCTTACTTGATTATAAAGGCAGTAACAATATGTATAATTGGAGTAAGGCAGGCCATCAAGTGCCCCGGTAGCTTAGTTGGTTAGAGCGCCGTACTTATAATGCGGAGGTCGAGAGTTCGAGCCTCTCTCGGGGCACTGGTTTTCACTAACCCCCTCAGGGTCAGTATCAGTTGCAGTCTCAGTCTCAGTGACGACAGTCCTAATTCATCACCGAAATCACACTCTCCTCATAGTAAATTTTGAACAAGTAACAAGTTGGGTTTTTGTTGAGGGAGTGGTGGTTAATTATGTGGCTATTCAATGAATTCATCATACATTTCGGTTAGATCAGAGGGGAATTTCGGAGAAATCATGTTACATGTAGTGCACTCATGTTGTTTTCATCATCCCTCTCAGTGTCACACAGTCCAAATTCATCACTGACAACAACACTTGATTCTCGTAGCATCTTTGAAACCTCTAAATTCGCACCATAATTTCCCTAAAGTCCCCGAAAATCGTAAACTACAATAAAAGCCCTTAAAACCCACAAATTGCCCCCAAATTGCTAGTAAATAGCAATTCCAACAACCCAACTTAATTTTCATGGCATAGTCGTATTATTTCGTGGCATTTGGGGGCAATTTGTGGGTTTTAAGGGCTTTTATTGTAGTTTACGATTTTCGGGGACTTTAGGGAAATTATGGTGCGAATTTAGAGGTTTCAAAGATGCTACGAGAATCAAGTGTTGTTGTCAGTGATGAATTTGGACTGTGTGACACTGAGAGGGATGATGAAAACAACATGAGTGCACTACATGTAACATGATTTCTCCGAAATTCCCCTCTGATCTAACCGAAATGTATGATGAATTCATTGAATAGCCACATAATTAACCACCACTCCCTCAACAAAAACCCAACTTGTTACTTGTTCAAAATTTACTATGAGGAGAGTGTGATTTCGGTGATGAATTAGGACTGTCGTCACTGAGACTGAGACTGCAACTGATACTGACCCTGAGGGGGTTAGTGAAAACCAGTGCCCCGAGAGAGGCTCGAACTCTCGACCTCCGCATTATAAGTACGGCGCTCTAACCAACTAAGCTACCGGGGCACTTGATGGCCTGCCTTACTCCAATTATACATATTGTTACTGCCTTTATAATCAAGTAAGCAGATTCCAAATTGAAAACATTCACTGGCTACAACAATTCACCATACTGGATTACAAATAAATGGAGAAGATTTGTAGCTGAAGTGGGTCGTCTTGACTTAGCTGAGAAGATTTTGTTGTTCACCTTGTGGACAACAGACTCAACTCAGATTTCAGTGTAAAGTGAATGGATGTGTGGCTTTGCACTCATAGATACATTTATCGCTACTGCTTCTACAATCGAGTGAAGAGATTGCAAATTGACTGTCTGTCATCTGGGATAGTTGATAAACATGTTGGCTTTATAATTATCACTGTAGAACTCTCAAAATTTGCAGTTACCATTCCATGAATAGTTTCCAAAAGGCCCACATATACAGCCATCTGATTTCCTTTCAATGGTGTGATATTTAATTTGACTCAATGTTTCATACAGTCAAGTTCACTTCACTCACATTCCTTGATTATATATGTAGAAATTGTATATGTAAAATCTCAGTGAAAGTGAAATTGGGAATTCCAGCGTTTCGTTTGGTAGACTGATTCGAACTTCTTCAGGGTAATTAATCGAAATTAAAAGAACAACGGTACAACCATATACATATGGTTTTTAAGAAATTATATCTGGTGGGAGAATTAGATCAAAGGTGTGAATACATGAAATAATGATAATAATAGTAGTAATGAGGGAAAGGTACATAGAATAACTAAATAAACAAAATAAAGAAATAAATGTCTATCCCTCTACGGCCAAGGCAGAAGTAGGGATTGTACATACCACTTTTGTACACAAACGTCTGGCTTAAAGTCATGAATTGACAAGGCCTCAGCTGTCTTTAGAAGTCTTTAAAGAAGAAAACGCCGCCTACCAGTTAGCATGGATTCGGTGGATGATCTCAAAATTACGACTGGGGTTGTTGGTAGGGTGCCAGTAGTTGATCGGGTGTTTTGGAATAGAGCTTCGCACACACTTCCCCTCTCCTTTGTAAAACCGCGCAGCTGGAGTACGTTCGCGTATCCGAGTGGAAAGCGTCCTCTGACTACGGCCAATATACCTTGCTCCACAAGAGCAGGTAAACTGATAGGCGGCCTGCCTAGGGGAAACATTATCTTTCACAGAGGTGGGGAACAACTTGCGGCTGGTAAACGTCTTGTGTAATTTTGCTGCAAGGAACGTCTTACTGACTGCTTCATAGAGACGATTTTTGAGCATATCTGAAGGCTGATCACCTTTGAATTCCAAGTTGATGAATAAGGCTTTCTTTGGAAGTAAGGGTGACTAGTTTCCACTGCTTATCTTTCGTGTTTCTCTCAATAAATCTGTTCGAGTGACGGTTTTCTGCGAGCGTGGCTTTTAAGAAGTCAAGTTCTGAGTCAACGCAATCAGAACTACGAATGTTCCTTATCCTACAGTAGAGCGAGTGAAAGAATTAGTTTCCTTTTCCTGGAAATAGGCACCCAAATATAGAAATTAGTTAGTCGTCCATTCTATGTGAGTTTCCGGTGGATGGATCTTATGAGAGATCCTTCACTGCGTCTAATGAGGCACACATCAAGAAACGGAATGCTTAGTTCAGATTCCTTTTCTATGATGAAATGTAAAGAAGGATAGTAACTAACTTAGTGCACTACATGCATCATGATTTCGACAAAATTCCCATCTCATCATACGTTTGCAGTTCGATGACGATAAGGTTTTGCAGTATTGCCTTGATTTAGGATTGATTAGGAGGGAGAGGATTTGTTCACGTGGAAGTGTCATGAGTTTAAAAAGCGTTAGCAGGTCGATTGACGGATATGTCCATCGTTGTGCAATTTGCTTGAGATGACTTAGTCTTAGAGGAAGTGAGCTGATAATTTTAATATTTCATAGGAACAATTTTTACTAGGTTGTATTTCTTCCTAACCCAGATATTGTATACTTGTATTTATTTGGTTTGAAAAACAGTCTGTGAGAGGCGCTGAAACTGCTGAAACTGAAAATAGCCTCGTGTCAACAGTTCGGTGGTACTAGCAGAAACATCGCATCATGGAAAATAGAGAGAATTACTTCGTTGTTAGGCGGAGACGGTATCGTCGTACATGTGGATGAAACTGTGTTACTGAAGAAAAAATACAACCGTGGTCGTGAGCCATCCAACAATGGGTTGGGTGATCGGTTTATATGACATCTCTCTGCAGAAAGGATTCGTGGAGACAATACCAGATAGAAAGTTTACTACCTTAGTACCTATTGTCACTCGATTTGTGAAACAGGGATCCATAGTACATACTAATGAGTGGGAAGGTTATAACTCGCAGTCATCTCTTGGATATATTCATCACAGAGTGAAACATTCTAGTGATTTTGTGGATCCAATTACAGGGACATACAGGGACGAATTCTATAGAAAGATTTTGGGGAAGATTGAAAAATAAGAATTAGGGCTATAAATGGACCTCAAAGGATGTCATTTATAGTCATTTGGATGAATATATATGTACACGGGACACACCTAAATGTGCGGAGTAGGGGGTGCGCACTGTGAAGAGTCTCAAAATGGGATAAAACGGCTGTTCAGTACTCCCAGGTTTTCAGAGATCTCTCTAAATGATGGTTAGTTTGTGACGAAAATCTAACAAATTCTGGATTAACCGACATCTCCATGGATCCTATGGTAGGAATAATAATAATACTATTAATGGCTTTATTCTAGACAATGTTTATATAGAATGTATAGAATTTTTTAGTAAAGTTTATTACACGATATTTGGCCTTCTTGAAACTACCCTATGTGTGGGTGATCAAAGCAGCTGGATATCTTGATGAAGATTGACCACTGCGGTCAGAAAGACCTTTTCGTGTAGATAAGATCAGGATAATTACGATTGTGCAGTTTAAAATTTCAGGAACCTATCTGGTTAGTAAGCCTGAAGTGTGAAGTCAGAGGATGTGCATGTTGACCACCGCAAAGACAGGCACAACATGCTGTCTTGGTTTGGTCAGCGGATCCCTAAAAGTCTCCGTTTGCATGGCATCAAATTTTTCTCAAGGGCAATCGTCAGGCACCTCATTGACACGGGACACATACAATGGAAATTAGGCACGCTTTCAAAATAATCAATATATACAAAGAAAAGCATGGTTACTTTGGTTCATACAAGCCACTGCCATCAAAAGACTTCAACTCAGCCTCTTTATCCAGAAAGAGAGTGTGACTCATCTCTCTCACTACCCTATCTGGTAACCCCAAATGTTTTGTTTTCGTGCTCTTGTGCTTTGTTGTGTTGCATAACATTCCACTCAGTTTTGACTTTGATTTTCACTCACTAACTGAGTTGAACTCACTAATAAGGTTTCAAATCTACTAAATTGAATTATTTTACCTATTTTATGATTTTACTTCACTGTTCACCCCCACTATCGCCCACACTCCTAAACTCTCAATCATAATATGCATAAATTCGCTCTGTTGCCCCATCTTGTGTTTTGTCTCTAATTCATCCTTGTTTCCAAGAGAAATTTGAATTGTGCCCCCTGTTGTCTAATTATTATATAAATAGTTACTCTTTTAACGCACCAAATAATTGTCTACTCAAAACATCATCTTTGAAATTATCTTGCTTATACTTTCGCCCTATAACATTTGAAATTATTGTAATGAAACGTATCTTCAGACACCATTTTCTAACATTAAATTGATTCATTTAGGATGTGGGCAGTTGAAGAGGGAGAATCCACGAAAGAAAACGAGCTCTTTATCTCTAGCAAAAACGTTCCTTCTTTCTTCATTCAAACTAACTAATGTTACTGGTTGTATGGAATTTAGAAATCACACTATAGAAAAGAAATCAGATGGCTGTATATGTAGCCATTTCAGAAAATATCATTGAATGTTAACTACAAATATTGAGAGTTCTACAGTTATAATTATAAAGCCAACATGTTTATCATCTACCCCAGATCAAAGACGTTCGATTCGGAATCTCTTCATTCGATTGTAGATGCAGTAGCGATAAATATGGATGTGAGCGCAAAACCAAACCACACTACACTGCACACAGCGACGTGACGTGCCCCGGTAGCTTAGTTGGTTAGAGCGCCGTACTTATAATGCGGAGGTCGAGAGTTCTAGCCTCTCTCGGGGCACTGGTTTTCATCATCCCTCTCAGTGTCAGTGTCACTTGCAGTCTCAGTCTCAGTGACGACAATCAGAATTCATCACCGAAATCACTTCCTCCTCAGACTAGTTTCTAAACAAGGAGCAACTGGTGTGTGGCAGTGAGTGTTTTGTTGAGGGAGTTGGTTATTTAATGAATTCATCAAACATTTCGGTAAGATGAGAAGGGAATTTCGGAGAAATCATGTTCCACGTGATGCACTCATTTTGTCAATTGCCTTAGAATTTGTAGCTATCTGCCGTTTAAACTGATAACAGCATCTACTGTACGTCAGCAGTATAACAGTGTGTAAGTTGCAGGTCTCACAACCCAAATAAATGTTGAGGACAAATTCGTATAATTCCCTTTCATTTTGCGTTATTGCTGGGTTTTCAGGACCTTTATTTTATTTTACGTTTTTCAGGGGATTAGGGAAATCATGGAACGAATTTACAGGTTTTAAACATGCCATGAGAACGAAGTGATCTCGGAGATGAATTTGGATTATGGACACTGAGAGGGATGATGAAAACCAGTGCCCCGAGAGAGGCTAGAACTCTCGACCTCCGCATTATAAGTACGGCGCTCTAACCAACTAAGCTACCGGGGCACGTCACGTCGCTGTGTGCAGTGTAGTGTGGTTTGGTTTTGCGCTCACATCCATATTTATCGCTACTGCATCTACAATCGAATGAAGAGATTGCGAATCAAGTGTCTGTCATCTGGGATAGATGATAAACATGTTGGCTTTATAATTATAACTGTAGAACTCTCAATATTTGAAGTTAACATTCAATGATATTTTCCACAAGGACTACATGTACCAGCGTTCGATTTCTCTTCAGTGGTGTGATTTCCAATTTGATTAAATGATTGAGATACTCAAGTTGATTTCACCCAAATTCCTTGATTATATATGTAGAAATTGTATTTGGAAAATCTCAGTGAAATAGACACTGGGAATTCCAACGTTTCGTTTGCCGGACTAGTTCGTAATTCGTCAGGGAAATTAATCGAAATTAAAATAACATACGTATGACGAGTTGCACAATCGTATTTGTACGCAAATGGCTTTTAAGAAATTTTATCCGGTGAGGGAATTAGATCAAAAGTGTGAATACATGAAATAATAATAATAATAATCGTTGTAATGAGGGAAAGGTACACAGATTTACTAAATAAACAAAATAAATAAACAAATAAATGTCTATCCCTCTTCGGCCAAGGCAGAAGTAGGCATTGTACAAACTTGACCTGTACACAAAGGTCTGGCTTAAACATTTCGAATAGCCAAGGCCTCCGCTGTCTTTAGAAGTCTATAACGAAGAAAACGCCGCCTACAAGTTAGCATGGATTCGGTGGATGATCTCAAAATTACGACTGGGGTTGTTGGTAGGGTGCCAGTAGTTGATCGGGTGTTTTAGAATAGAGCTTCGCACACACTTCCCCTCTCCTTTGTAAAACCGTGCAGCTGGAATGTGTTCACGTATCCCTGTGGGAAGCCTTTCATGACTACGGCCACTGCAGCCTGCTCCACAAGAGCTGGTGAACTGATAGATGCACATGAAGGCGGCCAGTCTAGGGGAGACCTTATCTTTTATAGAGATGGAGAACAACTTGCGGCTGGTGAACGTCATTTGTAATTTTGCTGCAAAGAACGTCTTCCTGGCTGCTTTAGAGAGACAACTTTTGAGCATATCTGAAGGTTGATCACCTTTGAATTCCAAATTCACGAATACGGTTTACTTCAGAAGTGAGTGGGTGACTAGATTCCAATGCCTATCTTTCGTGTTTCTGTCAATAAATCTGTTCGAGTGACGGTTTTCTGCGAGCGTGGCTTTTAAGAAGTCAGGTTCTGAGTCAACGCAATCAGATCTTCGAATGTTTCTTATCTCTTAGCAGAGTTTATGAGTTATGTCCCTAATCCTGGAGATAGGCACTCAACCATAAAACTTAGTTAGTTGTCCATTGCATATGCGTTTCCGGTGGATAGATCTCCAGAGAGATGTGTCACTGCGTCTACTCAGGCACACATCAACAAAGGGAATACATAGCTCAGATTCCTTTGGTATGATGAAATGTAAAGAAGGATGGCATTCTTGTGAAAACCTTAACTACATTAGTGCACCACGTACAACAGGATTTCGCTCAAATTCCCATCTCAACCGACCGAAATTTATGATCAATTCGTTGACAGAGTTAAACTTTAAGCAACTCTAAGTACCAACTATCGAATGACGTTGAACGCACCAATCACATGAAGTAATATCTATATTTACGGGGGAAAAATGCGTACAACCTGTGCAAAAGTGCAGTGTTACAGAGGATACCATTCTAGCAAAACTTGCTAGCAACAGAATGCAATATATCTATTTGAACATTCTGTTTGTTGCTAGAGTCGGAATGTTATTATTCCCACGGTTATATACCTTGGCTTCTATGTCTTGCATCCCGTTCTTACAACGGTACAAGAAGATAGACTTGGTAAAGTGATGTGTATTTGGAATTCGGTATCTCTATACAGCCAAATTATGCACACTTGATGTTCAAATCACAATTTGCACAGGTCGTCCATGTTGTGCCTGCTACTTATGGCCTTCCTTCATATTGTGTGTGTTACTTTGCGTTCATTCTGCGTCTCCCATGTATCTCCACAACGCTGTATCGTCATTTGCTTTCTCAGATATGAAATATATCCCCCTACTATTTCATGTTTTTCGCCAGGCGATGAACATCTATTTATATACATACATGTATATACTACTGATGAATATTGTTAGTAGCACATGCCACATGCTTTTGCACCACATATTTCAGTAATTGCATTCAACTAAACTTCATGGTCATAGATCACTGAATATTAAATACACAGTGTTGTGTGTGTGTGCATGGGGAAACAATTGTAGATCATTTGTCAGCTTCTCCATAAGAAGATATAGACAGTCAAGAATTTAGACCAAGTTTCATTAATTATTGATACATGTCCAATTTTTATTTATTAATCAGGATTTGCAATGTATCATCTAACATCACACCTTCACGTCTGTTCAAAATGTTGAGATTCCCCTATACATACAGGGTTTCTTCAGTCATTCTTTCTTTATACGAATTAAAACATTTCTGTAGAAGCTTAGTCCTATCAAAGTCGATTTTGTGTCCAGTTTCTATTGAGTGCAGTGCAATCACTGATCTGTTTTCTAGATTCTTCAAGTCTGTAGAGGTCTTTGGAACCATCTTTGGACATCGTTTGTGTTCTTTCACTCTTATGTTTACCTGTCTGGAAGTTTCTCCTACATATACAGCAGTGTCATATTCCACAAAAATCTATCTCGAAAACACAGTTTATGTTGGTTGTCTTCGTCTATTTTATCTCTAACCTTCACCAGTGATGCGCATAAGGTGTCCGTTGTATCATTGATATTTTAATTTCAATTAATTTCCCTAACGAATTTCGAACCAGTCCACCAAACGAAACGTTGGAATTCCCAATTTCAATTTCACTGAGATTTTACAAATACAATTTCTACATATAATCAAGGAATTTGAGTGAAGTGAACTTGACTGTATGAATCATTGAGTCAAATTAAAAATCACACTATTGAAAAGAAATCAGTTGGCTGTATATGTAGCCTTTCAGAAAATCTCATTGAATGGTAACTAAGAATTCTGAGGGTTCTACAGTTGTAATTATAAAGTCAACATGTTTATGATCTATCCCAGATGACAGACACTCGATTTGCAATCCCTTCCTTCACTCGATTGTAGAAGCAGTAGCGAGGAATATAGATGTGAATGCAAAACCAAACCAGACTACATGGCACATGGCGATGTGGCGTGCCCCGGTAGCTTAGTTGGTTAGAGCGCCGTACTTATAATGCGGAGGTCGAGAGTTCGAGCCTCTCTCGGGGCACTGGTTTTCATCATCCCTCTCAGTATCAGTCTCATTGGACACAATCCGAATTTATCACCGACATCACTTCCTCCTCATAGTAAATTTAAAACAAGTAGCAACTGGTGTGTGGGAGCGAGATTTTGTTGACGGAGTCGGTTATTTAATGAATTCATCAAACATTTCGGTAAGATGGTGAGGGAATTTTGGAGAAATCATGTTGCACGTGATGCACTCATGTTGTTATTTGCCTTCGAATTTGTAGCGCTTTGTCATTTATTGGGATAACTGCATCCTGTGAACGCCAACACTGTCCTATTTCACTATTTGAAAATTGAATACCATTACCAGTATTAACTTCGATGTTTACGGGATGAAGTAATCTTGATGATGGCGCGAAGTACGATGTATTCTAACGCAACTCCTAGAGTATTTGTTCTGTTTCGCCCGAAGACAAATCCAAACGCCAAATAGGCCGTCCAAAATATGAAATATATTTGGGGACGCAAGTCGTAGTGCCATTTTAATTGCTTAATTAGCTAGGGATCGTTAATGGACGAACGAACATAACACGACGTCGATGGCGTGGATGCTTGACAGTGAACCGTCAGCTAAATAAATCGACTTAAACTGTGAATGTCAGCATCCAGATGTGAGTGATGAATGCTGTAGGCTAATAATTTGGCTAAATTATTTACTGCAACAGACGTTTAAGGGACTGATGTACTGTCAGGAAATACTCTTGTTAACCTACAGCATAAATCAGTTCATACTGCTGTTTTTGGTAGAGACTGTGTGAGAATTCAGAGACTCGTATACATCCTGAGCAGTTACACAGTAATGGTGAGAAATAATTTTGGGTTTTTCGGGAATAAAATTTTGAGACACAGTCTCCGAGTAATATGGAGATATTTTGGAATGTGGATGAAAATTCCCCCAACAAATTACGTTAACAAGATACTGCTCATTTCCTATTGGCCGAATTCCCAAATAAAAATATTTCGATGCAATTTAGAGTAAAATAATTCGGAAGATACAAAATTCCACTCCACAAAAACCCCAAAGCCCAAATTCCCACAAATAATCCAAAAAATTCACAAAACTCATAAACACCTCTAAATTGGCATTATAATTTCCCCAAATCCACCCGAAAAATCATAAGCGAGTTATAAAGGACTTCAAGGCCCCCAAATACTCAAAATATCACGAAATAATACGAATTTGCCCTCAAGATTTAGTTGGGTTGTTGGATTTGCTACTTATTCATTGCTACACTGCTGTTACACTCCAGCAGATGCTGTTATCACTTTAAGTGACAAACGGTTACAAATTCTAAGGCAAATATTAACATGAGTGCACCACGTGCAATATGATTTCTCTGAAATTCTCTTCTCATCTTATCGAAATGTATGATGAATTCATTAAATAATCTGCTTCTGTACAACACAACACCCCACTTTTATACAAGCTGCCGGTTTCACATTTACCGTGAGAAGGAAGCGTTTCCGGTGTCCAATGAGACTGACAGTGCGAGGGATGATGAAAACCAGTGCCCCGAGAGAGGCTCGAACTCTCGACCTCCGCATTATAAGTACGGCGCTCTAACCAACTAAGCTACCGGGGCACACCACAAAGCCATGTGCCGTGTAGTGTGGTGTGATTGGTTTTGCAATCACATCCGTATTTATCGCTACTGCTTCTACAATCGAGTGAAGGAAGGGATTGCAAATCGAGTGTCTGTCATCTGGGATAGATCATAAACATGTTGGCTTTATATTTATAACTGTAGAACTCTTAAAATTTGTAGTTACCATTCAGTGATATTTTCTAAAAGAGTGTAAATCCCTATTAGCCTCAAAGTCTAAATTTCTAATCACCTGAATGGCTTAGTTATGTTAATCGACGCCGTTTTATCTGATTTGGCCCCACTGGCTCTTCAGAGGAAACCGTTTCTGTACATGAGAAAGATATCAGTGTCACTTTGAATGATAAGGTATTATGGGCTGCTTACTTGATTTAGTTCATTTAAGAAATGGTCAAAATCCATGTTGTCTGGCTCTCAACACCTCACCCCCTCTATTGTAGTCTCTTCGCTTCCTTACATCTCATCAGGTAGGTCTGTCTAGATGTCAATATAAAAGATTAAATGCTCTTTGTCGTACAATCAAGTATAGAAACTCAACGATACCATATTTAACCCGCTTTCGTCATATAAGATACTGATATTGCTAGACGCGAAATCTACGACTTACCATGTTATGAGTAAAACAATTGGCTGTTTCATCCCCTCCTCTCCTATTTGTAATCTATGGGGACACTATCCCAGCTAACATAACACATTTTAGCTATTCACATTATCAATCTCATCATCATTTTTGACTCTGTTGTCACTGCAGATACCTGGAGAGCCGCCATCATCATCATCATCATCATCATCATCAATCCTGTAACATTATTTCACCTATTTTTGTTTTTGCTGTTGCTGCTGCTCCTGCCGAGTAAATTCGAAGGAATAATGTTGTACGAACCTGGTGAGGATTCCACACTGTATATCATAAGTAGTGCTGTTTTGTAATAAGGCAGATTATTATTATTATCAATATTAATATTACTTACGACTCAGCTATCTGGAACAGATTTATCACTAACCAGGCATTGAATCGTACTTCCTGTGTAAGTGCTGATATTCCTACCCAGTTGACAAGTTTGAAGAAGGTTGAACTGGGGATTAAACTTATGGACGTGTTACCTGAAAGTTGATTGTTTACACTGATGTGAGTGTCATTCGATCAACAACCTGTGTGATTTCAACATGTTTCCTTTTTCCCAGTAGTTGGCTTCACACACAGAAGGCTTTGTGTAGAAGATGGTAGAGGTTAGACAGTGTTAGAGGAGTGTTCATGTTGTATCTGGTGTGAGATTTTCTTCTCTATTTGCCCTCTTATTCTTAGCTATCTCATTTTCAAGTGGCTCCACAACTGTCGCATACTTCTTTCAACTCCTATTCACACGATCTTCTGACCTACATCCAGCTCGTCGTTTCCCATTCGGCTTCCACTGATGCAAATTAACGGTTTCCTCAGAATGGTCTCTGATCTGAAGCACAAACCATATTTCATTATGATATATCGGCTTTGTCTCCTTCAAAAAATCCCCGATATCGATCTCGTTGAAAGCCAATTGTGAGATGTTCAGAAGTACATTTTGAGACCCAAGGACATAACTGAAAAACAGTTATCTCATATATTGCAACACGTTGCCATTCATAATCAGGCCTTTTCTCAAATTTACTAGAAACTTCCGAACCAGGAGCTCGTAAATATTTTCGAATTCACCCAAAAGTAGATAATGCCATTACAGGTCATATTTTAATCGATTAAAACAAACCGATCCAGAGGTAATATATGCAATAGAGAGATGTAAGTTTTCGATAGCCGAAGTTTTAAGCAGGCTGACAACTCCTTGATCCCCTGAACATCGAAGTTGATACACTTAAGTGAAGAAATTAAATCAAAAGAATAGTAAAATAGGACACTATTCCCCTTTACATGATGCTCAAATCATTACAGATGATAAATTACCATGAACTGTTAACCAACTGACTAACTGAAGGCAGCAGGTGCAATATGATTCCTCTGAAATTCCCTCCTCAGCATATCAAAATGTATGATTAATATATTACAAAATATCCTTCAACAACCAGCCCACTTGAAGACACATCTGTTGCTAGTTTTTATTTATTTATTAGGAGGAAATGTTCTGGGTGATGATTTTCGACTGTGAGACACTCAGAATGACACTGACACTGAGAGGGCTGATGAAAACCAGTGCCCCGAGAGAGGCTCGAACTCTCGACCTCGGCATTATAAGTACGGCGCTCTAACCAACTAAGCTACCGGGGCACGTCATAACCCCTGTGTGCCGTGTGGTGTGTGGTGTGGTTTTGCACTCACATCCATATTTATTGCTATTGCTTCTACAATCGAGTGAAGAGAGTGAAGGAGCTTCCCGTTACAAGGCAAGCTAGCTCATATACCATTCAGGCACTGGGACTTGATTCAGTGGTCCATGACTAGGATAAAACAGCTGTCTGTCCAGTACTCCATTGGGGGGTTGTCAATCGCTCTCTAGCTGATATCAATCCGTTGTCTAGCCTGAATTAAATAGTAGACATAGAAACTAATTTTTGAAAATTAATCTGATGCACCCTAGTGACTGGCTACAGGACGGAGTTTCCTGGAGTTCTGGCGGGACATCGTGATCATTGAGATCTATCCAGTCGGCAGTAAGGATGGATTTCCCACCGATGACGTTGGTTGGTGTCAGTCGTGCTAAAAAAATCCCGAATTGATAGAAGTTAGAATTCACAAGCTTTCCATTGAACAGGCTCTCAGTGGCTGAATGGCATAGGAACTTTCCTTGAAACCGGAAGATCCTGGGTTAAAATCTAGTCGGTGCGTACTGTAAAGAGTCCCAAGCTAAGACGAAACAGATGTGCACTACTCTAGTACTAATTGTCTATGGTTCTCTAACTGATATCACTCCGTGGTCTAACCTGAAATAAGCCCTTTATACCAAATAATTATCCCACAAGTTAATAATCCAAAGTATAACATTGTCTACGCTATTCTTTGGTTGGAACCCTCCAGGACAACACGCGTTTCGTCCTTTTTGTGACCCATCAGATAATCGACGTACCTGCTTTTTCCAATGACTGAGTTGTGGTGTACCCACTGATGTTCAAACCCAGTACCTTAGTACCCACGAGGAGGAAGTGTTCTGGGTGATGAATGTCGACTGTGCGACATTGTGGATGATACTGACACTGAGAGGGTTGATGAAAACCAGTGCCCCGAGAGAGGCTCGAACTCTCGACCTCCGCATTATAAGTACGGCGCTCTAACCAACTAAGCTACCGGGGCACGCCACAACGCCATGTGCCATGTAGTCTGGTTTGGTTTTGCATTCACATCTATATTCCTCGCTACTGCTTCTACAATCGAGTGAAGGAAGGGATTGCAAATCGAGTGTCTGTCATCTGGGATAGATCATAAACATGTTGGCTTTATATTTATAACTGTAGAACTCTTAAAATTTGTAGTTACCATTCAGTGATATTTTCTAAAAGAGTGTAAATCCCTATTAGGCTCAAAGTCTAAATTTCTAATCACCTGAATGGCTTAGTTATGTTAATCGACGCTGTTTTATCTGATTTGGCCCCACTGGCTCTTCAGAGGAAACCGTTTCTGTACATGAGAAACATATCAGTGTCACTTTGAATGATAAGATATTATGGGCTGCTTACTTGATTTAGTTCATTTAAGAAATGGTCAAAATCCATGTTGTCTGGCTCTCAACACCTCACCCCCCTCTATTGTAGTCTCTTCGCTTCCTTACATCTCATCAGGTAGGTCTGTCTAGATGTCAATATAAAAGATTAAATGCTCTTTGTCGTGCAATCAAGTATAGAAACTCAACGATACCATATTTATCCCGCTTTCGTCATATAAGATACTGATATTGCTAGACGCGAAATCTACGACTTACCATGTTATGAGTAAAACAATTGGCTGTTTCATCCCCTCCTCTCCTATTTGTAATCTATGGGGACACTATCCCAGCTAACATAACACATTTTAGCTATTCACATTATCAACCTCATCATCATTTTTGACTC
The DNA here is from genome assembly GCA_944472155.2 of Trichobilharzia szidati. Taxonomy (NCBI): domain Eukaryota; kingdom Metazoa; phylum Platyhelminthes; class Trematoda; order Strigeidida; family Schistosomatidae; genus Trichobilharzia; species Trichobilharzia szidati. Next base: position 151,817,544 of record OX235273.1, read on the forward strand.
TGTTGTCACTGCAGATACCTGGAGAGCCGCCATCATCATCATCATCATCATCATCATCATCATCAATCCTGTAACATTATTTCACCTATTTTTGTTTTTGCTGTTGCTGCTGCTCCTGCCGAGTAAATTCGAAGGAATAATGTTGTACGAACCTGGTGAGGATTCCACACTGTATATCATAAGTAGTGCTGTTTTGTAATAAGGCAGATTATTATTATTATCAATATTAATATTACTTACGACTCAGCTATCTGGAACAGATTTATCACTAACCAGGCATTGAATCGTACTTCCTGTGTAAGTGCTGATATTCCTACCCAGTTGACAAGTTTGAAGAAGGTTGAACTGGGGATTAAACTTATGGACGTGTTACCTGAAAGTTGATTGTTTACACTGATGTGAGTGTCATTCGATCAACAACCTGTGTGATTTCAACATGTTTCCTTTTTCCCAGTAGTTGGCTTCACACACAGAAGGCTTTGTGTAGAAGATGGTAGAGGTTAGACAGTGTTAGAGGAGTGTTCATGTTGTATCTGGTGTGAGATTTTCTTCTCTATTTGCCCTCTTATTCTTAGCTATCTCATTTTCAAGTGGCTCCACAACTGTCGCATACTTCTTTCAACTCCTATTCACACGATCTTCTGACCTACATCCAGCTCGTCGTTTCCCATTCGGCTTCCACTGATGCAAATTAACGGTTTCCTCAGAATGGTCTCTGATCTGAAGCACAAACCATATTTCATTATGATATATCGGCTTTGTCTCCTTCAAAAAATCCCCGATATCGATCTCGTTGAAAGCCAATTGTGAGATGTTCAGAAGTACATTTTGAGACCCAAGGACATAACTGAAAAACAGTTATCTCATATATTGCAACACGTTGCCATTCATAATCAGGCCTTTTCTCAAATTTACTAGAAACTTCCGAACCAGGAGCTCGTAAATATTTTCGAATTCACCCAAAAGTAGATAATGCCATTACAGGTCATATTTTAATCGATTAAAACAAACCGATCCAGAGGTAATATATGCAATAGAGAGATGTAAGTTTTCGATAGCCGAAGTTTTAAGCAGGCTGACAACTCCTTGATCCCCTGAACATCGAAGTTGATACACTTAAGTGAAGAAATTAAATCAAAAGAATAGTAAAATAGGACACTATTCCCCTTTACATGATGCTCAAATCATTACAGATGATAAATTACCATGAACTGTTAACCAACTGACTAACTGAAGGCAGCAGGTGCAATATGATTCCTCTGAAATTCCCTCCTCAGCATATCAAAATGTATGATTAATATATGAAAAAGAGAAGACATTCAGCGAAGAGACTCTTTTCGGCGAATTCATTCACATAGCTGTACAATCACTACAGCGTTCAATCACTACACTTGCAATGGACGTAATCTATCTTATTAGCCGACATGTAAATTCTACCTAATCTTTTCTTCTGTCTCGTCATTAGTATTATTTTGCTTTCTCAATTGTAACATTTTACAATTTCAACTTTCTTGTTCTCTACCCCCACCCGATTCAATCTCTACACCCCACTACCACTGTTACTGACCTGAACAACGCTCAGTTTCTAGTCATTCATGTTACGTCATCCAACTTATTCACTCAATTTCACTTCTACTTAATCTCTACCTGTAATTACCTCTGTTGCTATCCTGACCTAAGTTGTAACATTTTAGCCAATTATATTACGTCATCTAGTTGTTTTTTTTTTTTTAACTCAGTCTTACTTTAGTTGCTGTCTGATTAACTTTGTCTCTATACTACATCATTCTTGTATTAACTAATCAATTATCTAAACTTGACAAACCTCATGTACACACACACACACACACACAAATATTTATATATAAATGCGATTGTACAGCTATGTGAATGAATTCGCCGAAAAGAGTCTCTTCGCTGAATGTCTTCTCTTTTTCATATGATTAATATATTACAAAATATCCTTCAACAACCAGCCCACTTGAAGACACATCTGTTGCTAGTTTTTATTTATTTATTAGGAGGAAATGTTCTGGGTGATGATTTTCGACTGTGAGACACTCAGAATGACACTGACACTGAGAGGGCTGATGAAAACCAGTGCCCCGAGAGAGGCTCGAACTCTCGACCTCGGCATTATAAGTACGGCGCTCTAACCAACTAAGCTACCGGGGCACGTCATAACCCCTGTGTGCCGTGTGGTGTGTTGTGTGGTTTTGCACTCACATCCATATTTATTGCTATTGCTTCTACAATCGAGTGAAGAGAGTGAAGGAGCTTCCCGTTACAAGGCAAGCTAGCTCATATACCATTCAGGCACTGGGACTTGATTCAGTGGTCCATGACTAGGATAAAACAGCTGTCTGTCCAGTACTCCATTGGGGGGTTGTCAATCGCTCTCTAGCTGATATCAATCCGTTGTCTAGCCTGAATTAAATAGTAGACATAGAAACTAATTTTTGAAAATTAATCTGATGCACCCTAGTGACTGGCTACAGGACGGAGTTTCCTGGAGTTCTGGCGGGACATCGTGATCATTGAGATCTATCCAGTCGGCAGTAAGGATGGATTTCCCACCGATGACGTTGGTTGGTGTCAGTCGTGCTAAAAAAATCCCGAATTGATAGAAGTTAGAATTCACAAGCTTTCCATTGAACAGGCTCTCAGTGGCTGAATGGCATAGGAACTTTCCTTGAAACCGGAAGATCCTGGGTTAAAATCTAGTCGGTGCGTACTGTAAAGAGTCCCAAGCTAAGACGAAACAGATGTGCACTACTCTAGTACTAATTGTCTATGGTTCTCTAACTGATATCACTCCGTGGTCTAACCTGAAATAAGCCCTTTATACCAAATAATTATCCCACAAGTTAATAATCCAAAGTATAACATTGTCTACGCTATTCTTTGGTTGGAACCCTCCAGGACAACACGCGTTTCGTCCTTTTTGTGACCCATCAGATAATCGACGTACCTGCTTTTTCCAATGACTGAGTTGTGGTGTACCCACTGATGTTCAAACCCAGTACCTTAGTACCCACGAGGAGGAAGTGTTCTGGGTGATGAATGTCGACTGTGCGACATTGTGGATGATACTGACACTGAGAGGGTTGATGAAAACCAGTGCCCCGAGAGAGGCTCGAACTCTCGACCTCCGCATTATAAGTACGGCGCTCTAACCAACTAAGCTACCGGGGCACGCCATGAGGTTGTGTGCCGTGTGCTGTGGTGTGCTTTTGCACTCACATCTAAATTTATCGCTACTGCTTCTACAGTCGAGTGAAGAGATTGCAAATCGAGTGTCTGTCATCTGGGATAGTTGATAAACACGTTGGCTTCATTATTATAATTGTAGTTACCATTCCCAAATGAGCTACATATACAGCTGTCTGATTTCTTTTCAATAGTGTGATTTCTAAATTCCATACAACCAATTCCATTAATTAGTTTGTATAAAGAAAGAACGAACGTTTTGGCAGGAGAATAAGCGCTCGTTTTATTTCGTGAATTCTCCCTCTTCAACTGCCCACATCCCAAATAAATCAATTCTATTTTACAAAATTTTGTCTGAACATACTCTGTTACAATAATTTCAAGTTATAGACAGAAAATATGGGCAACATAATTTCAAAGATGATATTGTAAGTAGACAATTTTTGAGTGCGTTAAAAGAGAGTAACTATTTATATTTTAATTAGACAAGGGGGTGGAGTTCAGATTTCTCTTGGAAACAAGGATGGATTAGAGACAAAATACAAGACAGAACAACAGAGATAATGTGGAGCCAGCAAAGACAGTCTACAACCTGTTGGAATTGTTTTCCGTGATGCGGCAGCCAAGTTTCTGACATATTTATAGGAGAAAATCCGAATATCATTCTTTATGCTGGTTGAGTTGAGAAGATTTCCAAACTGATTAATGAGTGATGTAATTTCGCTCAATACTCAAGATCAAATGGCCGGAGAGGATCAGCAACAGAGACCTCTGGGAGCGAACCAACCAGGAACCGATCGTGAAACAAATAGGCAGGAAGAAATGGAGATGGATTGGACACACTCTGAGGAAACCATCAAGTGACATCACTAGACAAGCCCTCGAGTGGAACCCTAAAGGGAAGCGACGAGTTGGTCGTCCAAGGGTGACCTGGAGGAGATCATGTGAAGAGGAATTGAAAGCGTGTGGGCAGACTTGGAGCCAGGTGAAAACTACAGCAGAGAACCGAACGCAATGGAGACGCATGGCTGAAGCCCTATGTTCCTCTAGGAATTAAAGGAAATAATAATAATAATTTCGGGAACTACACGTTTTCTTATTGTCTTAGTCAGAAAATTATGGAAATTAGCAGATGTTCCACTGATCCGCAGAAGCCTAAAGGACAAGATCTCACGCCTGACCTCTTCTGTGTGTATATATCAGTTCACCAGTTGCTGTGAAGCCAAGTACATCGGTCTTTTGACGCGTATCCCATCAAAAGGTGTCATAGAACATTATCCAGCGTTGTTGCAGAATGGTAGTAGTGGTCGTATAAGGAGTGCAATAATCGAACATCTCGTCAATACTATGGTTATTCCATCTCAGCAAACGTCTCCTACTTCAGAGTTATCTACAAATTGTAGAAAAACCAACCAAAGACAATACGTTTCCGTCTTCTTTACATCACAGAAACCCTAGCCATTCAGTTTGGTAACAACTCTACTAATTTGACTTAATTTTTGCTTGTCTGTTGGTTTTTTCAACTACTTAAAACTCTTATGTAATTCCGTATTTTTTTTGTTTCCGTGTACACAACTCTTTCATCATACTATTTATGTTCTTATTACATAACTCTTCTTTGACAATTGTTTGTGACAACTCATCACTTTTTTACCACCCTCCTCTATCAAATTCCGATACATCTGAACGCTTTTTCGTATTACGTAATTGCGCCAAAAACTTACTAACTGTATTTTCGTTTGACAAATTTAATGTACACATACACACAAATATAAAATAACCACTCATATTACTTTCGATTGTACAGCTGTGAAAATGAATTCACCGCCGAAAAGAGACTCCTTTTCGTTGAACTGTGATGAGAGCTGGCTGCTAGCCAACTTAGTAGACAGTAATTTATGTCAATGTTTACGTCCCCAATATTGGTCGTGAGAAAAATAAGAACAAAGACTGATTCAACAACTAGTCACAGCAGACTTTGCGTAGGAGGATACAATTTGCAGATAGAAAATCTGAACTTCAATAAACGGCCACAATGAGATGAAAGGCTAACGTTCAACGAGAAACCACCAGTCAGAAGACTGTGCTTGTTTGCTTACAATAATTTATAATAATGTACATGAAAATCCATAAATATGTGTTGATTTCCTAAATAAACGATCTGTTGCCTGGCCCTTGTGTCTTCTGTTGTTACAGAACTACTGGTCTTCTCTCTATTAATATTCGAATGGGGATTCTTTATGAATATATAAAAAGTATCCTAAGTAATCAGGTTGGATAATTAATTTGCATTAGAAGGATTGGCTAATGGAATATTAATCGGTGAAAAACTTATTCACACAACGTTGGTTGAATATTTTTTCAGGAATTTAGCAAAATAATTTATACTACTGATTGATATAAGTAGTACAAAACTAGGCTTGTCAAACAGCGGTGCTTGTTAGTCGGATTTATTATCATTATAATCCCATTATTGATTTTTTCCTCTACAGTCTTTCCTTAACTGTCTACACGACTGCCTAGAAGCTTCAAATTTCTCCTCATACGCTCTCCAACATGTCATCCTCAGACTCACTTCCAGCTGGTCACCTACTAGTCCGGTTCTACTTGGAGGTCTGTTGACTGATATCAGTTAAAAGTCTCCTCAATGTGTGTCCAGCCTAATATCCATTTGTTAAGTGATAAGTTCTTGGATGTACTGCCGCCGGAATTCGGTTTTGACATATCCTTTCTAGCCAGCTGATATTCATCATCGAGTCAGGGAAGGCGACTGATGATAATGAAATTTTGCAGATTGGCTGGTGGAAATGCTTTCGGCGACGTTTCGAGTCTTTCAGTCATGTTGGTGCTCCAGAAGACGGTTCCCTGTGACCATGTATATCCCACTGACCACCTAGATGATTCTCCTTTGAGCTTAGATGCCCGACCTGTGCATTCAAGTCCCCATCCAGCAATACGATATCTCTCCGACGCGCCTGTCTCAACAGATTGCTTACTTAGTAGTAGAACTCATCCTTAATTGCATCCAGGTTGCAATCCATGTAAAAGGAATGATTCATCAACTGCCACCGATATCTGCAAAATTCTACTACCCCTATGACGACAAACAAGAGGGAACAAAGAAAACTATTAAACTCAAGTCTCAAAGTCGTGTGATCACAATTGATATGATTATGAACAATAAATTTTGTTCGAAACATCATCCAGTAATTAGCAATACTGTTTCACTGTGTGATATATCTAATAAACAAACTAATATAGAATTACTTACTACCACCACAGTGCCCAAGTTTTACCCAAATATATTAATATTCCCTTAGTATTTTATTTCACACTTTATTGATTATATTACTGAAATTCAAGAATTTTGAGCAGTCCATTCACTCCAACTGTTTTGATGATTTCCGCCTCAGTAGTCCAGCCAATTTTGACCGAGATTTCAACGACTCCAACCCTTCCCTTGATCGATTCATCAGCTTAGCATAATAATATTCCATCTTTTTGGGCAGATTACGCTCACCTGGCGGTGAGTAATCCGACTGATACGATAGAAAAGATGTCTGATTTACAGAAGATAATAGATATGGAAATGGACGACTGCCGCCACGACTCTGACGCCGACGAAGATGACGATGACTATGACGATTCTGACGGCTATGGGCATGCAGTTGCTGATGCTGATGCTGATGAGGATGTGATTTCGACGCATACTGTAGGGAATAGGCATCCGAGGATCGTCGAAAGATAAGCCTGCACGTTGCATAGATCTCGATCACCAGTTTACACCAGAGATGGCGTCCAAGCATATTGATCTCCGGGATATACGTGTACCAGAGAATTAGAAAAATGTTATACGATATAGTCCGTATCACTAGAGCTAATCCATCGATGAATAGTAATCCTGTCGGGATATTATCCAGGTAATAACGTAATATATTATATTCAATATTCATTGAATACACGTAATAGATTAGCGTGTAATAGACACAATACACCGTTGAAGAGATAATTAACGCCAGTGTATAAATATAGAGGATCTTTAGGTTATTGTTACTATCGCCTAGTGTATTGTTGAATACCTCTTGGAGGGTGTTATGCAATCCTTGACCTGAAGAAACATCATGTCGCATAGCTTGGACAATAAGACAATGGATTTTCAGTTTCAGCAATAATTTCTGAGAGAGAAATATCAAGCAGACAATAGGTAGGACACCTTCGCAGAACACAATTCGATGTAATTTATACCAAAAGCGGTAGTCCTCGGAGATACTCGACCATATCGGTTGAATGATACACTGGCAGTGGGGAACCACATCACTCCCCGTTGTCGCTGTCCAATTATTACTATTATTAGCGTGCTTGTGATTGTCACACTTCAACTGACTAATAAAATAAGTTGGTAATGTCTGGAGAATCGATAGTAGAATGCTTACACTAAGCATCAACCAAAATATCGATCTCGACGGTGTACTATACATCAGAATGAATTCACGACTCCATCGACGTAGTCGTCTGTTGTACACGAGGAGTTCACGACTAATAATCAAGATTGTCGAATTAAATTGTATGTAGGTGATGAAACGGAACGCAGAACTCATCAGCTTACACATCCAATCGGATGAAATGGTCAGTGATTTCGAATTGATCAGGTAATATAACCATTGACATGCTGTGATAATGAAATAGGTGATATGACTCAATAGGATGAATATACCCCAATAGTGCAAATAATAATTTGTTGCTTTCACTTTCAATTTGAGCAGGACAATCAGTGGGATACCAGTAAGAAAGCTGAGTATCGATGTATACGGGATTATACAATTAATAATGATATAATAATAATCTGTAAAGACATGCTGTGAACAATTAGGCCGCGTTAAACGCTGATGGACACGGAATAGATCGGCAGGATATCGATCACGAAAATAAACTGGAAATGGACAATTATTTGGCATAATTAGAAAATGAATGTATGTATATATACTACTACTAATGCGTAAGAAGTAGTAGTAGTAGTATACGAACGAATACAGAGTGGAATTCAACTGATTTTGATATAATACACTCAGTAGTATAAAGATGCGTGAGTGAGTGAGTAGATGAATCGATGGACGCACGTGATATTGATTACTACATATATTTAAATTCACTGATTTCTTTTATTGACTCCTTGATGATCATATTTAGTGTTATTACTATTATCATTATTATTATTATTATTATTGTTTCCTTTAATTCCTAGAGGAACATAGGGCTTCAGCCGTGCGTTTCCATTGCGTTCAGTTCTCTGCTAGAGTCTTCACCTTTCTCCAAGTCTGCCCACAAGTTTTCATCTCCTCTTCACATGACCTCCTCCAAGTCACCCTTGCACTGACGACCAACTCGTCGACGATTCCCTTTAGGGTTCCACTCGAGCGATGGCTTGTCTAGTGATGTCACTCACTTGATGGTTTCCTCAGAGTATGTCCAGCCAATCCATCTCCACTTCTTCCTGCATATTTGTTTCACAATCGGTTCCTGCTGGGTTGGTTCGCTCATTGTCAGAGATCTCTGTTGCTGATCTTTTCTGACCGGCCATGTGATCTTGAGTGAAGTATTGAGCGAAGACAACTGTTGATGAAGGTCTGTAGTTTGTTTGAGATGCTCTTTATGACGCGCAGTGCAAGTCTCTGATCCGTATAGCAGCATCGACTCCACATTGGAATTGAAAATCCATATCTTATTTTTCATGCTGAGGAGTGCCTTTAACCCCCACACATACTTGAGAGTAGCAAAAGCTTGTCTGGCTTTTCCGATTCTTGCTTTGATATCCTCGTCATTTCCGTCGGCCTGTAGTTGAAACGATGCTTTCCAGGTAGCTATAAGCTATTTAGTGTTATCACTATTATTATTATCATTGCGTTCAGTTTTATGTCAAACGTTTTCATCACCTGGCCTCCACGTCTGCCTATGTGCTTTCATCTCCTCTTCGCATGACGTCCTCCTCTTCTGTGTCACCATCGCACTAACGACCGACTAACTTGCTGCCTCCCATTCGTGTTCCACTTGAGCGATGTCCTGGCGTGTGATGTCACTCAATTGGTACTTTGTTTTCTCAGATTATGGCCAGCCAATCCACTTCCATTTCTTCCTCCATATTTGTTGCAGAATCGGTTCATTCTGGGTTGGTTGGTTCGCTCCCACAGATCCATCCCTGTTGCTCATCTTTTCTGACCGACCATCTGATCTTGAGTAGTATTGAGCGAAGTGTGTTTGAGATGCTCTTTATAACGCGGCGCCAAGTCTCTGATCCGTATAGTAGCACTGACTCCACATTGGAGTTGAAAATCTGCATGTTATTTTTCATGCTGAGGAATGCTGTTCATCTCCACACACACTTGAAACCTTGCCTTGCTTTCCCGATCCTCACTGCTTTGATATCCTCATCAGTTCCGTCCGCCTGTAGTTGAAACGATGATTCCCAGGTAGGTAGAGGAGGTTGCTTCTTTCAGATTTCTCCCATTTACGCTGATTGTTGTCTGTTGTTGCTGCTGTTGACCAACGCACAATCTTGGTAAATATACTTAACTTTATTTAACTGTTAGTTTTGTTATTTTAATTATATTTTATTTTGACAATGTAACTAACTGCCTACCGTTAATTTGTCTTTATCTTTGTCTTTATTCTTGACTGAAACTATTTTGCTTTTGACCTCTGTCCCATTCAAATACTTGACCCTTACATAAGTGTGTCACTATTGATTTAACGCCTCTTTTCAGTTTTTAATATTTATTTGTAATTCTAGAATATTCTCGTAATTATTTCTGTAGGCTTACTAACAAGCTTAACAATGACATTTACTTCTTTCCATTATACTACTTAATACGTGATATTAAGTATTATTACTATTATTGTTCCCTTGGATTCCCAGTAGAACATAAGGTTGCTGATAATCCTTCTTCGCCTCCCCCAACGCCCAGCTGGTCATTTCCACTTTCAGGTTCCATTCGAGTGATGACCTGCATTGTGCGCCATGTTATTCAGCAAGTTTCCTTAGCATGTTCCCAATCCATCTCCATTTTCTTCTAGATATTTGTTGAGCAATCGGTTCTTGGTTGGTTTTTTCCACTGCAGAGTTTCTTGTTGTTAATCCTTTCTGGCCGGCCGACTGGCCATTAGATCTTCAACAGTGAGTCCGCAAAAGCAGCTAGGTGCTGATAACAATCCACCGTAGAATGTTGGAAATGACAGCAACAACAACAACAGACAACAATCAGCATAAATGGAAGGAACCTGAAAGAAACAGCCTCCTTTACCTACCTGGGATTCATCGTTTCAACTACAGGCCAACGTAACTGACGAGGATATCAAAGCAAGGATTGGGAAGGCAAGACAAGCTTTCACTACTCTCAAGTCTGTGTGCAGGTCAACAACACTCAGCATCAAAAATAAGATCCGGATTTTCAACTCCAATGTGAAGTCAGTGCTATTATACGGATAAGAGACTTGCACTGCGCGTCATAAAGAGCATCTCAAACAAACTACAGACCTTCATCAACAGTTGTCTTCGCTCAATACTTCACTCAAGATCACATGGCTGGCCAGAAAAGATCAGCAACAGAGATCTCTGACAATGAGCGAACCAACCCAGCAGGAACCGATTGTGAAACAAATATGCAGGAAGAAATGGAGGTGGATTGGCTGGACATACTCTGAGAAAACCATCAATTGACATCACTAGACAAGCCATTGCTCGAGTGGAACCCGAAAGGGAAGCGGCGAGTTGGTCGTCAGTGCAAGGGTGACTTGGAGGAGTTCATGTGAAGAGATGAAAGCATGTGGGCAGACTTGGAGAAAGGTGAAGACTCCAGCAGAGAACCGAACGCAGTGGAGACGCATGGCTGAAGCCGTATTCCTCTAAGAATTAAAGGAAATAACAATAATAATAATAATGTTGGAAATGATCCTGGTGACACCTGTGTCAGTTTACTTAACTATGGAGAAGAACCAATTTAGAGTTGGTGTTGAAATCCCGAATTTCGCTCCTTATCCTGCGGAGTGAAGATTTCCAAACTGATTTAAGAGTGATGAGGTCTGTCTTGACTTTCCGATCCTGCCTTCGACAACCTCATCCATGTGCCATCTGCCCGTAGTTGTTAAGATACTGCCTAGATAAGTGATTGGTGCGTGTTGTTATTTTTGGTCGCCACGTATCTTCATCCCCTCCGTCTTCTCCATTTTCACCTGCAGTCCTATATTCCCTGCCTGCCTCTTCAGCGAGTTTGTTGATTTTCGCCTGTGAGTCTTCGTGTTTGTGTGACATTCAACATAAATCATCCACAAGCGGAATTCCGATTTTCTAGAGTCTTCTTAGCAGTACAACTCGCTTCCTCTGCACGGTGTTCCGCTAAATCCAGTCCATCACAATTAGTAATATCATCGGTGATAATAGGCAGGCAGACAGGCAGCCAGCCAGCTTGTCTTACTCCTGTATTCACTTCGAACGCCTCACTGAGCTGTCGGTTGTAGATCACCTGACACAAAGCAATGTCATATAGACAGCTATGGCAGCATGAGTTTGATGAAGCTTTGGGGCACTGCACGCGGTAGTCTTGGAGTAGTTTCCAAATTACTTCTGGGTCGACGCTATCCGTCGTAGGCCTTTTCGAATTCGATGAAGGAAGTTGAAGCGGAGTGATATTTGACTGGCCTTTTATGCTTTTTTCTGTGATGACGGTGCATAGAGTTGCAATTTGACAGGAATATGATCTACCTTTCTGGAATCCAGCTTGTTCTGGGCTGGAGGAGTCCTGTACCCAGTCCATCATTTTTTCTCTCCAGGGTGACACGACTCAGTATTGTACTTGGTGTGGACAAGACACCATTTCTTGCAGAGGCAGGCCTAAGTCGCCCTTTTTGGACAGCTTGACAAGACAGCCAGCCTTTCTTCCAATCAGTAGGCACCTTTCCTTCTTTCCAAACATTTTGCAATAATGGCGTGAGAACATCTGCCTCAGTATCTGGTTCTGTTTTCAGCACCTATGGGGTGGGGGGGGGCAGGAATCCCGTTTGGCTCCACTGCCTTCCCGACTGGCCTTCAGTAGCTTGATTTCTGCTTTCGCTGGAGGCTAAGTGCCCACTGGCAGGTAGTTCTGTGAGTGCAGTTGTTGTTGTTGGTATTTCTGGACAATTTTCAGGTGATGGTCGATTCAAGAGTCCTTTAAATTGGTTAGCTCATTATTCCATTTGTTTCTCATCCCCCCTTCCATATTGGTTACTAGGTTCTCTTGACCTGTCTGTCTGTCTGTCTGGATTTAACATAGAACTTGGCACCGAAGTGCAGAAGTTCCAGTTGCCACGTTCCAAATAGCACACAAAGGTAGACAAGAAAATGAGTGAAGAAAATCAATAGAGTTTTGACAAGTATAAGAGTGAAACCGAATGAGTAATAGTAGAAAGGAATATGAAAAATTACAGAGACTGAATACATCTGCGTAAGGCATTGACAACGATTTTGAGCCATGTCACCTAGTGTCTCCAGCCATTGATTCTTAGAGTCCCGAGGGCGGGCCCCAACCCGGAAGTCTGCATCTCCCTCCCTACCTGACTCAGTTTAACTGTCAAGGATTTCATGGATTGATGAGGCCATGTTTTTGTTTGGCATGGCACCACTTACTCTTTTCCAACCTGCACCTATATCAGCTAGTAATGCCCGTCGGGAGGGGGAGGCGATGGCTGATTACATGCCCAGATATCCTCGAAGCATCTGCACAAGAAGCCGACAGACATGTCAACCTGAAACCGAGAAGCACTTCGGTCCAATCCATCGACGGGAAAATCTAAAATTTAATTAAATTATTCATCATTTAGTTCATTGATTTGATAATATTGAATAAATATTAAGAATTTGATAACTAGGTGGTCATTGTTGTCGTAGTTATCCCTTAACCTTGAGGTTGAAGAAACCTCAGAACATTATATTAGATAACTAGGTCTCTATCCGGGAAGAGATCAACTCAGGTCAAGGGAGTGAAGTGATAGAACATGTTGACCACTTCACCTACTTGGGAAGTTGTATCAGCACCAACGGATTGATTGATTGGTGACGAAATCTCAGTACGGATCCAAAAAGCTTGGGCTGCTTTCGCTAAATTATACCATCTCTGGCGTAGGCGTGACATCCGGCTATCAACCAAGGGACGTATGTACTGCTCAGCAGTTCGCTCCGTCCTTCTCTATGGCTCTGAAACATGGTCAATACGAGTTGAAGACATGAAAAGGTTGACTGTTTCTGATCATAGATGTCTATGATCTCTTTCTCACGTTAGGTGGCATAATAAGGTAAGTAATGTTGACGTTAGGCTTAGAGTGTTGGGCAAACAGGGAAAATCAATCGAAGAGGCGCATGCCTAGCCATCGCCTCCCCCTCCCGACGGGCATTACTAGCTGATATAGGTGCAGGTTGGAAAAGAGTAAGTGGTGCCATGCCAAACAAAAACATGGCCTCATCAATCCATGAAATCCTTGACAGTTAAACTGAGTCAGGTAGGGAGGGAGATGCAGACTTCCGGGTTGGGGCCGGCCCTCGGGACTCTAAGAATCAATGGCTGGAGACAATAGGTGACATGGCTCAAAATTGTTGTCAGTGGCGCAGATGTACTCAGTCTCTGTAATCTTTCATATTCCTTTCTACCATTACTCATTCGGTTTCACTCTTATACTTGTCAAAACTCTATTGATTTTCTTCACTCATTTTTTTGTCTAACTTTGTGTGCTATTTGGAACGTGGCAACTGGAACTTCTGCACTTCGGTGCCAAGTTCTATGTTGAATCCAGCCAGCCAGCCATTTAATTGGTGGATGGTGACTAGCAATGGAATCCAGGACAACGTGCATTTCTTCCCACTAGGGACTCGTCTGCCAGCTGGATGTACTGAGCACTTCAGTCCAATCAATCGACGGAAAAATCTAAAATTCAATTAAATAATTATTATGACCCATTGCACAAGAAAAAGGTGGCTATCGTGGCGCAAATGGCCTCGTGAATAACGACGCTTTGACGTTTGAAACTATGGGCACTGGGTTCGAGCCTCGGTGGTGGGAACATCATCACTCACTCACTCACTCACCGGGGAATGCAGGTACATCCAGCTGGCAGACGAGTCCTAAATAGGACGAAATGCACGTTGTCCTGGGGGATTCCATCCACTGCTAGTCACCATCCACTAATTAACTGATCAATAAACTAAAGGTGATATTAAACACACAAAAGCAACTTAACAAAAGAGAGAATATTTTTAAAAATAGTATTCATTTAATTATTGAAAATAAAGGGAAAGAGTATTTCTTCAAAATTTCTTGTCTTCCCATCATGTCAGCTATTTAGTTAGTTAGTTAACTAAGCAACTAACCAAGTAATCAAATACAATAAGTTATTTTTTTTGTTTTACATGTCAGCACACACCAAAAAAGTAGAAGAATTTCAAAATAGAAATCCTAACATTGAACAAATACGAGTTTGGTAAGTCAGTTAAAGCGACTAGTTAAGTAAGTGGAGAGAGACGCAGAGACAGAAGACCGGCTGACGAGAGATATAAGTCACTGTAGCGAAGATAGTAAGAGAAGTTGGGCGGGTGAGGGGAGAAAAAGGGAGTTTAGAAAGAAATCACCAAAACTTGTCTCAACACAAATGACAGATTACATACACATCTTACTTTGTGTGTTTTTTTTTAAATATTTTTCAACTGAAAAGCGAGTGGAGATAAATTTCCTATTATTATTATAAACGTAGGTATTACTATTAACATAAAGTTTAACGTGTAAAGTGAAGTTGTCAAGTCTACAACTAACTTACTGTATTCATGTCGTCGAAATGAAGACGGCAAGCAATAGAGTTGGACAGAAGATGTACGTACAGTCAGTCAGTAAGTAAGTAAGTCAGGGTGAATTCCGTTAATTCGATCAAATGTTAGGGAAAAAATAGAAACCAGGATACATTATGTATCTAATCATGCCATTTTTCACAGCATGTCGATGTCAGCTGTATGTTTTTCTATACAGTCAGATATTTTCAGTATCTCTCCATATATATATAAATTCATTTTCGCGCGTAATTGAGTGTTTAAAATGTTGAAAAAATTGAGCGCCGAATTTGAAATTTTAATTAATGGATACTTCAACCGATAGACATACACAAGCATATATATATATATATTTGCTTGTTTGAATGGCGTCCATGAACTAGTCAAGTTATAATAGACAATTGTGACATTTTCAGAAAAGAGAAAAAATTGAAGGAAAGTTATAAATCACTGTCTGAATTATCTCTATTTTATATATTTATTTATTAACGTTGATTGAAAAACGATTTTTCTATGAAAAGAAATATTTTTTTCATTTTCATATTGAATGTTCATGCCTCTTTGTGTGTGTGGGTTTGGTTTTCACCGAATCGGGATCTAAACATGTTACTTGTCATAAATGAAAATGTAAAACTGAGTGCGGAGATTGGAAATCTCTTATAAACACATATTATTTATTATTCCTTTGGGCTCCGAGTGGAACATAGGGCTTCAACAACACATCTCCACTTTGTTCTATTCTCTACCGTCATCTTCAGCTGGATCTACAGTTGGCCTTAATCTCTCACCTCCTCCAAGCTACCCTTCGACTAACACCCCACTCATCGCTTCCCATTCGCATTCCACTCTAGGGATTGGTGCGCGGTGTCATTCGACGCCTTCCTCAACGTATGCCTGATCTATCTCCATTTTCTTTTACATATTTGTTGAGCGATTGCCTCTTGGCTGATTTGTTCCCAGTTAGAGTTTCTTGTTACTAATTCTATCTGGCTGGCCATTTGATCTCCAGTATGGAGCTAGCGAAGGCGGCTGTTGATGAAAGTCTGCAACTGGCTGTTGGAAATCCTTTTCGTGACAGGTAGTGCAAGTTTCTGACCCGTATAGAAGAAACGACTTCACATTGGTGTTGAAAATGCGAACTGTGTTGTAGAAGATTTCCAAACTGGTTTCAGAATGATAAAGGAGTATATTGTCTTTCCAATTCTGACTGACTTTGACATCTTCATCCGTTCTGACTACCAGTGTTCGAAACGATGCTTCCTAAATGAGTGAAGAAAGTAGCCTCTGTTAAATCTCTCCCGTTGGTGGTGATCGGTGCTGGTTATTGTTGTTGCTGTTCATTAGTTATCTTCATCACCTCCGTCCGTCTTCTCTATGTTCACCTGGAGTCTTGTTTTCGCTGCCAGCCTCTTCTGCGAGTTTGTTGCTTTTTGCTTGCAAGTCTTCGAGTTTGGGTGACATTAGACATATATTATCTGCAAACTGACGAGAATATCAAAGCAAGAATCGGAAAAGCAAGACAAGCTTTCACTACTCTCAAGTATGTGTGGAGGTCAACAACTCTTAGCATCAAAAATAAGATTCGGATTTTCAACACCAATGTGAAGTCAGTGCTACGCATTATACGGATCAGAGACTTGCACTGCGCGTCATAAAGAGCATCTCAAACAAACTACAGACCTTCATCAACAGTTGTCTTCGCTCAATACTACTCAACATCAGATGGCTGGCCAGAAAAGACCAGCGACAGAGATCTCTAGGAGCGAACCGATTGTGCAACAAATATGCAAGAAGAAATGGAGATAGATTGGCTGGCTATACTCTGAGGAGACCATCAAGTGAGTGACATCACTAGACAAGCCATTGCTCGAGTGGAACCCCAAAGGGAAGCGGCGAGTTGGTCGTCAGTGCAAGGGTGACTTGGAGGAGGTCATGTGAAGAGGAGATGAAAGCGTGTGGGCAGATATGGAGCCAGGTGAAGACTCTAGCAGAGAACCGAACTCAATGGAAACGGACGGCTGAAGCCTTATGTTCCTCTAGGAATTAAAGGTTACAATAATAATAATAATATCTGCGAAATTCAGATCTTCTAGAATCTTCTTATCAGTGGTCCAACATATTCCTGTATTCTCACTCACGCGCAGTGAAATTTCCTGACCGATATAGAAGAACTGACTGACTGGCTTCATATTTATGTTGAAAATCCGAATTTCGTTCTTTCGTGCTGAATGCCTCTCCAGTTCAAATGAAGAATAGGTGTGTTATTTGAATTTTTAATATTTTCAATATATTTTTTGTGTGCGTTGAAGTTCCTCTTCTTCCCAACCCTCCCTCTTTACTCGGGCCTGGGACAGGCTAGAAAATTAGCAAGGTAGTTAACTCGGCGAGGTTAATAATAATCATACAGAATGAAGTTTTTCAGCGTTGAAGATCACGTAATCAAATGAAAGGGAGAGGGAGAAATTAAAAACATCCAGTTATCGGGAGGGCAAATAAAGACTGATAACTGCTTCTTCTTTCTCAACACACCAATCAGGTTTCAGGCATTTGAGAGCAATTGCTTCAGGAAATATTGAGGAGAATCCAACTATTTTGTCTATTGATAATTTTAAAGGATTTTGTGACTTCCACCTCATGACCCGTGTCAAGGAGGTGCATGACAATGGCATTATTGCAAGACGTAGACTTTTTGGTGCACGTTAGGGAAACCAGAGATGTTCCCCCTCCTTCTGTCTCCTAAATATAACTGCTCCCGCATAGGTGGATGGATGTTTTCAATAATATGTCACTCAAAATGTATAGTAACAAGTGACAAACATACCATCTTGCTAAGATTATTTATTATACCTCAAGATACTACTATAGACAGGGAGTTGCACAGTAGGGCAAATCAACAGGTTATCTAAATGACCATTGAGATAGAAGACAGTTATTACGTAACAACGTAATAACTTCATAGAATCAGAGAAGAAGTACCTAACCTGTCATATGCTGTGATGGTTGTTCTCGTTACTCTGTGTTACTAGATTTGTCAAGAGATGGTGCAAGGTTCGAAGAAGATTTTATACTATATGAATGTGCCCTGAGGTGATAATGTTGTGGGTCGTTGGTTTAGTGATAGAATGTCGAACAAACACTCAGGTGATCGAGGCTCGATTCCCAGCTGATGCACTCCTCAGCCTCGTCTAGTTTACTAGCCAACATGGTAGGCATGGAAAGCGGTAAGTTACCTCAACTGAAACTTCCTAAGGCAATATTGAAGTTAATATTTATTTTTATTTATTTATTTATTTTGATTTACAGCTTGATTCCACACCGTATTTTCAGTACAAGTGTGCAATTTTCAGCATGGATATTGGTAGCCCAAATTTTGCAGGCCGACCATAGATATCGGGTGTGCGCCGGCAGGGGATCGAACCCCGGACCATGTGCATGGTCGGCGAGAGTCCTAACCACTGTGCCACCGACGCACTGTGGTAGTAAGTAATTCCATATTAGTTTGTTTATTAGATGAATCACACAGTGAAACAGTATTAGTATTTAATGGATGACAAAGTTTCGAATAAAATTTATTACTGTTCATAATCATATCAATTACAAACACAGTCAGTTGATATACAGGTATAACGATAAACATGGTTATAGTAGCGGTCAGAAACGAACTCATTTCTGACCAAAAACTTGAACTTCGAACAAAAGCACCACTTGAGGACATAATGCTGGGAGTGCAGCTATGCCTGACTTCCACAGTATTCAAATTCTAGTGGAAAAAGTATACAAACAAACTGAGGGAGTTGCCATGGCGTCACCAATATTCCCGGTTGTGGTAGATATATTCATGAATACTTGTCAAGGAACTTAACCCTAAGTTCCTATTATTTGCGAAGACGCTCCGAACCGATAATTACTATGTACGTTTCTCGACTTTAACTCCAAAACACCAGTACTTGTTAGAAGGTTATATTGTTTGGCAATTAAAATCAAGATAGTTACAAGTCTATAAACAAATGTTTTACAAGTAAATATAATGTACTTTTATTCGTATTCTTTCGTCTTCTTCCAACTTGTACACGATTGAACCATTCGCGCCTTCGAGTTGCCCGCCAATGGCTACCAGTTCCAATAAACAAACGTTCAATGTTCGCGTCCATTGACAATACTATTAGAGGTCATATTTTACTAGATTTAAACAAGCTGAATAATGGAAATTACATGCAATATATTGATGGAGGTTGTTTTCGGTAGTCTGAGTCTTAAGCAGGCCGCCGAGTTTGTGGAGAAAACCTTTAATTTAGTGAAGAAACTATTTCCAGTGACCTCGCCTACTGCTTGTGCAAGATAGTAACTACACTATCATTGTGTTTCATGAGTATGTTCAATAATTAAAAAAAATATTTGTGGGTATTTACTTGTTTACCTGTTCATGTGAGGAAGCATTTTCTCAAATTCTTCCAGCTTATATTTCATCACAAAGCAACATTAATTAGGGAGGCAGTGGTTTCGTGCTACTGCAGACACCCATGAAAACTACCAGGGACCTAGACCCTAGGAGATTCAGGTTACGAAACTAAGCTTGTTGACCATTCAGCCACTTGGGTCGGAATTCAGTAACCTTGTAATTTAAACTTTCATCAGTTCAAGATATAGTGTTACCGCCACCATTGCCTTCGATGAGCATCCTTCAGATTCATAAGGTCGGGTGTGAGGACAAATACTCCTTACTGATCTTGGTGGCGAAAAACCAGGATTGACAGGAGGTGAAACTCATAGGTCGTTGGATTCCGCCACAGGAGATCAATAAACAAGGAGATCACCTTATAAACATAAGGTCCCAAATCGTGCATACTGATGAAAAGTTCCAAAATAGGACGAAACGCCTGCCCCATACTCCATTATAAGTGATCTGTCTATCTGACATTGATTCGTGGCGAAAATCTAACGGCTGAGATTAAACTAATCCAAATCCCACCATCTGTTAAACTAGTTATGGTTCAACACAGCTGACAAGAACCAACGTCATGTTTTATCCTGCTCAATGTAGTTCATCTTACTTTATTGAAATTATTGTAAGCAATTTTTGATGATTAACTTATACTACTTTATTCAGCTGTAAGTAGTCATATTTTGAAAAGATGAATTTTTCTACTGTGGGTTACATGTGTTTAAATAGTTTGGTGGTGGCATGCTTGCCAATCACTCACTTACATGATCCGGGTTCGATTCCTGGACTACAGACTTCTAAAGTGATTGCATACTCTATGTTAACCTCACTTATGCGGTAATAGCCTGGACAAATAAGGAAGAATTTTGTGCGTGAGGCTAGCAACTCACACCCTACTGAAAACTTTTCCACCAATACTTGGAAGCCATGAGCAGGAGTTCTTGAACTAGAGGTTTTGTGATTGCTGGCACCCACCAGTCAGGGAGAGGCGTATCTCTAGTCTTGAATGAGTTGATGTCCCCTCTGAGATTCGAAACCGCATCGCCCCAGTAACTTGTCGATGGTCTCCTCAGTTTCATGCCATCCTTTGCATTTATGAATGGCTTTTTATGTTAGGAAACGTTGAGTGTTTGCAGTGGAACCTTTAAACACCTAAGCATGTGCTTGAGTTCTGATAGGAGATGCTTATAGCTTTCAAGAGGTCGTCGGTGATGATGCTAAGTAATCATTCACATAGAACCAACACTCAATGACATCCAACAGAGCCTTAGAACCGAACGAAGAGTAAAACTGGAGAAGGTGTGGCTTCAAATGGACGAAATGTTATCTTATATTCTGACATTACCATGTGGATCACCATCAAACCGCAAGGTACTTAGACGGTCACTATCACCTTACAGCGATAGCCACTGGAAGCTTTGTGAGTTCTAACAACAACCCGATTAACGATACCATACAGTGTGGACCATTACATGAAGAATCATTCAAGGAAATACCGTCATGCTTTGCAGAACAGTAGAATACCTGGCTTCCTTGAGCTAATAACAGGGTGATGAGGTATATATACTAGTTTTAGGTGGTTTGAGGTAATCGTCAGGAAGACTTGGACACACCTAGGTTTCGTGTCTGCCGTCGATCACCAGTCAAGGCAAGGCGTATCTTCAACCCTGAGAGAACTCATGTCTCTGAATGCAGCACTCCTTGGGTGACGCGGGTTCGAATATCAGAAGGAGGGACATGAGTTCCCTCAAGGTTGCAGATACACCTTGCCCTGGCTAGTGAGTGCCAACAACCACGAAACCTAGATCAAGCATGGCTTCCTGACGATTACCTCCAACCATCTAGCATCAACAATTCAAAGTACATCGTGATGCCGAGCCACCAAGCATAGTGGACATATTGCAAACTTGACTGATAGAATTCAGCCTCTACTAAACAGAGGACTAGACACATTACACTAGTTATTAACTAGTGTCCAATCAATAAATACTACTTTCCTGGTTCATTTGGATTAATCAACTTTTCAACTTAACCTTTCCTTATATGTTTGTCAATAACCTTTTTTTATTCCTTCACGTTCCCCCCCCCCCCCAAGTGGAACATAGGACAGCTTCAAGCTAGAGGCTTGAAGTTTCGATAGCACTGATGTTTATTTTTACAGGATGGGGTGCTAGTCTCATGCCCAGCCAAACTTTCCCTCTTTGCCAATCTTACCACTGGCTTAGCGAGGTAGAGGAGTGCGTCTGTGATCGGGGATCGAAACCCGGACCAGATGAGGAGTGGTTGGCGAGCATTCTACCGTTGTGCTACCGATGCACTTGTCAATAACCTCCTTAAGGATATTCCAGAGATTTGAATTCATTCCAGTCTGCTTCCAAAAAACTCGCAAGCTCTCTATTAGCAGTTTCCCTGTTTTAGACCATCTTTAAACCTCCAGGGAAGGCCTACTGTTAAGCACCTATTCTTGTACGTATAGGATAATCGTGCCCTGTGCTTCAATCAGTCAAAGATGCTACCACCAATAAACTATTCGGACACGTAACTCATCATCCATCTCCTGTAGGACTGTAATGGATACCTTGATTGGTCGTTAAGTTGTGAGTGATGTCATCTGTGCCTAGTCCTTGTTGTCGGTGCAGGCTAAATTCACTGAGTCACAGTTTCAAGTATATTGCACATATAATTCTTGAGTGTATATATTACTTGTGTTATTCACTTGGCTTACGCGTGTGAAACATAGTGTAGCGTGTATTACTGATAAGATTTATCAGTAGTATATTTATGTGTAAAGAGATTTTCATCCTCAGGAAAACACCAAATAGCACGGAGACAGATTTCATGTCAGAGAAAGCAAATGACGATATAGCGTTGTGGAGACAGATACATGGGAGGCGTGAAAGGAACACAAAGAAACACACACACAAAATGAAGGAAGGCCAGAAGTAGCAGACACAACACGGGAAATCTGTGCAAATGGTGCGCCGACGATAAGATGCACATAATTTCGCTATATATATTCTCGAGAGACTGACACATGATGTCTGATTGACTGGTTTCAACATAGAACTTTGCACTGATGTACAGCAGTTCGAGTCACCACACTCCCTCCTTGCAGCACACTTAGCAAGAGAAGAAATTCAAAATAGATGCAGTAAACAGAGATACGAGGTAAAAATATTAGTGATATGGACGAACCATATAGTTTCATTGGGTATTATAAGTCACAAGGAGTGGATACATCTGCGCCTGACATTGAGGACGATCACTTTGAGCCATATCACCGATTTTCTCCAGCCTTCATTGGTGTTTACCGTCCCGAGGACCCCAAGCAGCCATGAAGTTCACACCTTCATACGTGGCCAGCTGAAACTAACTGTTGTGGATTTCATTGACTGGAGAAGCCATGTTTACGTTTGACCACCACTGGCTCTTTTCCAAACTGATACGTAAATACTGTCAGCTAACATTGTCCGTCGAGGAAGGCGATAGGTAGGCATGTGCAATACATGTCCTAACCATCTCAATCGGTGTAACTTCACAACCTCATCTGTTGATTTCCCCTCTTTACCTAGCACTCGACCAACACTTAACCTCAAAGTTGCTCACCTTATTAAACCATGACGTAACATAGGAGATAGAAGGCAGACACCTATGATCAAAGACAACCAGGCAGGCTTTTCATGTTCTCCACTCTCAATGGCCAGGTCTCACAGCAATAAAGTGTAACAACAGAAGACAAGGGCCAGGCAACAGATCGTTTATTACGAAAAATCAACACGTATTTATAAATTTTTATGTACATTATTGTAGGTCAATGTTAGTAGAAAATACAGTCTGTTGATTGGTTGTTTCTCACACAAAGTTAACCTTGCATATCTTGTGGCTGTGTCAGTTCATCTATATGTTGACTGTAATCGCCTGTCCACCTTGACCTTTGACCTCAATTACTGTCAACCAATTTGGCCAGCAACCATCTCTCACCACAACATGACTAATATTTGATACATAAACATTGACCTCAATTACTGTCCACCACTTGGCTAGTAGACAGCTCTCACCACAAGAGGACGGAGCGGACTGATGAGCAGTACACACGCCTTTTCGTCAACAGTCAGCCGGATATTACGTCTGCTAAGCCAGAGACGGTGTAAACTGGCATATGCAAAACGAGCTTTCTGTATCCGTGCTGAGATTTCGTCAGCGATCAACCCGATGGCGTTGGCAGATGCAACTTCTCAAATAAGTGAAGTGGTCAACACGCTCAAGTAACCACTTAACTCCCTATTTCTAAGCTAGCAGTCAATATAGTCCAATCCTGTAGCATGATGTCACTTGAAGATCTTCTCAGTGTATCTTCATTTCCTTCTGAATATGTATTGGGCAATGGACTATTTGGCTAGTTCTCTGCTAAAGTTCCTGATTAGTTATTCTTTCTTGTCAGTGGTCTGCTCTCTCTTCAGTAGGGAAAGCAAGAGAAGACCGCTGTTCAAGAAAGATTGCAACTACCTATTGGGAAATGCCTATGGTGATGTGCACGCCAGTGAACCATCATAGAAGCACTAACTGGCTATTAGTGTTGAAAACGCAAATCTTACCTTCTTATGTTGATTACGACAGATTTCAGAGGGTAATGAAGGTCTCTCTTGCTTTTCCACACAATACCAAGGACCTACATCAGATTGCTCGAGCATGTACCAAGGAGTCTCCAGTTAAAAATGGAGTCGAACAGTTTAAGCTCTTCAGCCGTCAAACACCTGGTAGACACAGGACACCGAGTAGACACTCTGGCATCATTCAAAATAATTAACAGAAATAATAAGTCAAGCCTTCTTCGGTTTGCTGAAGGTACTGTGATAAAACGACTGAAACCTGACCTATGTAACTTCAATTACCCTGATGACTCTTCCCTTAGTAACTCTTTGTCTTCTAATTTCATTAACCTATCTTTTCACCTTTGTTTTTCAGTTTGAGTTCTACTGACTGTATTAAATAACCACCATTATCTTTTTATTTGACCGACTTCATTGTTACTAACCTTTGTTGCCAACCTAACAATAATCCTGTAACCAATCAATCCAGCTCCTCCTACAAACCAATACTTGAATATCAATGAGATACCCCCTTGCGACTGGACCTATTTAGGTAGGTAGGTAGTTATCTGGGGTTATATTTGACAGTCGTGACCAGTGGGGTATAGCAGGTCGGGCGTCAGGATAAATACTCGCCACCGATGACATTGGCTAGTAGTCGCGCTACGTCATGAATTAGCAAAAGTTGAAATTCATGCACGGACTATAGGATCGTGTCCCAGTGGCTTAATGGTCTTGTAACCAGAAGCTCCTGGGTTCGAACCTTGGCAGTAGGTGCGTACTGATGAAGAGTCCCAAACTAGGACGAAACAACTACCCTAGTACCCCAAGGTTTTTCCAGCGGTTCTCTAACAGATGTCAGCTCATGATGAAATCTTGTAACCAAACAAATTTATCAGTTAATTTTTCGAGAAACTTCTCTCTAACAGGATATATATATATATATATATATTACAGTGCATATGTATATATATGCACTGTAATACCTCAATTACCTTATCATCTTAATGGTTTATTTCACTATGATGCTCTTATAATATGCCTACTAACAGAAACAAATTATACGTCGTAGACAGCTGATGCGATGAACTAACAAAATAAAATAGATTATTATATTTGTAAAACTAGGATATTGTGTTAGTATATCATTCCATGTTAATGAGTTAATTAGATACATCACACACAGTGGTGAAACAGTAGTATTATTTACTGCATGACAAGGTTTCGAACAAAATTTATTGTTCATAATCATATTAATTGTAATCACAGGACTTTGACACTTGAGTTTTATAGTTTTCTTTATTCTCTCCTATTTGTCGTCGTCATTAGGGTAGTAGAATTTGCCAGATATCTGACTGGACAGGTGTTGAATCATTCCCATTACACGTGTTTGCAGTTGATACGATAAACAAAGTTTCTCTTATCAATATCGCCCTCCATTCACCCTGCTGTTACATTAGATTTTAAAACTGTCATCCTATCCCGTCCATCCCATTGTATGGTTGTGTTGTGTGTAATTGCATGTAGTGAGTGCTACAGCTGAACTATTCCTTAGATTTTTAGTCTTATTCGGGTCAACTAATCTAGATTTTGCTAGGTTTTAATGTTCGGCTAGTGTGACTGCCCCTGTTCTACTAGTTTGACCTGACAATCATTCGAGCAGAGTATTAGATAAACTGAATTGTTTCGCTTAATGGACTGCATTCCACAGGATCCTTTAACCGACAAAGCTTGTTTCTAATTGAATTTTTGGATTTGAATGCCGGTCACTTTTATTCCTGATCGCACGATTAACAGGTCTCCATAAGGTTTCCGAGGATCCCTCTTTGTATGGAATTACTACTGATGATTTATATTCCCTATTGCTGGTATTGTCATTATCCTGTGCATGTGTGACATGCATGCCGTTATTAATGTTAACATTATTACTATCATTACTTCTTTTATTTCTACATTTCCCTACATACTTTCTGACTAATTTATCAGGGTAATTATTAAGTTTCAAGGCTTCTCTTATATGCCTCACTTCCTGTCTTAGATTTTCCTTGGTACTACTTAGTTTTTGTGCTCTGTCACTTAAACATTTCACCAATCTTATTTTCACTGACATAAGGGGGGATGATCTGAAGTCCAAATATCTGTTTGAATGTGTGATTTTCCTGTAAACACTAGTGTGTGTTCAACTTCCCATCTTCTTCCCTCTTTACTTTGCAATCTAACATTGGAGGTTCCCCCGCTTCCTGACTTTCCAATTCCTCATAAGTGAATTGAATTGCCTCCACCTTTGAGTAAATGTGTTCGAAAATTCCATCTACATCCTGTGTTCTAAGTACAGTAAATGTGTCATCTACATTCCTCCAACATACTTTTGGGGTGGGGCTGAACTTTTCAATCGCTATGTTTTCCCACCTATCCATGAATATATCTACCACAACAGGGGATAAGAATGATTCAACACCTGTCTACCACGACATCTGGAAAATTCTACTACCTCAACGACAACGAATAGGAGAAGACAAAGAAAACTATAAAACTCAAGTTTCAAAATCGTGTGATTATAATTGATATGATTATGAACAATAAATAAATTTTGTTCGAAACGTGATCCAGTAAACACTAATACTGTTTTACTGACTGCATGATATATCTAATAGACAAACTAATATGGAAAAATAGAATGGATCTGTGTTATTCTACACCAATGTTTGTTACTCTTCCTCACTTCAAATTTGCATTATATATTCACCTATGCACCCGCAGATCTTGTAAACAACCACCTCTATCCATCTATCTGATATAGAATAACATCTTCATTAGGTGAACTTAATGAAATTTATCACATGCCTACTTAAATTTACTTATTCAGTAGTTAGACGTTTATCGGCAAAAAAACCACGATGAGTACCGTCAGGTTGAACAACCCCCTTAAATTTGGGAGGCAAAATACACAAAAGAAAAGAAATGTTTGCAAGAGAAAAATGAAAAATATTATTTTTCAATAAATATATAAATAAATAAATCAATAAATGAATGAGTATATCTGTGAACAAGTTGATAATAAATAATTATATATGTATATATATGCGTAAGTAATAATAAGTATAAAGATGGTTCAGTTCAGTTCTACTATTACTAACAATGAATAATGTTCAGAAAAGACATGAATGGTACTACTCAAATAAGTAAAAACACAGTACGGAAGATACTCTGAAGAGTAGAACTCAAAGTTAACAAGATTCGTATTACACACTAGTAATAAGTGTAATAATAACATAGCTGCTGTTATTGTGACGTCATCCAAAAAAGAAACGCACAAACATTAAAAAAAAACGAACAAAGAATTTCTCTATTGTAAAACTAATTACAACAAAAGCAAAAATATGAAGAACTCAAAGAGCGACAACAACAACAACAGCAACAAATGGGGTGGGGGAATCCTTACCCTCTTACATCGCCGCCTTTTTTCACACCTCTGCATTCATTCATTGATATTTTCGAGATGCTTCAAATCCGTCTACAATACATACACCATACTCACTTTAATTATTATTATTATACCACAATTATTTCTTCAATGAACTATATTATAATAAAATTGTTATAATAAAATGAGTAACTTTCATTATTCCCTGTTGTACGGACGATGTATCGTTGCTGTTATTTCCTGTTATTCAAATTTCGATATTATTATCTAATTGAATTGATTTAAACAAAGGATAAATATATATATATATATGGATGTGTTCAATGTACAATTGAAACAATGTGACGCACACACACGCACATGCGTGGGCGGATGGGCAGAGGCGGGCGCGCGCGCGCGAAATAAAACAACCAATAGAAAGTTAGAATCATTAAATACTGCATAATATATATACGCTCAAAAAAATACTAAATAAACTACTTATAATTCGATAAATTAGAAAGAAAAATAAATAAATAAACACACACACAAACAAACATGGATACATGCACAAACACATAAATAAGTGTGTTTGTGTGCGTTTTTATTGTTATATATATACACCGCACAAGAAACAGGAAACTGTAAGACGATGAAGAAACTAGCCATTTCAGAAATAAAAAGAGAGTATCAGCACATGCACAATATTTTTTCAATAGACAAAAGAATCTAATGAACAAATTGATTGTAGTATAACTGAATATTTAGACAACAAAATCACACACACACACAACGAACGAGTGAATAAACCACAGTGGTTGTTGGCATATAATAACAATAACAATAAGTGGTTAAGACTTTTGTTTCCGTCGATGACGGCGTTTATTCGACCTTGAAGAAGAAGAAGAAGATAACGACTTATTATTATTATTATGAGGATAATTCGTAGACTGTGAAGACTTTACACCAATATCAGATGACTGTTGTTCATTTCGTTGTTGCTGTTGTTCTTGTCTTTGTGACTGTCCAGGAGGAATTACATCAACACCACTCCACCACTGGACAGATCTGTACACTTTTTCTGATTCTCTTGATTTTCTATCTCTGCTTCTAATAAACTACTTAAATGAATTGAAGTAGTATAATGCATTGAATCGAATTTTTCATTCGTTGATGTATAATTGCTGTTGTTGTCGGCGAATTCTTCCATTGATAAAGACAATGATTTTGACTTATGATAAAAGTATTGCAAATTATTACTGTTATTATTATTATTTCCACTGTCATGAGTTGTATTCATTATACGATCGATAAAATTCATTCGTAGACTTGACCAACTACTGTCATAATCATCTTTTTCATGAAATGACAGAGTATTTTGTCTTCTCCATATGAAATCATTACCACTGTCATTTATTAACTGGCTGGCATCTTCTTTGTTATTATTATTACTACTAGTCTCATTGTTCAGTAAAGGAGAAATCGATGAGTTACACTTCAATGGATCGATGAGATCAATAACATAACCAACTGTTTTCAAGTTACCATTCCAGGTGAGTATAAATTGACGGCCGATTTCAACGCATTCAGGTTGTCGTGTAAAGCGTACATAAAGATGACTTGTATCCTCCAAGTGATTCTATAGAAAAATAGTCGAAAAAAAGGAAATACAGGGAAGAGAATAAAATAAATAAATAAGGGAATTTGAGAGAAATGTGGTCAACAGCTGACCACCCACCCCCACACCCTCAATGGGGTGCATTGGAGTCCTACTCATCGTATTACATCATCACCATTATCTTTTTATCTAACCTCTTGCACACCAAATTTTGGTCTTGTCTTATCTAACTAAGTAATTGTGACTAATTTTCTGTTACCACCCTAATGAAAAATCTGTCGATTAACTTTTGAGACACTTCTCTATAAAAAGATATATATAATATATGCTGTAGTACCTAAGATACCTTATCATCCTGAAGTTTTATTTCACTATGACACTCTTACCGTATGCCTGTTGATAGACACAAGTACGTTAAGAATTTTACACGGACTTATTTTATCAAGGATTATGGGTGGGATACAGATGACGAGATGAACCAACAATATTATTGTTATTAATCCCTTGCGGTCCGCGTGGAACATACGGCTGGCTTCAAAAACACATCTCCACTTAGTCCTATCTTCAGCTGGGTCCACGACTGACCAAACTCTCTCATCTCCTCTATGTCACCCTCCGGCAAACGTCTCACTCGTCCGCTGCCATCGGGATTCCACTCGAGGGCCTGATGTGCTATGTCATTCGATGACCTACTCAACGTGTGCCTGATCCATCCATCTTCATTTTCTACTACATATTTGTTGACCGATCGGCTCTGGCCTGTTGGTTTGTTTCCATAGTTTCTGGCTGGCTGGCCATTTGATCTTCAGTATGGGGCCAGACAGCGAAGGTGGCAGCTGTTGGAAAGCCTTTCCGTGACACACAGTGCAAGTTTCTGTCCCGTATAGAAGGACCGACTTCACATTGGTGTTATTTATGCTGGCTGACTGAGTGCAGAAGATTTCTAAACTGGTTTCAGGTTGATGAAAGCGTATCTTGTCTTTCCAATTCTGACTGGTGGACTTTAACATCTTCATCGGTTCCGCTGGCTGCTGTTGAAACCATGACTCCCAGATACGTGAACGACGGCAACCTCTGTAAAATCTCTCTCATTGATGATGATTAGTGCTGGTTGTTGTTGGTAGTAGTTGGCTATGTTCATCACCGTTTTCTCTATCTTCACCTGCAGTCCTGTCAACGTTGCTAGCCTCTTCTTCCAGTTTGTTGGTTTTCGCTTGCAACTCCCCGAGTTTGTGACATTAGACATATATGATCCACACGCAAAATCCAGATCTTCTAGAATCTTCTTATAGTTCGTCCAGCGTATTCCTGACCACTCGCTCCCTGTGCACAGTCTGAGGCATAATCCAGTCCACCACAATTAAGAATATCATTCTTAGTGATAATAGACAGGCAGGCAGCCAGCTTGTCTTACTCCTGTATGCACTTTAAACACCTCAATGAGTTTTCCGTTGTGGATCTCTTGACACGTGGCATTGTCATATAGCTGTTGAATGAGGTTGACAAAGATTTCAGGTACGCCGTAGTGTTGAAGTCGTTTCCAAATTACTTTTCAATCTACGCTGTCTGTCGAAGGACTTTTCAAAGTCGATGAAGTTGAGGTAGAGGATTGACTACCATTCTATAGCTTCGTTCGATGACGATGCGTAGGGTTGCAATTTGATCAGCGCATGATTTGCCTTTCCTGAATTCTGATTGTACCAGGAGGAGTTCTGCATCTAGTGCATCCTTTATTCTCTTTCCAGGATGATGCGACTTAGTATTTTACTTGATGTGCGTGGACGTGAGTATTATTCCACGCCAGTTCTTGAAGAGCGATGTATAATGCGCCCTTCCTTAGCAGTTTGACGAGGTAGCCCTTTTTCTAATCAGTAAGCACCTTTCCTTCTTTCCAAACTTTTCGCCATAATGGAGTGAGAACATCTGCCGTGATCTCTGGGGCCGTCCTCACTGTCCAGGAGGGATGCCGTCTTGTCCTGCTGTCTTCCCGGCTGAACTTCCGTAGCTTGATTTCATTCATGATTTCTTCATTCGTTGGAGAAGTGGTGTCCCCTGGCAGGCATTTCCCTGCCAGGTATTTGTGGGTGAGTTGCCGGTGGTGGTCGATTCAAGAGTCCTTTAAAGTGATCAGCCCATTGTTTGATTTGTTTCTTCTCCTTGGTAATCAGGTTCCCTTGACCATCTTTTATTGGTTTCATCATCTGGGTTGATCTCTTCCCGGATAGAGACTTGGTTATCTGACATTGTTTCCTGATGTCTCTTTTGCCTGCGACCTGTTCTGCTTCAGTCGCCGACCAGTGTGTCGTAGAATTATCGTTTGTCTTTTCTAGCACTCTTATTCACCCCTGTCTTTATTCAGTGCAGTATACATTGAACTCAGCTTCACGAACAATATAAAATAAATATATGTTAATCTACGTCAATGTTTGTTCTTTCTTTGATCAAATTAGTTAAAAAGAAATTCTTGTATGATATGTAGATCACTTTTGAGGGAGGGAGTGAGTGATCAGAAAATTGACAATATGGTCAACTATTGCCCTCTTCTTTAATAAGCCACAGACACCTTTGTTTATTTATTGATCTGTTCAACTACCTTCTGCACCAACACACACACATACACGTACGCAGTTGAAAAGTTACGTACCCTGCCTGCAATGATTGTCAGGTCAAATACACAAGTCAAACTAGTAGGACAGGGTCAGTCAGTGAGACTAGTGGAGTGCAAAATCCTAGCAAAATCTAGATCAGTTGACCCGACAGCTAGATAAGAAATCTGGAGAACAGTTCAGCTATCGCAAGCACTACATGCAGTTACACACAGCCATACAATAGGATGGATGGGATAAGATGACAGTTTTAAAATCTAATGTAACAGCAGGGTGAATGGAGGGAGAGATTGATAATAGAAGCAGACAAGTGTGATACGAATGATTCAACACCTGTCCAGTCGGACATCTGGAAAATCCTAATACCCCTACAACCAATCGGAAAGAATAAAGAAAACTATAAAACGGAAGTTTCGAAGCCGTGTGATAATAATTGATATGATTATGAACAATAAATTGTGTTCGAAGCTTCGGTATCAGTAAATAATACTGTTTCACTGCGCGATTTGTCTAATTAACTAATTAACACAGAATGACATACTAACACAGTGCCCGAGTTTTACACATACATTAATGTGAAGTTACATGGATTGATACAGTTAGAACATGCATCACACATTTCTAGCCATCGATCGATTTTCTACACGCAGGCAATCTTAGCCGCTAACATAGGATCGATCCGGTTGGAAAACAGCTAGCACATGGTGGTCAAATCAAAATATGACTTCATCAGTCAATCGAATACATAATAGTTAGTTTAAGCCAGCAACGTGGGAAGGTGTAAACTTCCTGCCTGCTTGGTTGGGGTTCTTGAGATGGTAAGAACCAATGATATCTGCAGATATTTGGCGATATGACCCAAAGTTGGGAAGTTGCATCAACCCCAACGGGTTGATCTCTGACGAAATCTCAGCACGGATACAGAGGCCTAGTTTCGCATATGCCAGTTTACACCGTCTCTGGCGTAGACGTGATATCCCACTGGCTGTCGACCAAAGGGAGTGTGTACTGCTCATCAGTCCGCTCCGTCCTCCTTTATGGCTGCGAGACTTGGACATTGAGAGTAGAAGACATGAAAAGCCTGGCTAGCTGCCTTTCATCATAGGTGTCTGCGTTCTATCTCCAGTGTTAGGTGGCCGGTGTAATAGGGTGAGCAATATTGAGGTAACGCATTGATCGAGTGTTAGGTAAGGAGGGGAAAATCAACAGACGAGGTTGTGAAGTTACACCGATTGAGATGGTTAGGACATGTGTTACACATGCCTGCCTAGCCACCACCTTCCTTGACGAGCAATGTTAGCTGACATAGGATGGGTTAAGTTGGAAAAGAGCCAGTGGTGGTGAAAGGTAAACATTGCTACACCAGTCAATCAAATCCACAACAGTTCGTTCAGGCCACGTAGGAATGTGTAGACTTCCAGACTGGTTGGGGTCCTCCGGACGGTAAACACCAATGGCTGGAGACAATTGGTGATATGGCTATCAATCGTCGTTCTGGGTGGTGGCTGGCGCGGATACATCCACTCCTTGTGACTTATAATACCCAATGAAACTATATTGTTCTTCGTTATTACTATTCTTTTTGCTTCATATCTCAATTCACTGTCACTATTTTGCATTTCTTTTCACTTTCTTCCCTTGCTTTGTGTGCTACATGGAGTGTGTGATGACTTGAATTGATGAACATCGGTGTAAAGTTCTATGTCGAAAACAGACAGATATGACTCAAAATCCTCATACTCGGTAATGGTTGGAACAGATACATTCAGTCTTTGTATGATTTGTTATATCATCCAATAAAACTCTCCTGTTCTTCCATATTACTGCTATTCTTTTTCCCCCACTCACACTTCCGTTTATTATCTCTCTCTTGACCCTCTTCTGTTGTTTTCCGTGCTACAAGGAGGCAGAGTAGGAACTCGAACTGCTACACTTCTGTACAAAGTAGTTCTGTGTTGAGAGTAGTCCGTCAGTCAGTTACACAAACACACACTCACGCACGCACACACACACACACACGCATAAACAGAAATTAAACACGTGTGTGTTTCTCTATTCTAGGCAAAACAGATGATTATTGTTATTATTATTACTAGTAGTGGTGGTAATTGTTGTAGTAGTGCAGCTAGTGGCATTCATTTATTATTGTTCTGATGGGGAAGGCATGTGTTAAACGCACACAAGCATACATACACACTCACATTGTTTGTGCCACACCACTTAGCACCAGAACAATAGTCTCATATGATTCAAGGAACACACAGGACACAAACACGCCCACAAACAGTAATCATAACAATACCATAAGTCACATAAAGTTTTACAAAATATAAAAAGAAAGAAGGAATAGAAAAAATAAAAATAATAATAATAATAGTGATCAGCTGATTGATTAATGCAAATAAACAGCCTAAAAGAACAAGGCAAGAATAAGACTTGGTTTCAAGTTCGATCAAGGATCCTTCAAACATTTGGAAACTTTTCAATAAACTTACAAGTAAAAAACAAATGTCTTTTGATGCTTATTCTGATGTTAATGCTTTAAACAAATCATTTATCATGAAACAAATTAATATGCCTGTACCTGATGTACCTAGTCAAGATAATGGTCATTTTCCGGGCTTTAAAGAAGAGGATGTACTATTATGTTTGAAATCTTTAAATCCAACACACAGCCTTGGTCCAGATGGTGTACCAGGCATTCTTCTTCAAAAGTGTGCAGACATCTTGTGTCATCCTCTTACTCAAATCTTTAATGCATCATTTAACAGGGAAACGGTACCTGCTGACTGGAAAGAAATCAAGGTTGTACCTGTACAGAAATCATCTTCTGGAGCAGGTATAAAGTTTAGACCGGTCGCTATAACATCTCTTTTTTTGAAAACTATGGAGAAACTTCTTTTGAACATTCTTAAACCTTCTTTAAAAGCTTTTAGCGACCCTAAGCAGTTTGCTTACAAGTGTGGAAGAAGTACATTAGATGCAGCCGTTGTACTACACCACAATATTGTTTCCTGCCTTGATAAGGGTGCTTAGTTCGTTCGAACAGCTTTTTTGGACTATACTGCAGCTTTCGACTCTGTTCCTAGGACACTTTTATTAGGAAAGATGATTCCAGCACAAACAGAGACCTGGGCAACTAGATGACTGTCTTCTTATTTTAAGGATAGGAAACAGCATACTGTTTTGGCTGGAAAGCGCTCCACTTCTCAGCTAACTGAAAGTGGTGTGCCTCAAGGTGCAGTACTTTCTCCATTTCTTTTCTCTTTCTTTTTGCATGACCTTCCGAACTCACCCAAAGTCAACTTCATCAAATATGCTGATGATCTGACCGTTTCTGTCCCTGTAGTTTCCACATCGGATTGTTCCCATATGAATGGCTTCTTAGCTGAAGTTAAGGATTGGTCTGGCTCAAATGGTCTTAAACTAAATCCAACTAAATATAATACTGTTGATTTCAGCTTGAGAAGTGAAAAAGACATGCATGGATTGATCCAATCTCATGATTGTTGTAATATTGATGGTACCATGATAGAGAGTAAGTCAAGTGTTTCTTATCTTGGCATTAGTTTCTCTTCAAACCTTTGCTGGTCGTCTCATATTCTTATAGTTTCTAAGAAGATTTTCTGTCTGACTTATTAAATAAAGAAGTTGAGGCACTCAGGTATAACCCAATCTCTTCTCACACAATTTATTAATTCATGTGTTTTGCCCATCATTCTTTATTGTTCTCCATTATTCTTCCCTGGGCTACTCAAGAAAGACCATGTAATACTACGAAGAACATTGAAGGCTGTAAGTGGGGTCAGTGCTATCCCTTTGACTCAACTAACCGACACTGTTGTCAATAGGCATATGAATTCTTGTAAACACTTAGCTAAAGTTATCTTGTCTGATAGTGAACATCCTCTTTATTCACATTTGTTTCCTTGTATCTCTTCGGGTAAGACCAGAAGAAATTTCACAAACATTTATGCTCGTACTACAAAATATAAAAATTCGACCGTACCATATTTGGCACGAGTATTGTGTGAAGAGACGAATATCAGAAAAGAACTTTTACAACTTCTAAATCATTAACTAAACTATAAAATGTAATGATGCATATTATTGCATGTGTGATTTGTTATATTATTTATTTATTATTCACTATGACCTAGAAATGGTGTGATTTTGTTGGGGTTTTTATTTTTCCCTATTAACTATCAATATTTTTAAAATTTTATTCATTTATATAATTATAAAAAGAGCTAAACCAATGCAATATGTAAAATGAAACGCTGAAAATTCCATGCTGTAAATTGTTATTGTTGTGGAATCAAGTGATTATTATTATTATTATTATAGAGAGAAGGCCTGGTAACTAGCGTTTTTCATCCTTGTTTAGAGACTCTCCAGTAGCCGTATATGGATGGACTAATGTATGACCCCAATCAAGGATGAAATCCAGTGCCTTAAGGTGGTTATGAGACGAGGTGAGATTATTGACCGCTTACAGCCACGAGAACTCAGAACCAATGGCCCATGAATTTGACGTGTAACGACAGAAGACAAGGGCCAGGCAACAGATCGTTTTTATTGAGCAAATCAACAGAAATTTATAGATTTTTATGTATATTATTATTCTTTATTTTATTTAAATTTGAGATTTTCCCGTCGATGGATTGGACCGAAGTGCTCGGTCTCAGGTTGATATGCCGGTTTCTTGTGCAGATGCTTCGACGATGTCTAGGCATGTAATCGGAATTTAATTTGTGGATGGTGACTAGCAGTGGAATCCAGGATGAGCATTTCGTCCTATTCGAGCCTCGGTGGGAACATCATCACTCACGGCCCTCTTCACCGGGTTGACTGTCCATTGGATGACAGTCTAGGGGAGATGGCCAAACCCTGATTCCAAACTTCCAATGACTGGCGTATGAAGCTCACCGGCAGATGTATGGACAAAGGGCTTGTTGGATGTCCTGGATGTCTGGCCCCATTCAAAAAGGCGTATGAACCGAACTCCGGTCACCGGCTGCCAATAGATAGTGGACTCCCTACTCCACTCCTACTGCCTTGTAGGTCACACTTGGTTGTGTAAAGGCTAGAGCTGCACTCTCAAACAAAAGGCCGAGCGATTCTGGGGACATCACTCGTACCGAATTCCCATGAAACTTCATGAACTCTCTTACAAATCAAATCGCCGCGCCTGGGCAGCGATGATTCGAGATGTTCATGAAGCCAGCTCATCCTCCCGTAGGAGATAGCCGAAGTAAAGTAAAGTAAGTACTCACTGGAAAATGCAGGTACATCTAGATAACGAGTCCCAAATAGGACAAAACGCGCATCCTGGATTCCACTGCTAGTCATAATCCACAAATTAAATTCTTATTATTCGTTATTGTTATCAAAGAAGCAACGCCTTCTGAATGGTTGTTTTCCTGCTGAAGGTTATTCTGTCATCTCTTTGTGGCAGCTCATTGGACAGTCCGGTCATATATCGACGAATCGTATCTGACCACGTTAAGTATGCTGTGATTGGTTGGTGAGTTCCTCAAGGTTAAGTTTTGTTATTGTTTTTCCTCATGAACAAGATATGGGACGTAAACACTGATGTAAATTGCTGTCTACTAATTCTGGCTAGCAGACAGCTCTTACAACAGATACACCCTAATAAATATTTAGACTTTAATTCATCCCATTCCAGAATCGGTAAAGGAAGGTAGGTTTAGTTAAGTGTCTTTATAACAATAATAATAAGGGGCAAGAGATAGCAGAGAAGATTTGTAGCTCAGGTGGATGATTTGCAATTAGTAGTGTTCCCTGAGGAGGCGGTTGGTTTAGTTGAGGAGCTTTCGTCGTCCCCCTTCTGGACAACATCTTCAGCGCAGTATTTAGCATAAAGCGAGCTGATTTAAATGTCTTCATGAGTGATATAATCGCGTCTCCCGGTAACCATCTTTACATATGTATTGATAATTTTCTATCGACTTGGATTTTAAAGTTTCTGGTCACACGATTTACTTTTTATTAATTGGTATATTTGGTCTATATTAACATGTTTGTTAATCGCATATTCGTTTGAGAATCAGGCTTTTGGGAATTCCCTGACTGCACTTTTGGTGCTTCCTCTGTTTGAAATTTCGACATTATCCCAATCAAACTGATGTCCATAATTATCTACATGCATTGATATGAAAGAATATATATCATGTTT
Source organism: Trichobilharzia szidati (assembly GCA_944472155.2). Lineage (NCBI taxonomy): Eukaryota > Metazoa > Platyhelminthes > Trematoda > Strigeidida > Schistosomatidae > Trichobilharzia > Trichobilharzia szidati. The sequence continues at coordinate 151,855,449 of OX235273.1, forward strand.
TTTCACGACTGATTTGTGTTCTTGGATTCTAATTCGAAGGGGACGCCCACTTTGGCCGATGTAATGTCTATTACAGTTCATACATGCAATTTATTTTGTAAACGGTATTAATTTTATCTCTTTTTTCTGTTGGATCTTTTGGTTTGCACAATATCGAATGAAGTGATTGTGTTGGCTGGCTGGCTTGTGTGCTATATCTATTTCAAACGGTCTCAATATTCTAGCTGTTATTTCAAAGATATTTTCTATATATATGATAGGATGAATTTTCTTGCATCCAGAAGGACGACGGAAGCTCTGTAACTAAACCAATCAGCTCTTCAGAGGACACTACTAATTGCAAGGAGGAAAGAGCGAAACCAAACAAATAAAGAAAATATTACTAGTGAATTACTAAATACCCATCAGAATTTATTCAGAAATGTATGAAGACCCATAGAAAAAATAAGATTAGTATTGGAAATGACAAAGATAACGAAGAAAATAGTATAGAATTGGTAAATAAATATATTTTTTATTCCTTTAAGTTCCCAGTGAAACACAGGCCTTCAAGCTAGAGGCTTGAAGTTTCTGTAGCAGTGGTAATTATTTTTACGGGATGGAGTTGCTAGCCTCATACCCTCTTTACCAGTTTTATCACTGGTTATGCGGGTTAAAGGAGTGAGTGGCTAGGGAATTGAACCCCGAACCAACTGCATAGTTGGCGAGTATTCTACCGCTGTGCCCCACCGACGCAATAAAGACTGTCAGTGAAGTCAATTACACGGGTCGGCTGGACCACCGATAAGAAGAATCTAGAAGATCTGGCTTTTGCCCGTGGATGATATATGTCTAATGTCACACAAATTCGAAGAGTTGCAGGTGAAAACCAACAAACTGGATGAAAAGGCTGGCGGGAAGACAGAATTTCAGGTGAAGATAGAGAAGACGGAGGTGATGAAGACAACCAATCACCATCAACGGGAGAGATGACTTGACAGAGGTCACCTCCTTCACTTATTTATGCAGCAAGCATCGTTTCAACTACAGGCGGAACGGATGTGGGGTCGAAGTCAAAATCTATAAGGCAAGTTACGCCTTCATCAACCTGAAACCAGTCTGGAAATCTTCTGCATTCCGTCTCAGTATAAAGAACGAGATTCGGATTTTCAACACCAATGTCAAGTCGGCCCTTCTATACGGGCCGTGTCACGAAAAGGATTTCCCACAGCTTGCTGCAGACTTTTACCAACACCTGCCTTCTCCGGCTCCATACTCAAGGCCAAATGGTCGGCTGACCAGAAAGAATGAGCAAGAAGAAATTCTGGTTGGCAAAAAACCAACAAGCAAGAGCCAATCGCTCAACAAATATGTAGGAGAAAGTGGAGATGGATGGATCGGCCATACATTGAGGAGGCCGTCGAATGACATCGCACACTAGGCCATCGGTCGAGTGAAATCCCGATGGGAGGCAACGAATGGTTCGTCAGTGCGAGGGTGACATGGAAGAGATCGTGTGGCGAAGAGGAGATGAGAGTTTATGGTCAATCCCGGACACAGCTGAAGAGGACAGCAGACAACAGAACAAAGTGGATAAAGTGTAATCGAAGCCATTTGGTCTACTCGGAACCATAGAGAATAAAAATAATAATAATAATACACACACTACTAAAATAATACAAACCTTATTGTTTACATTATTATTATTATTATTATTCCCACACTGATCATATTGACTACGTTGATACTCTTCAATCCTCCCGTCAATAACAACTCCAGTTTGGCAAATACAACCAGCATAGATAGTAACACGTTGACCAATCGATGGTATCGGTGTTAAAATAATCGGTGGTGTACCCAATTTAAAAGAAACAATCGGTAGACGACAGGTTAAGCGTAGCTTCACAGTCCAGGCCACTGAAAAATTGATAGAATCTTTTGATAACAACGGTTGATTCCAAATGAATGCATCATACGAAGATGGAGGCGGAGGATGAGGAGCTGATGAAGGCGAAAGCGACGAAGACGAGGAGGCGGATGACGATGAGGATAGAGGAGAAAGATTTGAAGATGTAGACGGGGAATTTGGATTTGTAGGGGATAATAATGATGATTTCGAGAGATGTTTATTGATTAACATTGGATAAGTGAGTAAAACCATTCCACGCCGTAGTTTGACAGATGAATGCCACATCTTATCGGTATTACTATCATCATCCGGTTCTTCATTGTAAGGGATATTTTCTTCATTCCCGGTGTTATCATTATCATTCCCAAATAATAAATATTGTGATCGTTTATTTTGTTGATTCATAATACCATTTGTGTTATTATTACTATTATTATAAGATGAAGAGATATTTTGTAATATATGAATACGTTGGGTGTAACTTAGCGTGTTCCATGACTTCGGTAAGAAATGTACCTCCATTGAAGCCAATTGACCAGCATAGACAATTTCATGAACTTGACGATTATGCATTAGACTGACTATTTGAACTGGATAAAAATCACCAAACTGTGGGAGGAAGGGCAGGAGGAAACAAAAAATAAATAAGTAAACATTTTAAGAAACAAGAATTAATTCGTATGACTCAAAAATAGTCAGTCATTATTGATATAAGTATAAAACTTGGGCACTGTGGTGATAGAGTGTAACTCCATTATAGATAAGATTTCATTTTGATAAATCACACAGTGTTTGTTGTACAGTAATATTTACTGATGACCACGTTTCGAACACAAACTATTGTCACTCATAATCATATCGAGTCACTCAATCACACAACTCTCTTGGTTGATTTATATACATGAGTGAAATTGATGATTAAACATTTGAATAAAATCAATATGAGATAATGTACATTCAGAAATAATAATAATATGAGTGTTATCAATCAAGTACAATCAAATAGGAAATAAGGCGAGTGCTTTTATAGTCATAATAAGTAACTTGTTAGGATGTTGTGATTTGCTTGAATTGAAACAGAATTTTGAGATTATTTATTATCCTCCTCTGATTTGACTGACTGACCGGTGGAAATAATATCTCCCATGCATATCTCTGGTATTTGCATTGAGTCATTTCTGTTGCATGTGTTGTGTTGGGTGTAGACTCGATGAACCAGGCAGTAATCAGTCTCTCTCTCTCTCTCCATCTACCCATGTTACTTCTTAGAATTTTAACCCTCTCCCACCCACCCTATTGTGTGGTTGTGTGTTAATGCATGTGTCCAGTGTGATTGCTGAGCTTTTTTCTAAATTATTTATTTTCTCGGGGTAAACCATTCTTACCTTAGCTAAATTTTTATGTTCCAACAATCTGATTACCCCCCCGATCTACTAGTTTGACGTATATAGTTGACCTCACAGTGATTGCAAGGTATTTTGTAAATTATATTATTTTGTCTAATTGGGTCCACTGGGTCCTTTAACCTACAGAGCTTGTCCTACCTGAGTGAGTTTGTAGGTGTTTGAATGCCACCCTACTTCCTCCTTTATTTAGAATCCTACGCAGCGAGGGTCTCAGATGTCTCCTCCTTATATGGTATTGCAAACTTGACTGATAGAATTCAGTCTACAGCAAACAAAGGACTAGACACATTACACTGGTTACTAACTAGTGTGCAGTACATTATTATCATTATTATTATTGTTTCCTTTAATTCCTAGTCTCCATTGAGTTCTGTTCTCTGCTAGAGTCTACACCTGGCTCGATGTCTGCCCACACGTTTTCATCTCCTCTTCACATCACCTCCTCCAAGTCACCCTTCGACGACCAACTCGCCGCTTCCCTTTCGGGTTCCACTCGAGTGATGGATTGTCTAGTGATGTCACTTGATGGTTTCCTCAGAGTATGGCCAATCCATCTCCATTTCTTCCTGCCTATTTGTTTCACAATCGGTTACTGGTTGGTTCGCTCATTGTCAGAGATCTCTGTTGCTGATCTTTTCTGACCGGCCATCTGATCTTGAGTATTGAGCGAAGACGACTGTTGATGAAGGTCTGTAGTTTGTTTGAGATGCTCTTTATGACGCGCAGTGCAAGTCTCTGATCCACATAGTAGCACTGACTTCACATTGGAGTTGAAAATCTGGATCTTATTTTTGATGCTGAGTGTTGTTGACCTCCATGGAGACTTGAGATTAGTGACAGCTTGTCTTGCTTTTCCGATTCTTGCCTTGATATCCTCGTCAGTTCCGCCTGTAGTTCGAACGATGCTTCCCAGGTAGGTAGGTAAAGGAGGTTGTTTCTTTCAGGTTCCCGCCATTTATCCTGATTGTTGTCAGTTGTTGTTGTTCTTGCCCAGGAATCTTCATCACCTCTGTTTTATCTATGTTCACCTGAAGTCCTATCTTTGATGCTTCTTCTGCTAACTTGTTGCTTTTCGCTTGCATGTCTTCCAGTACATTAGTGCTTACAAAAACCACAGTAATAATAATAGTGCTAAGCAACTTAAATAGATAGACATCTCAGAGAAGCCACAATCAACTTACATGATCCGGACCAAGCCACAGTATTTGATTATTCAACAACTGACCAAGTTGTACACGTCCAACTAGAACAGGATTACACACACCTGGGATTTGTGTATACACTTGATTTATCCAAAACAGCGTACCATTAAAATCTCGATATGTTTTAATAATTTTAATTTCTTCACTGATTTTACTTAACATTAACTGAATTTGATTTTCATTCGATGCAAGAAAAATATCTGTTGAATTTAAAGATTGCGCTTGTTTAACATGTTCAATGGTGTTGTTCAAGGGTTGATTTGATGTAGGCTGGTTTTTTTCTTGTTTTAATGATAATCCCCCGTCGATTGATTGATTTAAACAACTTAAACGACTTAAAAATTTAATTAAATGATCAATTCCTTGACCAGTTACAGAGGAAACAGGAAAAAATGGTGGCATACACTGACTTCCGTTTGAATCTCTGTCGAAAAGAAAAAAGATTTTTGAAAACCAAATGTACGAGTAATGGCTATCATGAAACAAAAGTGTGACGCTGTGACAAAATATTTAAGACGAATTTTATCAATGGTCTCCTCCGGGGACGTAAATGACTTTGGTACAGTCGAGAGTCGATAAGACACTCCAGTCTTTCTCATATGGTCACGCGTCCACAGCCTCGGTTAGATAAATTATATTCATTGCCACACACAGCGCTAGTACGCAAACGTTCAGTGCTCATCACTAGACTGGTGGGGGTATGGGAGTTCCGATTACAAACCTGTGGTGCACATTATTATTATTGTCCTCCTGCGTTCCAAGTGGAACATATATATGTATGTATGAGGCTTAATGGTCAGGAAGAATTATCAACAAGAAACTCTGGCTGGGAACAAACCAACCACGAGCCGATCGCTCGACAAATAAGTGGCAGAAAATCGAGATGGATCGGGCATATGGCGAGAGGGCTGTCAAGTGACAACGCAGAGACCAGGCCATCACACGAGTGGAATCCCAATGGGGGGCAACAAGTGGGTTGTCGGTGTGAGAGTGACATGGAGGAGGTTGTGTGAGTTGGAAGAGATGAGAAATTATGGTCAATCGTGAGCCCAGATGAAGAGGACAGCAGAAAATAGAACAAAGTGGAGGTATGTTGTCGAAGCCGTATGCTCCACTCAGAACCAAAGGGAACAATAATATATAACGTAAGTTATGAAGCCATGTGTGACTGACTGGTTTCAACATAGAACTACTTTGCAAAGATGTGCAGCAGTTCGAGTTACCACACTTCATTCAGCATACAAAACAAGAGAAGAAATTAAAAAGAAATGCAAAACAGAGACAATAAACAGAGATATGACGCAATAAGAAGAATAATATAGAAGAACAATATAGTTTCATTGGAAATTATAAGTCACAAGGAATGGATGCATCTGCGCCATTGAGAACAATTTTGAGCCACATCACACCAAATGTCTCCAACCACTGGTTTTTATCGTCCCGAGGACCCCAACCAGTCAGAAAGTCTACCCCTTCATACGTGGCTAAAACTAACTGTTGTGGATTTCACTGACTGATGAGGCCATGTTTTGCTTTGACCACCACTGGATCTTTTCAAACCTGATCCATTTTATGTCAGCTAACATTGCCTGTCGAGGAAGGCGATGACTAGGCACACGTAACACATGTCCTAACCACTTCAATCGATGTAACTTCACAGTCTCGTAGACTGATTTCCCCCTTTTATCTAGCACTCGACCTATGCCTAACTTCAATATTGCTCACCGTATTATACCAATTCACACGGGAGATAGAGAGTGTGACTAAATGGATATAATTATGGGTGGCAATAATATATGCTCGAATCCTTATCATCCGGTAAATAATGCTGCACCACTGTGGAATATTTCAAATAAACTTATCTAATAAGGCATCAGTCTCTCCAGTTACATTGGATTCGAATACTGTCATCTTGTCTTATCCTACTGTATGAAGGTGTGTAACTGCACATAGTGCTATAGCTGAGCTAGATTTCTAACTTTCTTATTTCATTAGGGTCATCTAATCTAGATTTTGTTAGGTTTTTGTGCTCTGCTAATCTAAATGACACAGTTCAATTATTTTGATTGGACAATAGTAACTAGTGCCATGTATCTAGTCTTCTGTTTAGTGCAGACTGAATTCTATCAGTCAGCTTTGCAATGCAGCCAGCATTCTAGGTAGCTCGCCATCATGGTGCACATTGATTTGATGATATCAGACAGTTGGAGGCAATCAGCAGGAAGCCTTCGACACACCTAGGTTTCGTGCTAGTTGGCACTCACCAGTCAGCAAGGCGTATCTGCAACGTTGAAGGAAGTCATGTCCCTTCTGAGATTCGAACCCATGTTACTCAGTGCTGCAGTCAGAGACGTTACCACTGAGCTATTCGGGCTCGCTATTGACCTCCTGTAGGACTGTAGTGGATATTTTGATTTGACACTAGTAACTAGTGTGATGCGTCTAGTCCTCTCTTTGGTGCAGACTGAATTCTATCAGTCAGGTTGTAATGTGGCCACCATTCTAGGTAGCTCGCCATCACGGTGTACATTGTTTGTGATAATATTAGATGGTTGGAGGCAATCGGCAGGAAGCCTTGGACCTAGGTTTCGTGCTAGTTGGTACTCACCAGTCAGCAAGGCGTATCTGCAACCTTGAAGGAACTCATGTCCCTTCTGAGATTCGAACCCGCGTCACCCAGTGCTGCAGTCAGAGACGTTACCACTGAACCAGTTATTTGGGCTCGCGATTGACCTCCTGTAGGACTGTAGTCGATATTTTGATTGGACACTAGTAACAAGTGTGGTAACTGCCTCCAATTATCTAACAGTTCAACATTTTGGCCTATGTATTTCACCTGACAATCATTCCAGCAGGATATTAGGGCTCCATAGGATCAACAACAACTTTATAGGTTTGAATGCCGCCATTATCTCCATAAAGTTTTCGAAGTCCCTTCTGTATATGAAAGTACTACTGGTGATTTATATTCCTTATTACTGGGTTTTGCCATCATCATTCCGTGTATATTTTGTTATTATGCTTGTTACTATTTATATTATTGTCAATTTTATTTTTACATTTTCCTGTATACTTCCTGATTAATTTATTAGGGTAATTATTAAGTAAGTTTCAAAGCTTCTCTGATATGCCTCACTTTCTGTCTTACGTATTTCCTTGTTATTATTTTATTTTTCTGTTCTGACCGACTGCTTGAACATTTTTCCAAGCCTATTTTTACTGACATACGGTAGGATGAGCCGAAATCCAAATATCCGTTTGAATATATGTGAGTTTTCTGTAAACAGTAGTGTGTTTAATTTTAGTAATTATAGTGATAATACTGCGGTGAGAGCTGGTTGTGAACAAGCCGAAATTGTAGACAACAATTTACGTCAATGTTCACGTGCCGAATCGGGGTCCTGAGAAAAAACACTAACATAGCTTAACCTTGAGGAACTCATCAACCAATCACAATAGACTTGACGTGTGCAAATACGATTCGCAGATATATATGGCTTAACTTTTTGGGAAACGATCATAAAGAGATGATAGAATCACCTTCGGCAGGAAAACAACCAATCAGAAGACGTTGTTCTCCTGCTAGCAATAACGCTAATAATAGCGTGCATAAATATCTATAAATATCTGTTGATTCTCTAAATAAACGATGTGTTGCCTGGAGATTTTCTTCTGTCGTTACAATGCTAGTAGCGATAATAACAATCACTTTATTCCAAACAATAATAATAACAATTAAACAGAATGGAATTTTTAGCGCTTTTTATACATATTGCAACAATTTACCTCCTTTTACATAAATATGCACATACATAAGATCTAAAATAGTAATAATAATAATATTGATATTAATAATGAAACCATCATTATAAAAAGAATGTTGGTGGAAACATAATGAAGTATAAGTAGATAGTAGCATAGATAATACATGCAATAATATTATTAATCTTTGCTTATACTTTGCAGTTCAAATTACTGATTTAAAAAGTTTATAAGTTCAGCTCTGACATCTGAATCTCTCTATTCACACAAAACTACCCGTGCTAAATATGGTGGTATGGTAGAATTTTTATATTTAGTGGCTATATGAGCATGAATTCTTATGAAATTTCTTCTGGTTTCACCCCCGAAGAGATCCACGGAGACAGCTGAGAATAAGTAGAGAGGATGTTCAGTATCAGACAAGATAACGTCAGCCAAATGCTTTCAAGAATGGAAGTGACTATCAACAACACCAATGTCAGTTAGTTGAGAAAGAGGAAGACACTACTAACCCTACCTACAGCCTTCATTGTTCTACGTAATTTGATATAGTCTTTTTTGAGAAGTCCAGAGAAGAATAAATGAGGCGAACAATAAAGAAGGTGAATGGGCAGAATACATGAATTAACAATAAATTGTATGTGAAGAGGTTGAGTTATGGTTCCAGCAGAAATTCTCAACTCCTTTATGTAGCAATAAGTCAAACGAAGACATTTGTGCTTAGAAATCAACATGATATGAGAAGACCATCAGAGGGATTCGAAGAGAAACTGATACCGAGATGAGGCATATTCGATTTACTCCCTATCACACGATGATCTACAGTTATCTCAATCGATTGATGTATAGAAATTTGCTTGGCCTATAACTATGAGGAGGACTCCAATAAGGAATTGTGAGGTTTTCTTGCAGCATATGCAGCAAAGACGTTGTCCGAAGAAAACTATTTTTTTAGCGTTACATTATTTTTCTACAAACGCTGTTTTTTAATTATACGCGTTTACTTCGGACTCATCTGATTGGTTTAATAGAGACTTGTCAAGGTCTTTATTTTAGGTAGTTTCACGTTTTGTATCGTTATTGCTTAAGAATTACTGATACACTGAAATGTGATGTGAATTTCACAAGAAGTACTGCAGCACTTTAGCTTTGCCACACATCAGAAAAGCACACACAAACGGTGGAAGCACAATGCGAATACTTGAAAATTCATCTGATGCTCACTAGCGACTGGCCCTATATTCAGGCAGTTAACGTGGGGTTCTAGTGGGAAGGCTTGAACAGTAGTGTGCAGCAGGTCGAAGGTTAGGCAGTAACTCTCATTGAAAAAGGCATTGCGAATTGGTCACGCTATATCATGAATTGGTAGAAGCTAGAATTAATGGCTTAGTGGTCTACGAGCTCACTGGCCTTGTAACCAGAAGGTCCTAGGTTCGAACCCCGGAGGTGGGTGTGTACTGATAAAGAGTCTAGTCTGAAGAAACCGCTCTCCAGTACTTCGTGATTGTTTTCCAATGGTTCTCTAAGTGATATCAGCTCATGATGAAATCCTCCAACCAATCAAACTAAATCCCTACACATGCAACATATAATTCATCCAGCGAAGAGAAGGAGGCTATTTGTGGAGAATTCATTTTCCACCTTTAATTGTACAGTCGAATTTCCATACATAGTCTGTTTTTCATGAAAGAGGGTAGTAACAAAAGTGATGATGAGTAGTGGTCACAAGCATAGTTATTTAATGTTAGTCAATGCATAAAAGAAGGTGAATATAAGTTTATTTAAGTTACAGGTTACATCATGGATTGATATCAATTAAAGAACCATTGAAAACGAGCAGAGAATACTGGACAACTATTTCATCAGCCCAGTTTGGGACTCATCAGCAGTGAGCAAGCAGCGGCTTTCGAACCCAGTACCTTCTGAGTTATAAAGCAAGCTACCTTGTATACCGTTCAGCTACTGCGACCCAATTCAGTGGCCAGCTCATGAATTCCAACTTCTACCAATTCGTGATTGAAGTTAGTTAATAAGATGAATAATTTAATGAGTGAGTTATAATCAGGATGCATATAGAAATGAAGGAAAATATGGAATTATGCTAGAGTGAGTTCTAAAGAAATACAAGAGCAGTTAGAAAAACAAAAATGTGAAGTCAGTAGAAATCAAAAATCAGGTTGTTACCATGATCAAAGAAGTGTATATAGTTCCAGTTTCCCTAGCTGAACGACTAATTCTAATTCAGTTTTAGATTTTCCCGTCGATTTATTGGACCGAAGTGGTCGGCCTCAGGTTGACGTATCGGCTTCTTGTGCAGATGCTTCTACAATGTCTGGGCATGTAATTAGAAGTTAATTGGTGGATGGTGACTAGCAGTGGAATCCAGGACAATGCGCATTTTGTCCTATTTGGAACTCTTCGGCTAGATGTACCCACATTCCGAGCAATTCGGTCCAGTATATCGACGGGAAAATCTAAAATTGAATTAAATAATTAATATGACCCGTTAGCTCTCGTGGCCCAAGCGGTCTAGTGGATAACACTATGACATTTGAAACTATGGGCATTGGGTTCGGGCCTTGGTGGGAACACCACCACTCATTCACTGCGGAATGCAGGTACATAGACTAGCCGGCGAGTCCCAAATAAGACGAAATGCGCATCCTGGATTCCACTGTTAGTCAACATCCACCAATTAAGTCACATAATCGTTGAAAAATACACTAAAAAGTATTTCAAACATGATTTCACACTGTAGAATTGTGGTTTATGTGTTGTAAGAATGTCTCCCAGTCATTACCCAGATGATTTATAGAGAAATTGTACCATATGTGATGTACCCATTCATCCAGGTGACTATAGGTGATGGTACTCTGACATCCATTGACATTTCTGACACTATTCTTCAAGATACTTCTAACTCCAACCATAATCCTAACTTTAACTATAAGCCTTAATCTTACAGGTCATAACCCTATCTAACAGTATAGATTTACAGAAAAAGTACTCTAGTAAATCAGTAGAATACTGTATCTATCCTCTTCAAATCCAAAAAGTCAGGCATGATTTGATTTGGAATGTTATTTCACAACATCCCCTGTATCTGATGGGTTCTTGAAGGTTAATTTTTGATGAAAGACCTTGACTTTGGTGATGCCACTTTAACTTTGTCAGGACAACAAATCTTCACAATTTGAACTATCCAGCTCTAAAGCAGAACACAACGTTAACAATCCAGAAGTGATGACTTATTATAATAATTGTTTCCTTTAGTTCCTATAGGAACAATAAAGCTTCAGCCGTACGTCTCCATCGTGTTCGGTTCTCCGTCAACGTTTTCACCTGACTTCACATCTGCCCACTTCAAATGACCTTCTCCATGTCACTCTCGCACTGACTACCAACTCGCCGCTTCCCATTCGGGTTCCACTCGAGCAATGACCTGTCTAGTGATATCACTCACTTGATGGTTTGATTTCTCAGAGTATGGCCAATCCACCTCCATTTCGTCCTGCATATGTGTTGCACAATCGGTTCCCGCTAGGTTGGTTCGCTCCCAGAGATCTCTCCCTGTTGCTGATCTTTTCTGGCCGACCATCTGATCTTGAATAGTACTGTGCGATGACAGTTGTTGATGAAGGTCTTAATATATACACGGGTGAATCATTAATATTCATTATTTATTTCCCACACTAGCATAATCATTGATTTCCCGCATCTGCGTGATTATTGATTTTAATTACTGAATTCCCATGGTTTGTTAATATTTTTAAAATGTGACATTGATTTTCCTAACTGTATAAATACGGAGTTGTTGTTTAACATTTCGACTGTTGTAGAGACAGTAAAAGCTCTCGTATCAACGTCCAGTCTTCTTTCTTTGCCTTGCGTGCCCGGCGGTATTGTTGTTGCTGTTGACGTGCGATTAGGACAGATTAGCCAGCGCATTAGTTAGATTCGCTCGTAGTCTACAAGGTCCTAATATCTCATACATAACAGGTCTGTAGTTTATTTGAAGTGCTCTTCATGGTGCGCCAAGTCTGATGAATAAAGTATCTAATACTTGCATAAAATTTCTATTTCTATTGAATAAAGTGTCCTTTCAGCATCATTATAGAATGTAACTGCTCAAAACAAAATCTGATGCTTGCTAGTGACTTGCTACAAGACGGAGTTTCCTGAAGTTCTAGTGAGAAGTCGTGACCATTGAGGTCCAACCAGTCAACTGAGTGAGGATGGATTTCCCACCGATGACATTGGTTAGTGCCAGTCACGGTAAATCACGAATTGGTAGAAGTTAGAATTCATGGCCTGGCCATCGAATTGGGTCCAAGTGGCTGAATGGTCAACTACCTTGCGTTGTAGCGGCGAGGTCCTGGGTTCGAACCTTAGCAGTGGGTGTGTACTGCCGATGATTCCCAGACTAGGCAGCTGACTGTCCAGTACCCCAATGCTGGTTTTCAATGATTCTCTAACTGATATCAATCCGCGATCAAGCTCGTAAAAAAATAAATAGATAAACAGAATTGTATAAGATCTACACAAGATCGGTGAATAAAAGTTCATTGTGTAAGATGTACTGTTTAACTATGCCTCTATACCTATCAATCTCTCTGTCATTCACTCTGTCATTTCACCTTCATATGACCTTGACTTTATAAGATTAAAACAACAACAAAAAAGGGAAGTTAAATAATGAAGGAAGAATAAATTATGTCAGCGAGTGTATGTGTGACCAAGAGAAGAAATAGAAATATCATATGACGAAGGGAATGAAACCCCGGCATTAGTGTGTGTGTGTTGTGTTGTATATTAGTTAAAACAAAGTATGAATGAAACATGATAAGGAAAAATGTTTATTTTTCTGATTGTTTTCTTTTCCTCTTCAATTTTGTGTTTGTGTTTTGTTTTTCATTTCATAGACAAATTTACACTTAATGAATGATTGAATGAATAGGAATGGGAATGGACTTTTCTTTGACCGTATGCCTCATGTGTATTCTATCAGCTGATGACACACACACACACAAATTATGTCAAGGTCATTTTCATTCATTCATTCATTTTTTCTGCATTATAAAGAATAAAATCACTTATAGGTGTATGGAACTCAGAACGTTACCCGCTGGAACACGTTGGATTCAGGAAAGGCGAATCTACACATCATCATCATCACCGAACAGTCATCACATCTCACTCTGCCTAAATTTCATTGATTAATTTGAAAAGGTCTTCGACAGATGGTGTTGACCGAGAAGTAATTTGGCAACTACTTCAACACTATGGCGTGCAGCACCCTAAATCAACTTTATTCAGCCACCGCTGGCTATATGAAAATGCCCCGTGTGTGAGGTGATCCACAATGGAAAACTCAGAGAAGCTTTTGAAGCGAATACAGGAGTGTAGAAAAGGTTGTCAGCCAAGTATCACCCATGATATTCCTAATTGTGGTGGACTGGATTATGCGGAAGACTGTGCGTTGGGAGTGGGAAGGCAGGAACATACTGGACTACCGATAAGAAGACTCTAGAAGATATGGATTTAGCGTGTGGGGGATTTATATTCAAATGTCACAGAAACACTAAGACTTACAGGCGAGAACCAACAAACTGACAAAGAAGTCAGGAATTCAAGTAAACACAGAGAAGAAGGTAGTTATAAAGATATCCCACCGAACAACACACACCATTTGGAGGGAGTCACTTGCTTCACTCATCTAGGAAGCATCGTTTCAGTACCGCTTTCAGCCAGAATTCTAGTGGTTTCAAACAATGCGGTTCCCTGAGCTGGATCAAACTGCTGACGAGTTCTACCTAAGACGATCAAAACATTTGTTCAGTGTCTAGATACTTTAGATCTGGCAGCTTAACTTCGTTTACGTACAAAGTACTGTTTCCAGATTGCCAAAAGTCTATATCTGTACAGGTGAGCAATCAGAAGTAGCCGATTTGTATGTGTACCATTATAGCTCCGTTTGAGTGCTGGCAGTTTGACGGATGAGATCTTTAACCAGGGAAGCATCGCCAAACTGGGCTACCCGTTACTTGCCGTCACAACATTAGTCTGGACGTCAAAGATCTGGAAGTTCGACCACCTCTATCTCTGTAGGAATCGCTTCCATCCAGTAGCCTCACTATGTAAGTAATTCTAAAGTCTAACAGAGTGTATTTGGATATATTGGAAACCGTGTTTCGATAAGGAACACTGACTTCGGTTGGGCTCAGACACACATACCATGAATGTCATCCAAGCAGCTCTCATACGGTTTGTTCGACGTTTGATAAAGCGCGGTAGAGGAGGGTGATGACACTGTGGGATGATGTGAATAGTTGTGTCAAATGAACACTTGAGTGGTGACATCCAACACATCATGCTCCTGACAATAAAACAAATAAATCAATAAATAAAAAGAACATCAAGTAAATCAATTAATCAATCAACGAATCAATCAATCAATCAAGCTGACGTTAATTACTTGTTTGAATTTAATTCCCAACTATTAGTGAACATTGAATATTTTTCATTCCATATAGGTATCCCATTATTATATGACCATGCATATTCAATTTGTTTAAATTGATACACCAATTGACGATATATTGAATTGATCCGTTTCAACTGTTCCCCACCACTGGATAATTGATCAATTTTTGTTAGGACAACGATCATTGGTAAATTTAGTGAACGTATCAATTGGATATGCTCTAAACCGATTGTCGTCAAACCGATTGTTGCTGATATCACTAGAATACTCATGACGGGTTGATTACAAGCAATGCCGGATAGGGTAGTGCGTTGATATCGCGAATGTCCAGCTAAATCGATCAGGGTGATTAAATTCGATGACATTCGGACCACCTTAATAATAAAGTAAGGAAAGAAAGAAAAAGTGTTATTGTGCCTGAAAGGATGATGGAGTATAATACTGAATTAGATTTTCGATTCATTAATAATAAAGGAGGTTGTTTTTTGTATTTCCCAATGAATGAAAAGGACAAAACGACACTGTATTTTTTTACGATTTGATCACGGATTGATATCAGTTAGAGAACCATTGAAAACTAGCCACAGGGAGTACTGGACAGCTGTTTCATCCTGGTGCTTGGGAATAATCGGCAGTAAGCACCCACCACAAAGGGGTTCGAACCCTGGACTTTCCAGTTACAAGGTAAGCTAACTCGTACACCATTCAACCACTGGGACCCGATTCAATGGCCAGTCCATGAATTCTAATTTCTACAAATTCGTGATTTGCTACAGGATGGAGTTTCCTGGAGTTATAGTGAGAAGTCGTGACCAGTGAGGTCCATCCAGATGTCATATGTGAGGATGGATGTCCCACAGAACACATTGGTTGGGGTTGCGCTACATAACGAATTAGTAGAAGTTAGAATTCATGGACTGGCCATTGAATCGGGTCCCAGTGGCTGAATGGTATACGAGTCAGCTTGCCTTGTAACCGGAAGGCCCTGAGTTCGAACCCCACTGTGGTGGGTGCGTACTGATGATGATTCCCAAACTAGGATGAAACAGCAGCTGTCCAGTACTCCCTGGTTTTCAATGGTTCTCTAACTGATATCAATCCGTGATTAACTCGTAAAAACATAACTAACCATTACAAACTAAACTATAGAGGATGAATTTTCTTGTGGTCTTTGATGATGATTCCTTGTTGGTGCCGTGATTCGATTTTAAACACTTTCTGATGAAATTGTGCAGATATCTATCCTTTTTGAAGACCGTTAGTAGGTATTTTTCTTCCATTCTTTTCAAAGCTGGAGTGCTACAGTGTACACGTTAAGTCAGCCGTGATTGGTTGGTGAGTTCCTCAAGGTTAAGCTTTGTTACTGTTTTCTCTCATGACCCCGATTTGGGATATAAACATTGATGTAAATTGTTGTCTACAATTTCGGCACGTTCGCAACCGGCTCTCACCACAATACATCAAAATCTAATGAAGACACTGTTTGCTGAGAACCAAAAGTTGTGATCAACTCAAGTAGAGACACACCTTTACTCCAGTTTCTCCTATTTTTAGAGGAGAAATGGAAAATTGTGACTATTTCCTACTATGTGCCACATAGTTAAAAATGTTTTTATAGAGATATTTTGAACTTAGTTGGTGAAATCTCCTACAATGTTCAGTTCATTTCAAAGAATTCTGAAGATTTATGTTCGGTTACCAATCGTTATGATACAGATTTTAATGAAATGATCTTAATTCTTTGTAAAATTTTGAGGAGCAAACATCAGTATTCAATATCTGCTGCAAATGTTTAGTTCTGACCAAGTAACAATGAATAATGACATAAATAAGAGAGAATATAAGTCGTCTGTTGTTATACCATATAAAGAGGGGACATCTGAAACCCTACGTAGGATTCTTAATAAAGCAGGAATTAGGGTGGTATTCAAACCTACAAACTCACTCAGAGACAAACTCTGTAGGCTAAAAGACCCGGTGGACCCAATTAAACAAAATAATATAATTTACAAAATACCTTGTAATGACTGTGGTGAGTTAGGTGAACTAACTACAGAGGTGAAACTAGTAGATCGAATGGGGTAATCAGATTGTCGGAACATAAGAATTTAGCTAAGGGAAGAATGGTTGACACCACCCACGAAGATAAGTAGTTTAGAGAAAAGCTGAGCACTACATTGCACTGCATGCATTAACAATGCATAACCACACAATAGGGTGGGAGAGGGTCAAAATTCTAAGAAGTAATCTATGTAGGTGGAGAGAGAGATTGATTACTGAATCCTACCTTGTTCATCCAGTAGTCTACACCCAATACAAAACTTGCAATAGAGATGACTCGACGCAAATACCAGAGATATTCACAGAAGATATTATTACTACCAGTCAAATCAGAAGAGCATAATAAATAATCTTAAAATTCCATTTCAAAAAATTCACGTATATCATAACATTCGATTATTATCATTATTATTGTTTCCTTTAATTCATAGAGGAACATAGGGCTTCAGCCGTGCGTCTGCATTGCGTTCGGTTCTCTGCTAGAGTCTTCACCTGGCTCCAAGTCTGCCCACACGCTTTCATCTCCTCTTCACATGACCTCCTCCATGTCACCCTTGTACTGACGACCAACTCGCCGCTTCCCTTTCGGGTTTCACTCGAGCAATGGCTTGTCTAGTGATGTCACTCATGATGGTTTCCTCAGAGTATGTCCAGCCAATCCACCTCCATTTCTTCCTGCCTGTTTGTTTCACAATCAGTTCCTGGTTGGTTCGCTCATTGTCAGAGATCTCTGTTGCTGATCTTTTCTGACTGGCCATCTGATCTTGAGTATTGAGCGAAGACAACTGTTAATGAAGGTCTGTAGTTTGTTTGAGATGCTCTTTATGACGCGCAGTGCAAGTCTCTGATCCGTATAGTAGCATTGACTGACTTTACATTGGAGTTGAAAATCCGCATCTTATTTTCATTTTCGTGCTGTTGACCTCCACACAGACTTGAGAGTAATGAAAGCTTGTTTTGCTTTTCTGATTCTTGCTTTGATATCCTCGTCAGTTCCGCCTGTAGTTGAAACGATGCTTCCCAGGTAGGTAGGTAAAAGAGGTTGTTTCTTTCAGGTTCCTTCCATTTATGCTGATTATTGTCTGTTGTTGTTGTTGGCCAGGAATCTTCATCACCTCTGTTTTCTCTATGTTCACCTGAAGTCCTATCTTTGATGCTTCTTCTGCCAACTTGTTGCTTTTCGCTTGCATATCTTCCAGTTTGTGGGGAATCAGACATATCATCATCGGCGAAGTCTAGATCCTCCAAGTTTTTTGAGTGAGTCCATTTTATGCCTGTTTCCTCACTGCCCAGTCAGCTGTTTGTCGCATTATCCAGTCTACTGCAATCAAGAAAATCATTGGCGATAGTAGGCAGCTCTGTCTTACTCTTGTCCTCACTTCGAAGGATTCCGTAAGTTTCCCGTTGTGGATTACTTGGCATGCAGCATTGTCGTACAGCTGTTGGATGAGATGTATAATTGTCGGTGGCACCCCGTAGTAGCGAAGTAGTTTCCAAATCACCTCTCGATCGACGCTGTCAAAGGCCTTTTCAAAGTCGATGAAGTTGAGATAGAGAGGTGACTGCCACTCCAGGCTTTGTTCAATGATGATCCGTAATGTGACGATCTGATCAATGCATGACTTGTTTCTCCTGAATCCAGCCTGTTCCGGTCGAAGTTTTTCATCCAGGTTGGCATGTTTGATTCTCTCCAGGATGATGCGGCTTAGTATTTTGCTTGGGATGGACAGGAGCATAATTCCGCGCCAGTTCTTGTATTGACTTAAGTTTCCTTTCTTTGGTAGTTTGAATAAGTATCCTTTCTTCCAATCTTCAGGTACTTTGCCTTCTTTCCACACCTTCTCCAGTAGTGGCGTCATCACGTCCGCTGTTGTCTCTGGATCAATTTTCAATGCTTCTGCTGACATTACATCTGGTCCTGCTGCTTTTCCAGCTTTTAGCATCTTGATTGCCTTCAGGACTTCTGATTTCTTCGAAGGGTTGGTGTTCACTGGTAGCTCTGCCTCCGTCGTTGGTATTGTTGCGCGCGTTATAGGTGGTGGTCGATTAAGGAGTCTTTTGAAGTGTTCAGCCCAGTGTTTCCTTTGCTCCACTTCTTTGGTGAGTGATTTTTCATTGTCATCCTTCACTGGCTCAATTTGTGTCAAACTTTTGCCCGATAGGTACCTAGTTGTTTGGTAGAGTGCTGCGAGATCTCCTTTGCCTACAGCTTGTTCTGCTTCACTTGCCATGGTTTCATAATACTTTCTTTTGTCTTCTCTGGCACTCTTCTTTACTCTTTTTTTCAGTGTCTTGTAGTTTGCATTCAAATCCTATTTTTGTTGTTCGCCGGTGCACTTGAGAATCTTTTGTTTCACCATCCTTTTCTCTTCTATCAGTCTCCAAGTGTCCAAGTTACTTATTTTGACTATTAAAACACTCGTCTCATTTCCCAACTGACTATATTTGACTGATAACACTCATATTATTATTTCGGAATGTACTTTTTCATATATTGATTTTTATTCAAATATCTAATCATCACTTTTCCTCATGTGAGAATTGAGAACATGTGACATGAGAATTATCACCAGTTCCTAATATGTGCCATGTTTTAGAAAAAAAATGTTTTTATGAAAATATTTTGAACTTAGTTCGTGAAATCTCCTACAATGTCCAGTTCATTTCAAAGAATTCTGAAGATTTACGTTCGGTCGCCAATCGTTATATGATTGGGATATCGTTTTGGGATATACTTTGATACATGATACAGATTTTGATGAAACGATCCTAATTCTTTGTAAAATTTTGAGAAACAAGCATCAGCGCTCAATATCTGTAACAAATGTTTAGTTCTGACCAATAAACAATGTATAATGATATCTTTGTTTCTGATGATAAAGTCAGCCGTGCACCAAACAAGGATCCCACACTATTTCGAGGAGTCATGAAGAAAATAAGAGACAGATTCAGCGAAGAAAATTTTCTTTATCGACGAAATCATCTTCAGAGGCTGTACAGTCGTATTTGTACTTACAAAAATGTATAGTGGTCTATTGTTGAGTAATAGCGGGGGACATAATTGATATAATTACTCGGAAGTGGCTTTAGAAGTGAAAATTAAAAGTTGTAAATTACGTGGTACTCAATGGAACAAAGATAGAAATTTGATAAGGTTAAAATTGTGACTGGGTGAGAATAAAGGTAGTTGAGTGTCAATTTAACAAGTGTGAAGAGGGTGTGAAAATATACAAAAGTCATTCAAAATAATCAACAAGCAGAAGAAACCTAACTTGCTACCCTTTGCTGAAGCAATTGCTATCAGACGGCTTAAACCAAATCTATGTACGCAGAAAGAGACAGTGGTGAATCTTGCACTGCCCTGGTGACAAAAAAATATACAAATTGTATGAGTCACCTTTTTCTTATTTAGAAAACTCTACTCTCTCATCTAAACATGACTCACCCTTTCTTGTTCTTTTCTCTTCCTTTTTTTCTATTGGCTAATAGATAAAAGATTTTCTCTAGTTACGTAATCTACGTTTTTGTTATGCTCTGTCTAGCTAAACCTTGTTTCTATACACACACATATATATGCAACTCTGTTTTTGTTTCCAAGCCTAATTGCCTAATTATTCTATAAATATTTATAAACTGTCAAATAATGATCACAATTCATTTGAATTATTCTATAAATAGTCAGTGTTTGTAACTCTCAATTAGTTAAATCATTCCGGACTAATGTTACTTTTTACTTCCTACCAATTACCCCTTGTGATCGTGGAAAAGTATGTTCAAATCTTTAATGTAATGTAATTCACATTTTTTATCGTTCAGGATGTAACTAGTTGAGAAGAATCCTCGGAATAATAAAAGATGAGCTCATATTATCCTGGTACAATTGTTGTTCTTGCTTTGTTCAAGTCTAATTTATAACTTTTAATTTTCACTTCTAAAGTCACTTCTGAGTAATTATATCAATTATGCCACCCCCTATTACTCAACAATAGACCACTATATATTTTTGTAAGTACAAATACGACTGTACTGCCTCTGAAGATGATTTCGTCGATGAAGAAAATTTTCTTCGCTGAATCGGTCTTTTATTTCGAGGAGGTTGGGTATCATAAACACAGATTACTTAGGCTTAAAAGTACCTTCTAGTGCTCCCCCGATTGAAAATTTACTAAAATGGTGGGAAGTGATAACTAGAACGGACTAACCACCATTGTTGGCCATGAAATCATGACTGATACAATCAATTAGACATCGATTATTTATCGATTGGTTTAAATTTCCGCTGATGTGTAGAGGATAATTTCCTCTGGATTGTGCACAATAAAAGTTGTCGTCTCAATTAAGTTTGACTCCTGTATGTCTACTTAGTGTGTGTGTGTGTGTGTGTGAAGAATGTTGTCGAGTGATCCGTTGGCTGCAGAGTGTCATGACTGGAGGCTCATTCTAGTCAAGCACAGACAACAACAACAAGCAACAAAAACACTAAACACACTATGGTACAACAATATTTTGCATATTTTGAAACTCCAGTGCAATTATAATCAATAAAATGTTATCACATTATGAGTACATAACACTTAAAGTATATAAATTAATCGATAAACGAGGTTGAACAAAATAAACAAATAAATAGATAAATGTACTCTACTTTTAAAGGATGACTTTTTTATCACTGTTATTTTTGAGCATACCACCCTGAGTTCGAATCCTACTCTGATTACCTTATATTTAGGCTAGACAATCAAATAGTATAGTGAGACTTACAAATTTGGCAGATACACCCAGAACATTCTCAATGATTGACTGGAGTGAAGTGTTCAGCTTTAGGTTCACATGTAGGCCCCTTGTGTGTGTGAGGATGCTTCGATGATGTCTGAGGAATTTAACTTGATGTAATTTGGTGGCTGGTGACTAGAAGTGGGTAGAATCCAACATGAGCATCTCGTCCTATTTGGGACTCGTCATCTGGGTGTACCTGCATTCCTCAACAGGGGCTGAACACTTCGGTTCAATCAATCAACGGGGTAAAGTCGAAATTGAATTAAATAATATTAACTGATACCCAGTGCACAAGAAACAGGTGGGACTCATGACCCAAGTGGTCCTGTGGATAACACTTTCACGTTTGAAACGACGGGCAAATTGGTTCGAGTCTCAGCGGGAACACTACCATCACTCACTGGGGAATGTAAGTGCATCCAACTGACGAGTCCCGAATGTAGGACAAAACGACCATTTTCCTAGATTCTACTGTTACTCATCATATACCCCTATCACGCGCTTGTGCGTCGGTGGCACAGTGGTTAGGACTCTTGACGACCATGCATATGGTCCGGGGATCAACCCCTGCCGACGCACACCTGATATCAGTGGTAGGCCTACAAAATTTGGGCTACCAATATCGCATGCTGAGAATTTCATACTAATAACAAAAATACGGTGTCGAATCAATCTGTAATCAAAAATAAAAATAAATAAATAAAAAAACCTGAACAGGGTTGTGTGCTGTTTGCCACCCTCACGTAGTCTACGTTCAACTGATAGCTAGCTGACGCACCCCGGAAACCTTGCCTAATTGACTAAACACTAGTAATCCCACATAAGAGGGACAGTTAGAGCTGGTAACTCCATCCCATAAAAATGATACCACTGCTCCTACTGAAGCCCTTTGTTCCATTCGGAAAGAAAAGAATCAAGAAGAATTTAGCACACATCGATCTGCCTATATCTGACAGAAATGTATGTATGTCTGAAAAAGGTGATGGCAACACACGAATGAAAGTGCAGATGCTCAGAGATAAAAAAAATCAATATAACTGTTGCACGATCTATGCTTATAGATGAAATACACAAAAACAATAACGCGCGTAAGTGTTGATTACTACTAACATCGTATTTACGCACACACCGTTGTTCGCTTTGTTAGTACACAGACATTCTGAGTAGATTCTTTATATATCAGCCATCAAGTTGCTCAGATTAATGTAGGTCAGAATGAAGCCAGTTCATTGGTTTAAGTAACACGCCTCAAAACAATGACTTCCAGGTTTCAGCCCCGTCCCGCCTACTTCACCCCATTTGGCAATTATCCACTTATACCATTCCCAGCTTAGTAGATGCGATAGCCGGCTGTATATCTATCAAAGGACGTGTGTACTAGTTAGCAGATCTCTCTATACTTCTCTATAGCTGGCTGTGGGTGAGACATGGTCATTAGAAGTGGACGACGTGAAAACCCTGGCTAGTGGTCTTTGTTCATAGGTGTCTGCGTTCTATCTCCCATGTGTTAGGTGATGGCATAGTAGGGTGAGTAATATTGAGTGGTGAGTAAGGAAGGAAAATCAATCAATGAGATTGTGAAGTTACATGGATTGAAGCGATGGTTAGCATATGTGTTACGTATGCATGCCTAGCCATCGATCACCTTCGTGGAGGGTCAATGTTAGCTGACATAGGATAGGTCAGGTTGGAAAAGAGATACCACACGATGGTCAAACCAGAATATGGCTTCATCAGTCAATCAAATCCATAACAGTTAGTTTAAGCCAGCCACGTAGGAAGGTGTAGACTGACCGGCGGACAAGTTGGGATCCTCAGGATGTTAAAAACCAATGAAGGATGGAGACAATTGGTGATGTAACTCAAAACTGTCGTTCTCGGTGACTGCTGGAGCAGGTACATTCACTCTTCGGGATTTGTCATATCATCCAATAAAACTCTACTGTTCTTCCGTATTACTATTCTTTTTCCCTTAGTCATACCTATGTTTATTATCTCTCTCTCTTATGAATCTATCTTTACTCTCTTCTATTGCTTTGTGTGCTCCATGGAGGTAGTGTGGCAACTGGAACTGCCGCACATCTGTGGAAAATTCTATGTTGAAACCAGTCAGTCGGTCAGTCAGACTTCATCCTGAGAAACCTCGCGACTTACTAAGTTTCGACATTGAAATTCACACAGAAGTCCAGCAATTCAAGTTACCAAACTCCAAAGAAGCACAAAAAAGGGGAAGAAAAGCAATTTAAAAGGACTGTACTAGGCAGAAATTTGAGGTAGAAAGAAATACTATCAAGGGAAAGCACGACGGTTTAACGGATACGAGAAATCACAAAGAGTAAATGCATCTGAGCCATTAAACTTTTGTCTCCAACCATTGATTCTTAGAATCCCAAGAACCTCAACCAGTCAGACAGTCTACATGTCTCTACTTGGCTTAAACTAACCGTTAAAGAGTCCACGGACTGATTCTAAGCTTCGTTCTGACAAATGCTAGTCCCAACTAGGCATGTGTCAAACATGTCCTAGCCATCTCAATCCATGTGGCTTCATAACCTCACCAACTGGCTTTTCCTCCCTACCTAAGACTCGACGCCTGACCTCAAATATTATTCACCCTATTATACTACACTGACTCCTAGATTAGAAATAGGAAGTGAAGTGATAGAGCACGTTGACCGCTTCACTTATTTGGGAAGTTGCATCAGCCAACGCCAACGGGTTGATCACTGACGAAATCTCAGTATGGATACAGAGGGCTAGTTTCGCATATGCCAGTTTACACCGTCTCTGGCGTAGACGTGATATCCGACTATCGACGAAAGGGCGTGTGTACTGCTCAACAGTCCGCTCCGTCCTCCTTTATGGCTGTGAGACATGGCCATTGAGAGCAGAAGACATGAAAAGATTAGCTGTCTTTGATCATAGGTGTCTGCGTTCTATCTCCCATGTTACGTGATGGTATAATAAGGTGAGCAATATTTAGGTTAGGCGTCGAGTGCTAGGTAAGAAGGGGAAATCAATCGACGAGGCTGTGAAGGTACATCGACTGAGATGGTTAGGACATGTGTTACATATGCCTAGTCATCGCCTTCCTCAACGGGCAGTGTTAGCTGATATAGGGCCAGGCTGGAAAACAGCTAGCTAGTGGCGGTCAAACGAAAACATGGCACCAGTCAATCAAATCTACAACAGTTAGTCTAAGCCACGTAGGAAAGTGTAGACTTCCTGGTTGGGGTCCTCGGGACGGTAAAAACCAATCAAGAGTGGAAACAATTGGTGACATGACTCAAAATCGTTCTCGATGGCTGGTGCAGATGCATCCACTCCTTGTGACTTATAATTTCCAATGAAACTGTTTTGTTCTTCGTTATTACTATTCTTTTGCCTCACACCTCTGTTTACTGTCTATATTATGCATTTCTCCTACTTTCTTCTCTTGCTTTGTGTGCTACAAGGAGGGAGTGTGGCGACTTGAACTGCCGCACATATGTGCAAAGTTCTATGTCGAAAACAGACAGACAGACACCTTTTAATACCACCTCACACGGGAGACAGAACGCAGACAACTATGATGATAAAAGACGACCCACCGTTTCATATCTTCCAACTTGGTAGTAGTAGGATCAGCTTTCACATGATAAATGCAGCTCATATACTGGTGGGAATTCTAACAACGATAAAGTAACAGGTTGAAAATAGACAGAACTGGATTGGAACCCCTGGACCAATTGACTAAAAGTCACGGACTTAAGTTTATGAGCTACATACATCTTATTGAATCTTGCCAATTAAAGGAATTCGATAGTGACTCCAATACTTCAATAACTCCAATTTCGTAAAAAATTGTTGATTGTCTTGGAATTTTAGTTAGGTTATTGGAATGGCCATTTAGCTTAACAAAATCTGGACGTTGTAGTTTCATGCTGACGGTCTTCTATCCAGTGGATATTGAATAGGACACCATGAATAGTAATAATAATTATTATTATCAATCCCTTGGGTTCCGGGTGGAATATAGGGCTTCAACAGGATATCTCCGTTTTGTCCTTTTAAGTTGACCACACGTTTGTCCATAGCCTCTGGTCTGCTCCATGTCACCGTCGGACGCGTCACTAATCGTTTCCCATTGGGATTCCACTCGAAAGGCAAGGTGCATGATGTCATTTGACAGTCTCCCCAGCGTCTGTCTGATCCACCTTCATTTTCTTTCATAATATTTGTTCGACAGTCGATTTTGGGCTGATTTGTTTCCAGAGTTTCTGGTTCCTAATTCTTTCCACTAGGCAGCTGATCCCTAGTATCGAGTATCGACTGAGATGGTTAGGACATGTGTTACGTATGCTTAGTCATCGCCTTCCTCGACGGGCAATGTTAGCTGACATTGGGTCAGGTTGGAAAAGAGTTAGCGACGGTCAAACCAAAACATGGCACCAGTCAATGAAATCTACATCAGTTAGTTTAAGCCAGTCACGTAGGGAGGTGTAAACTTCCTGGTTGGGGTCCGCGGGACGGTAAACACCAATGACTGGAGACAATCGGTGATATAGCTCAAAATCGTTCTCAATGGCTGGTGCAGATGCATCCAATCCTTGTGACTTATGATTTCCAATGAAACTGTTCTGTTCTCCGTTATTACTATTCCTTTGTCTCACACCTCTGTTTACTGTCTATAGTATGCATTTCTTCTACTTTCTTCTCTTGCTTTGTGTGCTACGTGAAGTGGAGTGTGGCGACTCAAACTGCCGCACATATGTGCAAATTTCTATGCCGAAAACAGACAGACAGACAGTATCGAGAGAACGCAGCGGTTGAAAAAAGTCAGCCGTAACCTGTTGAAAATGCTTTTTCTTTACACGCACTACAAATTTCTAAGCTATATAAAAGAACTTATTTAACATTGGTGTTGAAAATCCGAATTTTGATCTCTATTATGAGTGCAGTACATTACCACACTGGTTTCAGACTAAACAACGTCTGTAATCGGGTAAAAACCCAAGTAAAACTAAATAAACAAACTGAGTGAAGTAATATAATTGGCAGCACTGAGTAGAGCTCAACTCAAAATTGAAAGAGAGTCAAGTTAAGAATAATAACAATGAGAAATGTAATAGTAAGGGGAAAGGGAGGTAGAAAAACAATATAATAACAAAATAAAAGAATTAGATATCCGTTTTTAAGAGAGATTACATCTAATATGGTAGGTTCAGTGATTGAACAAACTTCCTCTGTATACAGAGTACGGGACTTAACATGCGGATTGTCATCACTTGATCTGCACTCCTCTTCAGCAGGATTCCTGCGTACTCTGTAGATGACTCTGAAGTTGGTTTAAGAATTCGTTTGATGTTCAGGGTTGATCGGATCTTCTAAGATAGAGCCTGTACGGGGGTGGGAAATCATTTTTACTATTTTATAAAACCATGATGATAAATGTTCGATGGTACGTCTGGATAGTAAACGCTGAGTACATTAGTCCACTGACGGAGAGGGCTCTCGAGTGGTTGCGCCACAGGATGATCCTGCATGCCGTTCTTGTCTCGCAAGAGGCAGGGATGGGTGTGTTTGGTTCACCTGAAAACCAATACGCAGTCAATGGGTGTATCACTGCGTGAATAGCGTCGGTGGCATAGCGGTTAGGACTCTCGCCGACCATGCACATGGTCCGGGGTTCGATCCCCGGCCGACGCATTCCTTTACCTCGCTAAGCCAGAAGTAATGTTGGTGAAGAGGAAAGGTTGGGCATGAGGCTAGCAACCCCATCCTGTAAAATAAACACTGCTACAGAAACTTCAAGCCACTAGCTTGAAGCCCTATGTTCCACTGGGGAACGTGAAGGAAAAAAAACGTCAGACAATAACCAGCTCCACAGGAGTAAATGAGGGCAGAATTGGTAGCTTATCCTTCACGTTCACATGAGAATCATCAGTCTTCTTTAGAGAAACTGAATAGAAGTTCACCTGAGGGACAGTTTTTCAGTATTTCTGCCCATGCATCTACATTGAATTCAAATAGATTCAAATAGAGAAATCTTCTATGGTAAGGAAATGGCTGCGGTTTCACCGGTGTAGACATCGTGGATTTTGTGGTGAAGCTTTCAGGATAACCATTTTCAATGAGAACTCCTTTTAGATTGTTCACCTCCTCTTCCACGGAATCATATTTCTTAGGCTTTCCAACCAAATAACCATCATGGAATAGTGTCAATCATTTAACCAACATTGGAGTTAGTTCACCGCATGTCAATATACACAGTCTGAGAAGGTACAAATATATTACACATGTCATTTACTTTATAATCCATTTACAAACGTGTAAATTGAGGTAAAAAAAAGTACACTGTGTAGACAGCATCATTTTAACCGTAATTATAATAATTAAAGTACAGCGCGAACTGTAAAAATAACATCAATATGCATAATTAATTCTACAAGCCTTTCTTCTCTGAGTTATTCATTCAACCAATAGTAGCAAAGCAATCATTCATTCGTCAAGTAAACAACCAATCAGAATACAATGTTTAGAGTACAGATTAAAAAAATCGAATTCTGATTGGACAATAGGTAAATAACCAATCTAAAAATAGTAATGATGGTGAAATAATCATATGGTTTAACGATTTCGCTCAAATAAAGCAAGAACGAAAGTGGTTTGTGCAGAATAATATGGTACCATCATTTATTTCGTAGGCTTCTCATCAGCTGCTTACAGCCTAAATACATAATGAGGTTTGCGTATAGAAAAGTTTTAACATACTTGCAAATTTTTACATGTTGCCAGTTGACAAAAAGTTCCACAGTAAGTGAACAGTGCTCAGAAAATTGCGCTTATATAGTTTTTACACATGCAGTTCAAGTTTAAACAAAATAGATGTATGCATAAAATGGTAAAGGAGTTACGTAATAAAGACGAAATATGAGTTAGATACAGAGTGACTAAGAAATCAGGTAACAATGTACTGAGTTCAACTCAAATCATAGAAACAAGAGACAAGCAAAATTACAGAATATAAAAGGGGGTGAGGTTAAAGACAAAGATTACGTAATCAGATGAGAGAATAAAGACATTCAGTTACCAGGGCAAAGAGAGATTAATAACTGCTTCTTTCTGAACACATAAATCTGGTTTCAAGCGTTTGATAGAGATTGCTTCGGCAAACTTGAGGAGAATGGAACTCCTTTGTCTATTGATAATTTTAAAGGATTTCTCGATTTCTACCTCATGACCCGTGTCGAGAAGATGTCTAGCGATAGCGCTGCTATAAGAGTTTGTTCCCTTGAGACGTAGGCTTCTTGGCACATGTTCAGAAAATCGGAGGTGTGCCGTTCTTTCTGTTCTCCCAATGTAACTGCTCCCGCAGATACACGTAAATTTGTATACACAGTTGGAGTTAACATGAGAAGGGTATCTATCGACTTTTGACTGCACCAAAGAGCATGTTGTTCGATGGACGGGAACCAACTTAGCTGCAGGATAGGCTCTGGCTAGTGATGTTCTCAGTCTTCTGCTGACCATTTCTGCAATGTTTTCACCTTTAAAATCTAGTTGAATGAAGACAGGCTTTTTTTCAACTGTGATTTGTTTGGTATTTGAGTCTTCACATCTTCCATATTTGTTTATGAATCTTTGAGGGTA
Source organism: Trichobilharzia szidati (assembly GCA_944472155.2). Lineage (NCBI taxonomy): Eukaryota > Metazoa > Platyhelminthes > Trematoda > Strigeidida > Schistosomatidae > Trichobilharzia > Trichobilharzia szidati. The sequence continues at coordinate 151,884,660 of OX235273.1, forward strand.
ACCGTTATTTTTCAGCACCTTTTCGAGGATTTAGGCTGTAAGCAGCTGATGAGAAGCCTACGAAATAAATGATGGTACCATATTATTCTGCACAAACCACTTTCGTTCTTGCTTTATTCAAATTCGCTCAAATAACTGACGACATAATGACAATAATTAATTACAATAACAATAATAATAATAAAACTCACTTCTTCTGCAGATCTTCGATAAACTCTTCCATCAGCATATTTGTAGTTAGTGACATTGCCATCAGCATCAAAGCCTAACAGCTCACGACTTAAACTGCTAGTACGACCTGATTGAACTTCATGTAAATGACGAAATAGATTTAATCGAGCTTTGCCACGTGCATTATCCAATTCCCCGTCTGTTAATACACCGATCAATGTCGACTTGCCTGAATCCATTCCACCGACTAAAGCTACGCATAGGTCAGGTGACTAGACGACACACAACAACACAAAAGGGAAAAAATTGTTTAGTGAAAAAAAGATGAAAATATGAAGAAATCTTTTATTCTTCACATACACACACACTCACAGAACCAACTTAAATTACGATCACGAATTGACTTCATTTAGAGGACCATTGGACGACTACTTCGGCAAAGTTCAACAATAGAGTCCCAGGAGTGCGAACGCACGAGTGACCTTCAGCTGACCAATCATAAAAATGAGGAATGTTTGCTAAAAATGTGATGTATATTTACAAGAAAATGCTTGAAAACGCATTAAACAGGTCATCTTCCTCTAACATGGCTTAAAACTACGTCTTAGTTATAACAAGGAGTATCAGTTGTTAAGTTAGACTAGTTTCTGTACTTGTATTCACCGAGATGACTACAGATAAACTGTTTTTGTGAATCGTTTATCTCTCTCATCCTGCTTGCAGTCTTCCAAAAAAGCCCGCGGTCGAATTACTATAGTTTCCAGCAAGAGGATAGACGACTACTTACCAGGAAAACGAGGATAATTATTAAAATTAAAATAAATGACATCAACTATAAATCTATCCCTAATCGTAATCATAATCTTAATCCTGACCAAAACAATAAACCTAACCTTAATCCTAACCCTAATCATAACCCTTATTCAAACCGTAAATCTAACCCTGATCCTAATTATAACCCTAATCTTAACCTTAACCCCAATACTTAACTTTAATTCTAACCCTTACGAGTTATGAACACATTGTCCAAACAGTACTTAAAAACGTGATCTGGGTGAAATTTGCTGCTTAGCTGGTGAACAGTGTTGATATCTCAGCTATGATCGTGACAGGTGCCGTAAGCCAACGACTACTAGGCGTTCAAGGTCTTTAGAGCGTTCACACTCCTGGGACGCTATTGTTGAACTTCTCCACTACTTCGTCCTTCTTTGTGACTTTTCGGCGGTAGGCGTCTATGGGCTGATCAGGGTTCGATTTCAGAGCCTTCAGGTTACAAGGTGAGCTCTTATACCATTCAGCCCCTGGGACGGCATCCAATTGTCAATCCTTTTCAGCTTCAGCCACTTTAAGACGTATTGCGCCACAGCCAGCCAATACCACCGGTGAGTATCTATCCTCACATCCACCCTGTCAGACCTCACTGATTCCTGTTGAAATCATTGGCGCGCACTGATGAAGAGTTGCAAACAGGGACGAAACAACTGCCTAGTACTCTCTAGTTACCAATAGTTCTATCTAACTCAAGATCAAAACTGAGATCGATCACTTGAGATTTAATTGACTAATATTTATATATTAGCGTGAAATTACTTTGTTAATTCTGTTATTCTTCCTTATTCCTCCATTCCTAATCTTTCCTGAGGCTATTTAAGAAAGACTTTGTTACACCGCGAAGGGCATTAAAAGCTGTCTGTAAGGTGAATGGATTGTCACTAAGCTAACCCGTTAAAGCTGTTGTAGATAGACTCGTGAAGTAACTGATCAAAAAATTGGCGAATATCATTTTGTCAGACTCAGAGCATCCTCCTTCTACACAACTCTCTCCTTGTTACTCAACAGATAGGACTTGAAATAACTTTTGAGGACTTTATACTCACACAACTAAATATAAAAACTCTATGATGTCTTATTTGGCACTTATTGTATGTGGTGAGAAAAGTGTTTGACGAAAAACTACTAACTTATTGAGAAACGCTCAGTAAACGGCCCTTTTTATTCTTTATATCCTCAGTATTATTATATTACATTAGTTGCAGGATTTCATTATAAGCTGACATTAGTTAGAGAACCATTGGAAAACCTGGAAGTACTGGACAGCTGTTTCGTCCCAGTTTGGGACTTGTCACAGTACACACCCAACAGGGTTCGAAACCGGAACCTTCCAGTTACTAGGTCAGCGAGCTCGTAGACCATTAACCCAATGGGACTCGATCCCATGGTCCATGAATTCCGACTTTTACCAATTCACGACGCAGTGCGACTACTAGCCAATGTCATAGGTGGCGAGTACTTGTCCTCACGCCTGACCCGCTGCACCCTACTGGTCACAACTTCTCACTACAACCCCAGATAACTATCTGCCTGAATACGGTCAGTCCCTAATGATCACATCATTGATATTCAAGTCTTGGTTTGGAAGGAATTTGATTGATTCATGGGCCATTGGGTCAGGTTCCAGTGACTTAATGGCCTACGAGATCGTTGGCCTTGCAGACAAAAGGTCCTGGGTTCGAACTCCGGTGGGTGCATACTGTGAAGAGTCCCAAGCTAGGATGAAACAGTTGTCCAGTACTCCCAGGTTCTCCAATAGTTCTCTAACTGATGTCAGTTCATGATGAAATCGTGTAAGCAATCAATCAAATCCTCACACACCAATACTGGTTCTCTTTATTATTTTTCCACCTATTGTGTAATGTAAAAAGAAAATCAGACTCAACATTGTACCACATGCTAAGAATTCTCGAAACTGTATCAAATGTACTCTACTGTCAACAATAAAGCTATTATGATTATTAATATTGCAAGAAAATTTACAGAATATCGTAGATTTCTGGCTTAAAAATATGGAACTATGACTTATTGGTTTAGGTGGTCAGAGTATGCATCAACTAAGGCAAGGGTTCGAAATCAGCTGCACCGACCCAGATTTAGGAAGCCAAGTGAAACCATGGTAATTAAGAGCTGCACACCACGTGAATAAACAATAGTAAAAATAAGACTAATAATATGAAATCAACTGGTGGATGGATGGGTGGTGACTAGCAGTGGAATCCAGAACACGCATTTCGTCCTATGCGGGATTCGTCATCTGGAAGTACCTGCATTTCTTAGTGAGTATTGGTGTCCCCACCGAATCAAGTGCCCATAGTTTTGACACCAAAGCGTTATCCACTAGAGTACATGTGCCCCGAGAGCCATCCCTTCTGCAACGGGTCTAGTGGATAACGCTTTGGCGTTTAAAACTATGGGCATTGGGTTCGAGACTCCGTGGGAACACCACCAGCCACTCACTGGGGAGTGCACGTACATCAAGCTGACGAGCCCAAAACAGGACAAAACACGCATCCTAGATTCCACTGCTAGTCACTATCCACCAATCAACTTCTAATTACATATCCAGACATCGTCAGAGTATCTCCACAAGGAGCCGACAGACATGCCAACCTGAGACCGAGCACTTCGGTCCAATCAATCGACGGGAAAATCTAAGATTGAATTAAATAAGATTGATAATAACTCAGACACGAGGTTCTTTTCGGAGAATTCATTCCCTCTACCTGCACAATCACATAACTCGGTAGAAGTCAACATGATTGTTGCCAAAATGATAGAGGTGGTTGAATAATTCTCTTTTGTATTCATAACTCTGGTTTCGCTATTTGAATGACTAGAACTTTAGCAATGAAAACGAGATGAAGGCGTGTTGACTTTGGCAGATTGCTCTACACTTTGTAGATTACTTTGAAGGAGATGTTTGTTAAGATAGAGGAATAACCAGTGTTGATGGGGTATTTGATTACCGCAGTCCTTACACAAACACTATCACCTTTCTGCAACCATGTGGTGGGACAGTGTTCTTGAACCTTTTTGGACAGGATAGGGATCGAACGACTACTATATCTAGCTGCACACCAACAGATGAACTGATATATGCACAGAGAAGTGGTCAGATACGAAATCTTGTCCATTGGGCTTCTGTAGATCAGTGGACGACTGGTGAATACTGCCCTTAACATTGCTGCGATGGTTTTTCTTGAGGAAGTCGAAATTCGCCTCTTAAGAACACCAGTGAGTAGGTCACCTATGAAGACGGTGTCCAGGCAAAGTTTCTGTTTTTGATATCGATAACGATCCTCTCGTTTTTGGATTTTTGGCTTGATGTTATTGTCCATAAATTATGGTGGATATTCGTTTGGCATGGAGATTTTTTCTAAATACTGTAATCCCTCTTCTAGAGCGCACCAGGGCTGCTCAGATACGTTGGACACGAGTAGCAAGAGATATAGTTAGTTTTCATATAAGACTAATTGGTACCCCCCTAGCCAACCCAGTAGAGACCGTTGAGGTTTTCCAAACTTCGTACAACACTTGTGCTTCTTTACAACTCACTAAATTATTTATCTTATTACGTAACTTCAATACACCTACTCAACTCCTTTTATACATTGATTAATACTAATAAGTATGCTTAAGGCAACTCATCATAAAGTACAGTTAAACGGGGAAATCAGTTCGCCAAGAAGAGCCCCTCCCCCGCTGAACTACTTGGTCTTGTTTTATTAATCTTCGGATGGGAATTTTCCACGAGTTAAATAATAATAATAATGATAATAATGGTAGCCAGGAGTGGAAACTGTAGCAGTAGATTATAATTATTATTCCCTTGCGTTCCGAGTGGAACATTCGGCTTCAACAACACATCTCCACTTTGTCCTATCTTCTGCCGTCCTCTTCAGCTGAGTCCACGATTGCCAGTAATCTCTCATCTCTTCTTCACCGCACGATCTCCTCCATGTCACCCTCTCACTGACAACTCACTCGTCGCTTCCCTCTAGGATTCCACTCGGGCAGTGGCCTGGCGTGAAATGTCATTCGACGGTCTCCTCAATGTATGCCCGATCCATCCATCTCCATTTTCTCCTACATATTTGTTGAGCGATCGGCTCTTGCTTGTTGGTTTGTTCCCAGTGAAAGTGTCAGCGGTTGACAAAAGTCTGCAACAGGCCGTTGGAAATCCTTTTCGTGATGCGCAGTGCAAGTTTCTGAACTGTATAGAAGAACCGACTTCACACGTGTTGAAAATGCGAATCTTGTTCCTTATGCTGAGTGACAGTGGAGAAGATTTCCAAACTGGTTTTAGGTTGATGAAGGCGTGCGTATCTTGCCTTTCCGATCCTGCCTGACTTTGATATCTTCGTCCGTTCCGTTGGCCTGTAGTTGAAACGATGCTTCCTGGCCAGATAAGTGAAGGAGGCAACCTCTGTCAAGTCATCTCTCCCTTTGATAGTGATTGGTTACCTCAACTGTAGCAGTACAACGGAAAATAAAAACCTTCAATCGTATATATGTGTGTCAATAGAAAGAGCAGTCAAATCAAAGTTTTGTTTACTACAAGGCAAATATAAATACACTTTCCGCCAGATAGACACATCGAATTTATTTTATCGATTTGTCTTATTGAGAGGTACACAGATATACCGATAAATATATAGATAGATAGATAGATAGACAGGCAGACAGACAAATACAGATCCATAGTTAAATATTTGAATAGATATACAGACACACAGGCAGACAAGGCTGGATTGACATAATCACTACAAAGTGGATAGATAGACAGGCACGAGGAACTAAGTAGACGTATTATTGCGATGTAAGGTGCAAAGGATTATTTTTCTGAAAATGCCTTCAATCCAGTATGGTTGTGGTACACGATTGATTGCTTGATTGATTGATAGACAAGTGGAAACTAGCCAAAACGTTTTTGTTGGGGAAGGGGGGGCTGGGTGGGGAATTTCCATTCCTTTCAAGTTGGATTTGGTACACGAATAACTACCAATATATCAAATTAGAGAGTAATTATTGATAAATCATATGCAGGAGTGAACAGCTGCTTTTTTGTTGTTGTGCCAGTTAGAATTCATTCTCAGCACGGATACAAAAAGGCTCATTAGTTTTTAATATCCTGACGATCCCAACTTGTCCGCCGCTCGGCTAGTCTACACCTTCTTAAGTGGCTGGGCTGGCTGGCTTAAACTAATTCTTACGGATTTCATTGACTGATGAAACTATGTTTTCGTTTGACCACCTGATCGATCCTATATCAGCGACTAACATTGACCCTCGAGGAAGGCGATCGATGGCTAGACAGGCATGTGTAACACATCTCCTAACCATCGCCTCAATCGATGTAACTTCACAACCTCGTCTATTGATTTTCCATCCTCACCTAGCACTCGACCGACACCTAACCTCAATGTTGCTCATCCTATTATACCACTTTACACGGGAGATAGAACGCAGACACCTATGATCAAAGACAGCTAGCCAGGTTTTTCACGTCGTCCACTTTCAATGGCTGTGTCTCAGTCACAGTCAACCATAAAAAAGGATGGAAAAAAATGCTGTTGAGTCGTACACACGCCGCTTTGGTCGACAGCCAACCGGACATCACATCTACTAAGCCAGAGATGGTGTCAGTAGGCCTTCTGTATCCGTTCTGAGATTTCGTCAGTGATCAACCAGCTAGGGCTGGCTGATGGAACTTCCCAAATAAGTGAAGTGGTCAACACGCTCCACAAACCACTTAACTTCTGTCTATCTTTAAGCCAGAAGTGAATTGATGTAGTCCAGTCTAGTCCAGTCCACTCCTGTAGGATCACCTTACATTTGAGTGACAGGAGCGAATCGCATGACAAACATTCGAAGATTGCTACTTTTCAAGGAACCTCGCCTAGATTACTAGGTCACTAGTATTCTAGCCAGTCCCAAGCCCGGATAAAGAGGGAGGGTTGGGGCGTGGTGCTAGCAACTCCACCCCCAAAACTTAACCAAATTGCTACTAAAACTTCAACGCACAAATATATTCAAAATCCTAAAATTACAAATAGTGACCTTATTTTTCGCTGGAATCGGGGAAGTGAAATGACGCGGGCTGGTGAAAGCCTTCGGGAAGCCAGTCAGCCGATGTGCCTTCTTTCGATGAAAGCGAAAATAAGGATGGGGACGTGGAATGTTCGTACAATGTACGAAGCTGGGAAAGCTGCTCAGGTAGCCGCAGAAATGAGGAGATATAGAATAGAAGTGTTGGGAATCTGCGAGAGCAGATGGAACGGATGTGGAAGGAGCCAACTATCAACTGGAGAGACAATAATCTACTCCGGTCACCCAGAGGACAATCACGAGCACACCGAGGGAGTAGCCATCATGATGTCACCAACAGCGGCTAAAGCTCTCATGCAGTGGGAACCAATTTCCTCCAGGATAATGACAGCCAGGTTCAACTCAAAAGGAAAAAAGGTTACAATCATTCAGTGCTACGCGCCTACAAACGCCTCACAACATGAGAAGAAGGAGGATTTCTACAGTCAACTACAAACAGTAATGGACAACGTCCCAAAGAGCGATATCAAAATCCTGATGGGCGACATGAATGCGAAACTGGGAGGAGACAATACAGGAAGAGAACTCACCATGGGTCGTGAGGCCCTCAGTGAAATGAACGACAATGGTGAACTCTTCTCAGACTTCTGCGCCTTCAATGATTTGGTGATTGGTGGCAGTGTGTTCAAACACAGGGATATACACAAGGCAACATGGATTTCACCAGATGGACACACCAAAAATCAGATAGACTTCATTTCAATCTCAAGGAAGTGGAGACGGAGCCTACTGGACACAAGATCGAGGAGAGGAGCAGATGTGGGTTCAGACCACTATCTGGTACAAGGGACTTTCAAGGTGAAGCTGAAAGCCTCGAGGATACCTGGGGATAGGCCACAATGCAAGTTCAACACTCACAAACTGAAGGACACAATCACACAGGACATTTTCACTGCAACTGTCAGAGCAAAGCAGGAAACACTACGTGGCACCACTGAGGAATCATCCGTGGAAGACCATTGGAACTCTCTGAAGGTAATTTTCAACGAAACGTGCTCAACGGTTTTAGGAAGAAAGAAGAAACAAGACAAGGAATGGCTCTCAACAGACACTTGGAAACTAATAGAGGAGAGGAGAAAAGTGAAAGAGAAAATGATTCAATGCAAAGATGGACAAGAGAAAGAGACGCTGAACTCAACTTACACAGCACTGGACAAAGAAGTGAAGAAGAGTGCCAGGAAGGACAAAAGACAATTCTACGACAACCTGGCTACTGAAGCTGAGAAGGCAGCAGGCAAAAGGGACCTGAGGACACTATATCAGATAACCAAGTCTCTATCCGGGAAGAGATCAACACAAGTGAAACCTATAAAAGACAGCCAAGGGAACCCAATTACCAAAGAAGAAAGACAGATTAAACAATGGGCGGACCACTTCAAAGGACTCTTGAACCGACCACCACCTACAACCCGTCCAGAAATACCAACAACAGCACGTACACAACTGCAAGTTGACACCAATCCTCCAACGAAAACTGAAGTCATGAATGCAATCAAGCTTCTGAAAGCTGGAAAAGCAGCTGGACCAGATGGAATACCCCCGGAAGCACTGAAAGCGGACCCAGAAACGACGGCAGATATGCTGACTCCATTATTGCAAAAGATCTGGAAAGAGGGAAAGGTGCCTACTGACTGGAGGAAAGGTTACCTGGTGAAACTACCAAAGAAGGGCGACCTGGGACTCTGCAAGAACTGGCGAGGAATCATGCTCCTGTCGACGCCAAGTAAAATCCTGAGTCGCATCATCCTGGAGAGAATCAAGGACGCACTGGATACAGAACTCCGACCAGAACAAGCTGGATTCAGGAAAGGCAAATCATGTTCTGACCAAATTGCAACTCTACGCATTATCATCGAACAAAGCATGGAATGGCAATCAAATCTCTACCTCAACTTCATAGACTTTGAGAAGGCCTTCGACAGCGTTGACCGCGAAGTAATTTGGAAACTACTCGAGTACTACGGTGTACCGCAAATATTCATCAACCTTATTCAACAACTGTACGACAACGGCACATGTCAAGTGATCCACAACGGAAAACTCAGCGAAGCGTTTGGAGTAAACACAGGAGTCAGACAAGGGTGCTTATTATCACCAATGATATTCCTAATTGTGGTGGACTGGATTATGCGTCAGACAGTGGGAAACGAGAAGACAGGGATATCCTGGACCGACGTGAAGAACCTAGAAGACCTGGATTTTGCGCGTGGATGATTTATGTTTGATGTCACACAAAATCGAAGACTTACAAGCAAAAACCGACAAACTGGTGGAAGAAGCAGCAAAGACAGGACTCCAGGTGAACATAGACAAGACGGAGGTTATGAAAATAACCAACCAACAACAGCAGCAACATCCAGTGCCAATCACCATCAACGGGAGGGATTTGAAAGAGGTTACTTCTTTCACTTATCTGGGGAGCATTGTCTCAACTACAGGAGGAACGGACGAGGATGTCAAATCGAGAATCGGGAAGGCGAGAAACACATTCATCAACCTGAAACCAATCTGGAAATCTTCGTCACTCACCATCAACAACAAAATTCGGATTTTCAATACAAACGTCAAGTCAATTTTTGCTTTACGGATCAGAAACTTGGCGGGTCACCAAGAATATTTTCAACAGGTTGCAGACCTTTATCAACAACTGTCTTCGCTCCATACTGAAGATTAGATGGCCGGAAAGAATCACAAACAAGAAGCTATGGGAACAAACAAAACAGGAACCAATCGCTCAACAAATATGCAGGAGAAAGTGGAGATGGATTGGACACTCGCTGAGGAGGCCGTTGGGTGACATCGCGCGTCAGGCCAGTGCTCGAGTGGAACCCGAAAGGGAAGCGGCGAGTGGGACGTCCAAGGGTGACATGGAGGAGATCATGTGAAGAGGAGTTGAAACAGTATGGAATAACATGGATGCAAGTGAAAAGCACAGCAGAAGACAGAAGCAAGTGGAGACGTGCAGTTGAAGCCCTATGTTCCACTAGGAACCCAAGGGAACAATAATAATAATACTTTTCAAGGTGTTCGGAAGACTTTGCATTTTGTCAGCGTCTTCACTTACTAGGAAGGAGTATATCATCTTTATATTCTAACTCAACGAGATTATACCCTGGTAACAAGTCAATCGCTGAGTTGCTAAAGTAAAGTTTGTGTACAGTCGTCGAGTCAGGCGAAGGTAAATGATGGCAGCCACTGACATGCTGTGTTCCCCAATCGGAACACATGGAATAAATAACGACATACTAATAATAACACCAAACAAAATGTATCCAGTTGTCCTAACAACACAACAGAACACTAAACATTCAATCGATAGATTTCAATCAACATTAATGATTTATTAAACAGTTCTAGGTCAGTTAAAAAATTACTGACACCTAAGACAAGACCCAAGCAAACACCCACCCATAGTTCTTATATAAGGTCAATTATGACTTGAAATTATTCCATGGTGAACTGCGGATTAATACACACATATACAAGTGACAGAGGGGAACAATTGTCTTAATATTACACAGCTAGTGGCCCTTATCAGAAAGCTGTCATTGGCAACCGTCAGCAAGGCGTATCTACCATCTAGTAAGAACAGATGCACCTTATAATATTTGGACCTGAATATATACATATATATATATATATATATAGTGTTGGTTCGCAGGGATTTGATTCGTTACATGACTGATAACGAACTGACATCATTTAGACAACGACTGGAAAATCTGGGAGTAGTGGACAGGTGTTTCGTCTTACTTCGGGGCTCTTCATTGGTTCAAACCACATATACACATATATCTTACTACTGAGTAAGTGAAAAGTAAATTGGACCAACACAAAAAACTTGCAGGATTTAAACTTCGCCCATGATGATATATGTCTGATTTCCCACAAACTGGAAGATATGCAAGCGAAAAGCAACAAGTCGGCAGAAGAAGCATCCAGAGAAGATAGGACTTCAGGTGAACATAGAGAAAACAGAGGTGATGCAGATTGCTGGTCAACAGCAACAGCACCCACAACAACAACAATCAGCATAAGTGGGAGGAACCTGAAAGAAACAACCTCTTTTACCTACCTATCTGGGAAGCATCGTTTCAAATACAGGCGGACGGAACTGACGAGGATATCAAAGCAAGAATCGGAAAAGCAAGACAAGCTTTCACTACTCTCAAGTCTGTGTGGAGATCAATAGGACTCAGCATGAAAAATTAGATCCGGATTTTCAGCTCCAATGTGAAGTCAGTCCTACTATACGGATCAGAGACTTGCACTGCGCGTCATAAAGAGCATCTCAAACAAACCACAGACCTTCATCAACAGCTGTCTTCGCTCAATACCACTCAAGATCAGATGGCCAATCAGAAAAGATCAGCAACAGAGATCTCTGGGAGCAAACCAACCAGTAACCAACTGTGCAACAAATCTGCAGGAAGAAATGGAGATGGATCGGCCATACTCTGAGGAAACCATCAAGTGACATCACTAGACAAGCCATTGCTCGAGTGGAACCCGAAAGGGAAGCGGCGAGTTGGTCGTCAGTGCAAGGGTGACTTGGAGGAGGTCATTTGAAGAGGAGATGAAAGCATGTGAACAGACGTGGAGCCAGGTGAAAACTTTAGCAGAGAACCGAACGCAATGGAGACGCACGGCTGAAGCCCTATGTACCTCTAGGAATTAAAGGAAATAATAATTATAATAATAAATGAATTAGGGTTTGTTTTGCAACTGACTTCTAATGCTTAACATATTAGCCAAAAACAAGGCAAATAATAGCAATGTGATCACAAATAATGATCTTGACCTTTTCAAGACGGTGAGAAAAGGCGATAGTGTTAAAATTCATTACAATGATTTAAAAATTGAGTGAATATGATTAATTAACACTTGTGTAGTTCAAAAAATCACACGTGATGATAATAGAGTAAGTAGTGTTACCATGTTACCACTCAGTATGTGTGTGTGGAATAGACATTTAATAATTTGATTAGACACTAGTTAGTCACTGGTTTCATGTGCCTAGTCCTTTGTGTTTGGTGTAGACAGCATTCTACTGCAGTCAAGTTTGTAATGGGGCCACCATGCCATTCACTAGGTGACTCGCCATCACGATGCACTGTACCGTGAAGTGTTGAGATTAAATGGTTGGAGGCAATCGACAAGAAGCCTTGGACACACCTAGGTTTCATGCTAGTTGGTACTCACCAGTCAGGACAAGACGTATCTGCAACGTTGAAGGAAGTCATGTCCCTTCTGAGATTCGAACCCGCGTCACCCTATACTGCAGTCAGACACATTACCACTGAGCTATTCGGGCTCGCGATTGACCTCGTGTAGGACTGTAGTGGGTATTTTGATTGGATACCAGTAACTAGTGCGACCACGTTTCGAGCACAATTGATTGCTGCTCATAATTATATCAAGGTAGGTACTCTCTCACATAACTTTCTTGATACGTTTATATTACTATTATTATTCCTTTGGGTTCCGAGTGGGACATAGGGCTTCAACAACACATCTCCAATTTGTTCTATTTCCTACCGCTTCAGATAAGTCCACGACTGCCCATAATCTCTCATCTCCTCCAAGCCACCCTCCGAACAACTCCCCACTCATCGCCTACAAAATAAGGATTCCACTCGAGGGCCTAGTCGCCGTGTCATTCGACAGATTCCTCAACTTATGCCCGATCCATTCATCTCCATTTTCTTCCATATATTTGTTAAGCGATCGGCTCTTGCTTGTTGGTTTGTCCCCAGCCAGAGTTTTTTTGTTGCTAATTCTTTCTGGCCATTTGATCTTCAGTATGGAGCCAGCGAAGGCAGCTGTTGATGAAAGTCTGCAACAGGCTGTTGGAAATCCTTTTCGTGACACGCTGGCCAAGTTTCTGACCCGTATAGAAGAACCAACTTCACATTGGTGTTGAAAATCCGAATCTTGTTCCTTCTGCTGAGTGACAGGAGAAGATTTCCAAAATGGTTTCAGGTTGATGAAGGCGTGCGTATCTTGCCTTTCTGATCCTGTCTGACTTTGACTTCTTCGTCCGTTCCGTTGGCCTATAGTTGAAACGATGCTTCGTAGCCAGATAAGTGAGGGAGGCGACCTCTGTCAAGTCATCTCTCCCGTTGATGGTGATTGGTGCTGGCAGTTGTGGCTATTGATGGTGGCTGGTTATCTCCATCACCACTATCTTCTCTATCTTCACCTGCGGTCCTGTCAACGCTGCTTGCCTCTTCAGCCAGTTTGTTGATTTTCGCCTGCAAGTTTTCGAGTTTGTGTGACATTATACATATATCATCCATGGGCAAAATGCAGATCTTCTAGAGTCTTCTTATCGGTGGTCTAGCGTATTCCTGACTCCTCATTCCCAAAGCACAGTCTGACGCATAATCCAGTCCACCACAATGAATAATATCATCGGTGATTTTAGGCAGCCAGTCAGCTTGTCTTACTCCTGTATGCACTTCGAACACCTCACTGAGTAGTTTCCCGTTGTGGATCACCTGACACGTGGGTCACTGTCATATAGCCAGCTGTGGCTGAATGAGGTTGATAAAGACTTGAGCAATGCACGCCATAGTGTTGAAGTACTTCCCAAATTGCTTCTCGGTCAACACTGTCTGTCGAAGACCTTTTCGAAGTCGATGAAGAAAGTTGACGTAAAGGTTTGACTGCCATCCTATGCATAGGGTTGCAATTTGATCAGCACATAATTCGCCTTTCCTGAATCCAGCTTGTTCCAGTGTGGCTGGCGAAGTTCTGTATCCAGTGCAACTTTTATCCCCTCTTCGTTTATAGATTCATGAGTAAAAATTGGTTGATAATGACACAAAAACCTTCTGTGAGATTTCATCAGCCGTAGAGAAGGAATCAATTGGTGGATGGTGATTAGCAGTAGTAGAATCCAGGATAAGCATTTCGTCCCACTTGGGACTCGTCATCTGTCAACCTGATACCTAGTACTTCAGTCCAAATTAATCAACGGAAAAATCTAAATTGAATTTAGTAGACAGGGAATACGTTGCTCGTCAGCTTAGCAACGTCACACGGTGTAAAAGGATACACACAACTGCTTTAGAATTCATGTCCGGAAAAGGATGACATAACGCCATAAATAACACACTGACAGACAGACAGGTAGACAGACGGAAAAATACAAACACTTACACCATCATTTGTTGTTGGCGCTAAACGAACCAATAATTCAATAGCTTTACGATATTCCTTATTTATCGGATTGATAGTATCATCATCATGTCCAACTGGTTCAATAATACGTTCTCTTAATGGATGCAGTGTAGCATTTAAACGTTTTGCCATACGTTCAAGTGTTGCCAGGGAACTCAGCAATTCACTTTGACACAGACCACTTATATGTCCATCATCGTCAACGCCTAATTTGTATATCGCTTTCCCGCCGCCTTCATTAAGACGCCATTTCATTTGAGTGACAAGTTGTTCAAAACGATTCGGTGTTGGATCAACTAGTTTCCGCTATAAAGATTATTTTTAAAAAAAGCATGAACAAAACAAAATAGTACAAAATTAAGAATAACTAAACTATTTAAATATCAGTAAATAGAATTAATTATATATATTGGATTTCATCATGAGGTGACATCGGTTAAAGGACCATACCATTGAAAAACTAGTACTAGAGTCTGTCTGTCTCGGTCGGTCGGTTTTTGACATAGAACTTTGCACCGATGTGCAGCAGTTCAAGTTGCCACACTCCCTGCATGTAGCACACAAAGCAAGAGAAGAAAGTAAGAAGGAATGCAAAATAGAGACAGAAAACAGAGATATGAGGTAAAAAAAGAATAGTAATATCGAAGAACAATATAGTTTTATTGGGTATTATAAGTCGCAAGGAGTAGATGCATCTGCCCCTGCCATTGACAACGATTTTGAGCCATATCACCAATTGTCTCCAGCCTTCATTGGTGTTTATCGTCCCGAGGACCCCAACTAGACAGTAGTCTACAAGTCCCTACTTAGCTAACTGGTTTAAACTAATTGTTATGGATTTCACTGACTGTGAAAGCTACATCGACTGAGATGGTTACGACACGTGTTACGTATGCTTAGTCATCGCCTTCCTCGACGAGCAATGTTAGCTGACATTTGGTCAGGCTGGAATGAACGTGAACTAACCAACCAGTTTATATAAGTCGTGAATGCATCTGAAAGTGAAATTAACCACCTGACTGGTATTTGCAGGGACTTAGCTTATGACCATTTGACAAGACTACCACTAAACTGCTCCATCACCTACCTAGAGGTGTAGGCAACTAGGTTAGTCTTTATACAATAAGCATAGCTTGTTAGCAACTGTACTGTCTGGAAATCTAATTGATTAGTTGTTGAATAAGAATTCAAAAAATCTACATTAACTATCATATACTATCTAAATCAAAAAAGTTCACTAAACATTTGTCTTGATGGTCTTATTTTTAACATACGTGTATGTATAAATCTGTTGAAAGGTTTACAGACTTCAGAATTTCCGTCGAGAATTAATATCAGCTTAGAGTGCTGCTGCTGGTTTCAACGTAGAACTTTGCACAGATGTGCAGCAGTTCGAGTCGCCACACTTCATGTAGCACACAGCAAGAGAAAAAATGTAATATAGAGACAGTAGACACGGATATGAGACAAAAGGAATAGTAATAACGAAGAACAATATAGTTTCATTGGAAATTATAAGTCACAAGGAGTGGATGCATCTGGGCCTGCTATTGAGAACGAGGATTTTGAGCCATAGCACCGATTGCCTCCAGCCTTCGTTTGTTTTTACCATCCTGAGGACTCCAACCAGTCAGGAAGTCTACACCTTCCTACGTGGCTGGCTTAAACTAACTGTTGTGGATTTCATTGACTGATGAAGCCATGTTTTGGTTTGACCGCCGCTAGCTCTTTTCCAGCCTGACCCTATGTCAGCTAACATTGTCCGTCGAGGAAGGCGATGACTAGGCATACGTAACACGTGTCCTAACCATCTCAATCGACAAGGCTGTGAAGCTACATCGACTGAGATGGTTAGGATACGTGTTATGTATGCTTAGTCATCGCCTTCCTCGACGAGCAGTGCTAGCTGATATGGGCTCAGGCTGGAAAAGAGCTAGCGGCGGTCAAACTAAAACAACGCCTAACCTCAATAATGCTCACCCTACCATATTTAACAAGACCAAACAACATTCGTCAATTATTGTCAGAAAGAGAAGAAAGAAGGATGCTGCAGCGCATTCGCCATTGATGATTCCGATTCTTGGCCATATCCAATAGCGTTTCGAGCCACCAATTCGAGCTATCTCTCGGACCCCAACTAGGAAGTCGTGACGCACCAACCCGCGACACCACGTCATAGGCTGACCACCTCTCCATTCCATCCCACGGCTAGAGAACACAGGCCGGTACGAAAACCGCTAGGATGACATTCGTAGCATATGTCCAAGCCGCCAGAGCCGGTGTTTCAAGATGACGACACTTAATGAATGGTGATCTCCACTGTATTCAAGCACACTCTGTCGCACTTCATAATTACTCACACAATGATGCCATCGAACGCAAACAATCCTACAGAGTCGTCGCATATTGTCAGCGCTCAGAGGCTAGATTTCACAAGTGTAGAGCAAGACTGTGCGCATCGAAGCACTGTATACCTGACCATTAAAAGTCAGGCGGTTAACGCCGCGACGGCGTCAGAGGTGGCTCAAATTAGCATACGCCACCCCAACTTTCATGATATGGTTGAAAATCTCGTCCGTCACACCTCCACCAGCACTCACAACTACCCAGATATTTAGAAAGCAAAAGGATTGAGCGAAGAAATATTTACATTTCAATTAGATCCTCATCTCTAGCCCTACTCTAATATAAATAGCATTTTTATTACAATGCACAACAGTTTACCAATCAAGTGTCGATACACACAAACTTATCGACAACTTCAAGAGGTCCACCTGCAAGAGTGAGTGCAGGTACAGGCTCTTGGTTGACTGAAACAGACTATAAGCTACACACAGACGCCTTATGGGTGTTGATAAAACCATGAAGTTAGAAAAACTGAGGTAGGTGAAGTGGGATTCGAACCTCAGACTCCGTTGGATGGAAGACAATTGTTTAAGTTAAGGAAACCTCTATACTGAAGAATTAATTCGACTTCACTTACGAAAATTTCATAGTTCATACTAATCATCATAAACAAGACGAACTTCAATAGTATTAGGTCTCGTCGTTGTGATGAGGAGAGAATTATCGCCATTTTTTATATGAGATCTCTTGTTAATATTTCAGTGATATTCATTCTCAACTTTCCATATAGACAAAATTAGAAATATAGACTATCTGGTGTGTAGAAGAAATAGTTTAACACCTAACGTCGTTCATCAGACTAATACTTTTACTTTTAAATACCTTCTTCTTGTAACTTGTTATATTTTAAAATCGATCGATATTTTTAAAAAATCGATCTGCTTCTCTCTCTCTCTCTCTCAAAAAACATAGTTCTGCTGATATAAGGTCTTTGTCTTGTTCTTATTATTTATTTATCTCTACTGCTTTATCTATCGATTAGTTCTACCAACATTAAATCTCCCAAAGCCCCCAACACAAGTAAGTTAAATATATACACTTAGAGGAAGATTTAATATCTTTACATAACCTAATTTGTTATCATTCAAATTTCACGACGTTTACAATAAATGATAATTCCATAATTGCTAACATATATTTGTATCGGGGATCGAACCCAAGGTCTTCAGATTACGAGGTGAACTCGCTGAACATTCAACGGCTGAGACTCATGTCGCAGTTGTCCCATGAATTCTAACTTTTGCTAATTTGCGATATATATATCCAAACCAAGTTCACTTTTAACATTTTGAAAAAATTTTGGCATTGGGTATATGATAATCATTATAATAAAGGTTTTCTTGTAATTCCCAATGAATGAAAAAACAAAACTATATCGTTTTCACTGATGTTTCGCTATTTAATGCTAATAGCTTTATCAAAGTATTATTAAACCAGAATTTACAAAATCTCAGCATATATTTAAATAAGAGTCCTAACTCATATATATATATATATATATATCGCAAATTAGCAAAGGTCCCAGCAGTTGAATGATCAACGAGCTCACCTCGTAACCTGAAGGTTATGGGTTCGACACCCGATCAAGTCATACTGCTGAATAGTGTCAAACTAAGAGGAGTGAGGTGTCCAATACTCTTTACTATTCCTTACTGAAACTGGAGTCCCTCAAGGTGATGTTCTATCTCGCATTTTCTCTATTCTTCCCTCTTACATGGACTTGCCTCTTTCGGATGAAATTAATTTCGTTTAATACGCTGACGATCAGACTACTCTAAGCTTAATAGCTTTCTTCGGAAAGCAGCCAGTGTTTTAAGCTAAATGGTCACATGTTAAATCATTCTAAATGTCAGATAGTTAAGTTCACCTTCAGAGATATACGTGATCTACACGAACTGGTCCTTTTTGATTGGACACTAGTAAAAAGTGTGATGCGTCTAGTCCGTTCTTTGGTGCAGACTAAATTCTATCAGTTAGGTTTCGCAATGTGGCCACCATTTTAGGTAGTTCGCCATCAATCGTGAACCCGAATAGCTTAGTGGTAACGTCTCTGACTGCAGCACTCACTGGGTGACGCGGGTTCGAATCTCAGAAGGGACATGAGTTCCTTCAAGGTTGCAGATACGCCTTGCTGATGAGTGCCAACTAGCACGAAACCTAGGTCCAAGGCTTCCTGCAGATTGCCTCCAACTATCTAATACAAACTGGTCCCTTTACAAGATGCTTGGAGCACAAATGGCACTGAAATAGAAACTAAGCCAATTATAAAATACCTTAGAATAGTTCTATCCTCTCATCTTTCTTGGTCAGTCATACCATTTCTTGTCAATTTCTAAGTAAATGTTCCGTCTAACCTTTTACATTAAGAAGTTAAGACAATCAGGAATCCTTCAACATCTACTTTTACAATTTATTCACTCTTGCACCTTACCTATTGTACTTTACTGCTCTCCCACTCCACCTTAGTCTTTTCTGGGTTGATTACAAAAAAGGGCTGTCGTATTGAGTAGGGTATTAAAGGTTGTCAGGAGGGCAAGTGGTGTGTCACTTAGTCAGCTTGTTACTTCAGCAGTTGGTATCCGCCTAAACTCATGTGAGAGATGGTCCAAATCCATATTGTCAGACTCTCAACACCCTCTTGATTCACAACTCTCCCCACTTTGCATCTCATCAGGTAGAACTAGAAGTCATCTCTCGTACAACCAAGTACAGAAACTCAGAGATACCCTATTTAACCGACGTTCTACGTGAAATCGATAGTGTTAAGCGTGAAGCTCATCACTTACTATGTAGTTAGCAAAATGTCTCTTTTATCCCCTCCTATTTTTAATCTACGGTGGCACTATTTCAATTTTTGTTTTTGCTGTTATCGAGTAAATTATTTTATTTTATTACAGCTTTATTCCACACCGTATTTTGGTAAAAGTATGGAATTTTCAGCATGCGATATCAGTAGCCCAAATTTTGCAGGCCAACCATTGATATCAGGGGTGCGTCGGCAAGGGACCGAACCCCAGACCATGTGCATGGTTGGCGAGACTCCTAACCGCTGTGCCACCGATGTAGTCTTGTACCAAATGCTGAGAATTCCACACTGTATCATAATGTACTGTTTTGTGGAATAAAGCAAATTATTACTATTATTGTTATTTCACTGGTTGTCTAATTAATGTCTGATTCCATAATGGATAAGAATTTATTTTGATAAATCACACAGTGTAGTACAGTTATATTAACTGATCAGTTAATATAACTGTACTACACTGTGTGATTTATCAAAATAAATTCTTATCCATTATGGAATTATACTCTACCACAGTGCCCAAGTTTTATACTTATATCAGTAATTAATGTCTGCTTGTGATCTAAAAAAAGAATTTTCTCCATCGAATTCGCAGACCATTAAATACAGCTGTAGATGCTGGATACTTCTGAATCATTAAGGTTAAGACATATCAACTAATTCAACGTCGCTGATAAAATGGTTTTGTGGCAATGTCTGTCTGTCTATCTATCTATCTATCTATTTGTGAAAGGAGTGTCAAGAAAATACATAATCCTAGTTAGAGAGCTTTATTCAAACTAGCACAGTCGTGTAAGAATTTATAAAGAGTTGAATTAACAATAGTCTTTTTGACTGAACATTAACTTGTGTCACATGTCTAGTCCTTTGTTTGGTGCAGACTGAATTCTATCAGTCAAGTATGCAATGTGGCCACCATTCTAGGTGGCTTGCCATCACAGTATACTCAGAATTGTTGTCATTAGATGGTTGGAGGCAATCGTCCACAGGAAGCCTTGGACACACCTAGGTTTCGTGCTAGTTGGCACTCACCAGTCAGGGCAAGGCGTATCTGCAATCTTGAAGGAAGTCGTGTCCCTTCTGAGATTTGAACCCGTGTCACCCAGTGAGTGCTGCAGTCAGAGACGTTACCACTGAGCTATCCAAATAGTTCATCATAGCTGATAAATATTGTCTTTTTTTCATTTAGTAAGTGAAAAATGGGGTTTCAAGGTTTGAAGTTTTAGTGGTAGTAATGACGTTGTTTTAATGAGATGGGATTTTTAGCCTAACGCCTAACATTCCTTTTCTTTCGAGCTTACTATCAATTAGGCTAGGTTTAGTAGGAGTGAATCGGCTGGGAATCGAACTGATTTCAGTGACTCAGGGATTGTCTTGTTACCGGGGTATAATCTCGTTGACTTACAATATAGGGATGATATAGTCCTTCCTCATAAGCGAAGACGCTGATAAAATGCAAAGTCTTCTGAACACCTTGAAAAGCAGCAATCGTCGAATGTTCGGCATGCGATTCGCTCCTGTCAGTCAAATGTAAGATGATGTTACAGGACTGGACTGGACTGGACTACATCGACTCACTCCTAGCTTAAAGATAGGCAGGAGTTAAGTGGTTGATGGAGCGTGTTGACCACTTCACTTATTTGGGAAGTTGCATTAACCAGCCTTAGAAGATTGACCACTGACGAAATCTCAGCACGGATACAGAAGGCTCGTTTGGCATTTGTCGCCAACTAACGCCGTCTCTGGCTTAGTAGACGTGATATCCAGTTGGCTGGCTATCGATGCAACTTTCCAAATAAGTGAAGTGGTCAACACACTCAACCACTTCACAACCTATCTTTAAACTAGGAGTCGACAGAGTCAAATTCCGCCCTCAGGTCAAGAAACATGGCAATTGTTGGACGCCTGTAAGTATACCTATGTTCCAGAACCTATCAAAGGGTGAAAATATGATCAATACACCCCCTATCTGGTCTAAGGCCTGCGCAGTTTTCTCGGGTTTGTTTCTCCCGAGCACTACTTAGACTGAGCATAATTATGCAACCTGAAAACTAGATACTATATTAGTCAAACTTATCAGACTATAATTATCACACAAAGGCTTATCTCCCTACCTATGAACTGGGATAATCAGTGACTTTCACCAGTCTCTGATTCCCAAGCATTAGTTATATTTTAGTCAACCCAGAAAGCACTTTGTTACCACCGTCCTTAGACACCTCTAGACTCATTGATTCGGGTCCTGCTGCTTTCTTTTGTTCCAGGCTAGACAGCCCGTGTAACCTCAGTCACAGATGGAGGGTCGATGTCTACATCTCATTCAAGTACGTGTTAAATGGTGGACAAGTTGAGTGTGGCTGTAGGTCAGTTAGATTCCCTACAGTGTCCCAGTCGTCTGTTCTGGGAGCCATTTACTGCGCCATTTCTCCCTGATTGTGTCACTTATTATTTGTCCGTCGCAAAGATTGAAACAGTAAATGAGTGGCGAAAAACAAAATCAGTGGTATCAGCAATCATAAAACACAGAGAATGAAGGCTATATTAATGACAGGTCGCAATATCACTATCAGAAACTCGCTTACGACTGATCTACCCAGTTCCAACGTACACCTTATTACGCTTTAGCAGTAAGTAAAAACAGCTACATGATATGAAATCAAATTACCAATGCGGCAGGTAAAGCATGTCCACACCCAACAGCACTTGGCATTAATCTCTGCTGAGTATGATAACTGAAGTTTACCAAAATCACCAGAGATATGTTCAACTCCTTAAATACATCTCTCGTCAGGTCAAGACTGGAAAACTGTACACAGTTTTGTACACAGCCAGTCTTTGTCTTAAGGGGGACTCACGTATTCTAGAAAGGGTTCAAAGGATGGCAACACGTATGATTCTCGGCATGACCAATTATCATACGAGGATAGACTAGATAGTCTCAATCTCTGCTTCCAATCATACCATGAGCAGAGATTTAATTACAATTTTTGAAATTTTAAATAATGACTATGGACTTGACCTATTCTCTCTTTACCCACCGGGTTGGAACACCTTGGAGGACATAGCAGGAGAGTTCAAAAGCCAAGAAGAAATCACATTGCTGTGGATCACTGGTTCTCACAATGTCATAAACTTCTGGAACCGACTCCTAGAAGAAATGGTGTCAGCGCCCTCAACTGACTCATTTAAGAAGGGTTTGCACAAGCATGGAAATTTACTAGAAAGGGATTAACACGGGCTTCAAGCCTCCTATCCTCCATCAACAAATCTTAAGGTGTGTTAGAATATAACACAATAAAGCGTTCACAAAAAAGAACTATTGAGTAAAGCTAGACCACACTAGTTCGCAGAAAAACCATAAGTAACACCATTTGATGTTAAAGGACTGCCTAATTCCCAATATAAACCTTAATTCTAACCATGATATTGATCCTAACTTCACTGCGAAACTAAATATTAACCCTGACTTAACATTTAGTCATAGAGACCGATGAATGATTATATTCTTTAGAGAATACACCGATGATTAAATGTGGTTAACGCAAATAGTTTTTTCTAAGGTGATCAAGTTATTGGGGCGTTATTTAAATTGGGGTTTAATTTCTTTAATCCAATCTAAGGTGACATCATAAGGGCTCAGTTTTCAGGAGTAACGTTATATAACTTCTATTAACCATGCTAAAATACTTGACACCATAAATTGAAAACTGATTTAATAAGAAAACACACTTACTTTATACTCGACATTCCCTACTTCTACTTCGGGAGGTAAAATGTGTGGCATATTTGTGGAAATATTCCCGCAATCAAAGCCACTACGCAAGTTAGTGTTGGAGGTAGTAATGAGGTTGTTGAGTGGCCGATTGCTGACTTCTTTGTTGAATTCCATGGATTTATTCTTCCTCCTGTAATCTCTGAAAACTTTGCTTTGATGTGAGTCATTATGAAAGTTATTTGGTC
>OX235273.1:151908626-151927618 GCA_944472155.2 Trichobilharzia szidati
ACCGGCCTCAAGCAGATGTCCCCTGGGCTCTGCGGTCACGCAACACTAACCTTTTTTCTATTTCAGGTACCCGAAGACTAAACTCAGGCGTGAGGCCAGCAACCCCACCCTGTAAACAAAGATGCTACAGAAACTTCAGCGTGAACAATCTCCTTGCGTCAAAAGAAAAAGTCTGTGTGGGGACATGGAATGTCCGCACCATGTACGAGACTGGCAAAGCTGCCCAGATCGCAAGCGAAATGAGGAGATACGGAATACAAGTATTGGGGATCTGCGAAAGCAGATGGAACGGAAACGGACTCACCAAATTGTCAACAGGTGAGTCAGTGATTTACTCCGGTCACCCAGAAGACAACCACACACACACCGAGGGCGTGGCTATCATGACGTCACCAACGGCAACCAAGGCTCTGATACAATGGGAGGCGATCTCACCCACAATAATGACCGCCAGATTCAACTCCAAAGGAAGAAAAGTGTCAATTATACAGTGCTATGCACCCACAAACAACGCAGACCTCGAAAAGAAAGAAGAATTATACAGACAACTACAGGCAGCAATAGACAATACTCCAGCTGGTGACATTAAAATACTAATGGGAGACATGAACGCCAAACTTGGACCAGACAACACAGGAAGGGAACTCATCATGGGTAAAGAAGCTCTGGGAGAGATGAATGAAAATGGAGAACTCTTCGCCGACTTCTGCGCCTTCAATGAACTAGTGATTGGTGGCAGCGTATACAAACACAAGGATATTCACAAGGCTACATGGGTGTCACCAGATGGGCGAACCAAAAACCAAATTGACTTCATCACAATCTCGAGGAAGTGGCGGCGCAGCCTACTGGACACAAAAGCAAGAAGAGGAGCAGACGTTGGCTCAGACCACTACCTCATACAAGGAACAATCCAACTCAAATTAAAAGCTTTCAGAGAAACAGGAGCTGCAGATAGACCACAAGCCAAGTTCAACACTCAAAAACTAAAGGACCAGGATACAAAGGACATCTTTACTGCAAGCATAAAGGACAAAGCTGAGACACAAATCAACATTAGCGAAGAGGTCAGCGTCGAAAAACACTGGGACAACCTGAAAGCGGTATGGAGCGAAACCTGCATGGAAGTTCTGGGCAGAAAGAAGAGACAGGACAAACCGTGGCTCACTACGGACACTTGGAGGCTAATAGAAGAGAGAAGGATGGTGAAACAAAAGATTATCCAGTGCACCGACGAGCAACAGAAACAGGAGTTGAATGCAAGCTACAATACACTGAACAAAGGAGTAAAGAAGAGTGCCAGAGAAGACAAAAGAAAGTATTATGAAGCCATGGCCAATGAAGCAGAACAAGCAGCAGGCAAAGGAGACCTCGCAACACTCTACCAAACAACTAGGTACCTCTCAGGCGAAAATTCGTCACAAATTAAGCCAGTGAAGGATGACAATGGAAAGTCAATCACCAAAGAAGTGGAGCAAAGGAAACAGTGGGCTGAACACTTCAAAAGACTACTAAACCGACCGCCACCTACAACGCGCCCAACAATACCAACAACGGAAGCAGAATTACCAGTGAACATCAACCCCCCGAGGAGAACAGAAGTCCTGAAGGCAATCAAGATGCTGAAAGCTGGAAAAGCAGCAGGACCAGATGGAATCCCAGCAGAGGCATTGAAAGTGGACCCAGAGACAACAGCGGACTTGATGACGCCACTACTGGAGAAGGTGTGGAAAGAAGGCAAAGTACCCGAGGATTGGAAGAAAGGATACTTATTCAAACTACCAAAGAAAGGAGACTTAAGTCAATGCAAGAACTGGCGCGGAATTATGCTCCTGTCCATCCCAAGCAAAATACTAAGCCGCATCATCCTGGAAAGGATCAAACAAGCCCTGGATGAAAAACTTCGACCGGAACAAGCTGGATTCAGGAGAAACAAGTCATGTATTGATCAAATCGCCACACTACGGATCATCATTGAACAAAGTTTGGAATGGCAGTCACCTCTCTATCTCAACTTCATCGACTTTGAAAAGGCCTTCGACAGCGTCGATGGAGAGGTGATTTGGCAACTACTTCGCTACTACGGGGTGCCGCCGACAATTATACATCTCATCCAACAGTTGTATGACAACGCTGCATGCCAAGTAATCCACAACGGGAAGCTCACGGAATCCTTCGAAGTGAAGACAGGAGTAAGACAGGGTTGCCTACTATCGCCAATGATTTTCCTGATTGCAGTAGATTGGATAATGCGACAGACAGCGGGCAATGAGGAAACAGGCATAAAATGGACTCACACAAAGAACTTGGAGGATCTGGACTTCGCCGATGATATATGTCTGATTTCCCACAAACTGGAAGATATGCAAGTGAAAAGTAACAAGTTGGCAGGAGAAGCATCAAAGATAGGACTCCAGGTGAACATAGAGAAAACGGAGGTGATGAAGATTCCTGGCCAACACCAACAGCCACAGCAACAACAACAGACAGCAATCAGCATAAATGGAAGGAACCTGAAAGAAACTACCTCCTTTACCTACTTGGGAAGCATTGTTTCAACTACAGGCGGAACTGACGAGGATATCAAAGCAAGGATCGGGAAAGCAAGGCAAGCTTTCATTACTCTCAAGTCTGTGTGGAGGTCAACAGCATTCAGCGTCAAAAATAAGATCCAGATTTTCAACTCCAATGTGAAGTCAGTACTACTATACGGATCAGAGACTTGGCGTGTCACAAAGAGCACCTCAAACAAACTACAGACCTTCATTAACAGATGTCTTTGCTCAATACTCAAGATCAGATGGCCGGAAAAGATCAGCAACAGAGATCTCTGGGAGCGAACCAACCAGGAACCGATTGTGAAACAAATAGGCAGGAAGAAATGGAGATGGATTGGCCACACTCTGAGGAAACCATCAAGTGACATCACTAGACAAGCCATTGCTCGAGTGGAACCCGAAAGGGAAGCGACGAGTTGGTCGTCCAAGGGTGACCTGGAGGAGATCATGTGAAGAAGAATTGAAAGCGTATGGGCAGACTTGGAGCCAGGTGAAAACTCTAGCAGAGAACCGAACGCAATGGAGCCCTAAAGGAACATAGGGCTTCAGCCATGCGTCTCCATTGCGTTCGGTTCTCTGCTAGAGTTTTCACCTGGCTCCAAGTCTGCCCATACGCTTTCAATTCTTCTTCACATGATCTCCTCCAGGTCACCCTTGGACGACCAACTCGTCGCTTCCCTTTCGGGTTCCACTCAAGCGATGGCTTGTCTAGTGATGTCACTTGATGGTTTCCTCAGAGTGTGGCCAATCCATCTCCATTTCTTCCTGCCTATTTGTTTCACAATCGGTTCCTGGTTGGTTCGCTCCCAGAGATCTCTGTTGCTGATCTTTTCCGGCCATCTGATCTTGAGTATTGAGCAAAGACATCTGTTAATGAAGGTCTGTAGCTTGTTTGAGGTGCTCTTTGTGACACGCCAAGTCTCTGATCCGTATAGTAGTACTGACTTCACATTGGAGTTGAAAATCTGGATCTTATTTTTGACGCTGAATGCTGTTGACCTCCACACAGACTTGAGAGTAGTGAAAGCTTGCCTTGCTTTCCCGATCCTTGCTTTGATATCCTCGTCAGTTCCGCCTGTAGTTGAAACAATGCTTCCCAAGTAGGTAAAGGAGGTAGTTTCTTTCAGGTTCCTTCCATTTATGCTGATTGCTGTCTGTTGTTGTTGCTGTGGCTGTTGGTGTTGGCCAGGAATCTTCATCACCTCCGTTTTCTCTATGTTCACCTGGAGTCCTATCTTTGATGCTTCTCCTGCCAACTTGTTACTTTTCACTTGCATATCTTCCAGTTTGTGGGAAATCAGACATATATCATCGGCGAAGTCCAGATCCTCCAAGTTTTTTGTGTGAGTCCATTTTATGCCTGTTTCCTCATTGCCCGCTGTCTGCCGCATTATCCAATCTACTGCAATCAGGAAAATCATTGGCGATAGTAGGCAACCCTGTCTTACTCCTGTCTTCACTTCGAAGGATTCCGTGAGCTCCCCGTTGTGGATTACTTGGCATGCAGCGTTGTCATACAACTGTTGGATGAGATGTATAATTGTCGGCGGCACCCCGTAGTAGCGAAGTAGTTGCCAAATCACCTCTCCATCGACGCTGTCGAAGGCCTTTTCAAAGTCGATGAAGTTGAGATAGAGAGGTGACTGCCATTCCAAACTTTGTTCAATGATGATCCGTAGTGTGGCGATTTGATCAATACATGATTTGTTTCTCCTGAATCCAGCTTGTTCCGGTCGAAGTTTTTCATCCAGGGCTTGTTTGATCCTTTCCAGGATGATGCGGCTTAGTATTTTGCTTGGGATGGACAGGAGCATAATTCCGCGCCAGTTCTTGCATTGACTTAAGTCTCCTTTCTTTGGTAGTTTGAATAAGTATCCTTTCTTCCAATCCTCGGGTACTTTGCCTTCTTTCCACACCTTCTCCAGTAGTGGCGTCATCAAGTCCGCTGTTGTCTCTGGGTCCACTTTCAATGCCTCTGCTGGGATTCCATCTGGTCCTGCTGCTTTTCCAGCTTTCAGCATCTTGATTGCCTTCAGGACTTCTGTTCTCCTCGGGGGGTTGATGTTCACTGGTAATTCTGCTTCCGTTGTTGGTATTGTTGGGCGCGTTGTAGGTGGCGGTCGGTTTAGTAGTCTTTTGAAGTGTTCAGCCCACTGTTTCCTTTGCTCCACTTCTTTGGTGATTGACTTTCCATTGTCATCCTTCACTGGCTTAATTTGTGACGAATTTTTGCCTGAGAGGTACCTAGTTGTTTGGTAGAGTGTTGCGAGGTCTCCTTTGCCTGCTGCTTGTTCTGCTTCATTGGCCATGGCTTCATAATACTTTCTTTTGTCTTCTCTGGCACTCTTCTTTACTCCTTTGTTCAGTGTATTGTAGCTTGCATTCAACTCCTGTTTCTGTTGCTCGTCGGTGCACTGGATAATCTTTTGTTTCACCATCCTTCTCTCTTCTATTAGCCTCCAAGTGTCCGTAGTGAGCCACGGTTTGTCCTGTCTCTTCTTTCTGCCCAGAACTTCCATGCAGGTTTCGCTCCATACCGCTTTCAGGTTGTCCCAGTGTTTTTCGAAGCTGACCTCTTCGCTAATGTTGATTTGTGTCTCAGCTTTGTCCTTTATGCTTGCAGTCAAGATGTCCTTTGTATCCTGGTCCTTTAGTTTTTGAGTGTTGAACTTGGCTTGTGGTCTATCTGCAGCTCCTGTTTCTCTGAAAGCTTTTAATTTGAGTTGGATTGTTCCTTGTATGAGGTAGTGGTCTGAGCCAACGTCTGCTCCTCTTCTTGCTTTTGTGTCCAGTAGGCTGCGCCGCCACTTCCTCGAGATTGTGATGAAGTCAATTTGGTTTTTGGTTCGCCCATCTGGTGACACCCATGTAGCCTTGTGGATATCCTTGTGTTTGTATACGCTGCCACCAATCACTAGTTCATTGAAGGCGCAGAAGTCGGCGAAGAGTTCTCCATTTTCATTCATCTCTCCCAGAGCTTCTTTACCCATGATGAGTTCCCTTCCTGTGTTGTCTGGTCCAAGTTTGGCGTTCATGTCTCCCATTAGTATTTTAATGTCACCAGCTGGAGTATTGTCTATTGCTGCCTGTAGTTGTCTGTAGAATTCTTCTTTCTTTTCGAGGTCTGCGTTGTTTGTGGGTGCATAGCACTGTATAATTGACACTTTTCTTCCTTTGGAGTTGAATCTGGCGGTCATTATTCTGGGTGAGATCGCCTCCCATTGTATCAGAGCCTTGGTTGCCGTTGGTGACATCATGATAGCCACGCCCTCGGTGTGTGTGTGGTTGTCTTCTGGGTGACCGGAGTAAATCACTGACTCACCTGTTGACAATTTGGTGAGTCCGTTTCCGTTCCATCTGCTTTCGCAGATCCCCAATACTTGTATTCCGTATCTCCTCATTTCGCTTGCGATCTGGGCAGCTTTGCCAGTCTCGTACATGGTGCGGACATTCCATGTCCCCACACAGACTTTTTCTTTTGACGCAAGGAGATTGTTCACGCTGAAGTTTCTGTAGCATCTTTGTTTACAGGGTGGGGTTGCTGGCCTCACGCCTGAGTTTAGTCTTCGGTTACCTGAAATAGAAAAAAGGTTAGTGTTGCGTGACCGCAGAGCCCAGGGGACATCTGCTTGAGGCCGGTCACACGCGGCCTGGTGTGTCTCAGTAGTATACTTATCACTTCTGCCCTGTGACACGGCAGCAGAAAGCGCGGTCGTTGTTGATACGGGCCACGGCCGATCCGGCATGATATTTTTCGAATTCGTTTAGTTCATGGGGTTGGATTGATGACGACTAAGTCCAGCCCCCACTGATACCGTCGCCAATGTATCAGTAGGTTGTGAGGTTTGACAAATTTGGTTGGCGCCCGCTGCTACTATCAACGGAGCTACGCTAGGAACGGTGTGACGACCCAAGTTATCTCCTACTGATACCGTCGCCACAGTCATATCAGTAGAAGTCCGGTTAAGCTGCCAGTCAGCCTCGGTTTCCTTATCATTTTGAGCGGGCAAAGTTTGGTTTCGACCGCGTTGGTACACTCACCGGGGCCGCGGTATGCCTCTGGGTGAGAGTGGGATGCACATTTTTTTGGGGCCGACCTTTTCTAACCCCCTGTTTCCGAGAAAGACAGCATGGGGCGCGCCCAGAACCGTGTACCACGGCCTGAACTCATGCTGGTCGCCCGAGGAGAACACCTTACTGCCGCCACATCCCCTACTGCCCCGGCAATACGACTACTTCCTCGGACCAATGATTTACACCCGTTCATATATCTTAAAATGGCACCTCGGGGGGTGTAGCCTTGGGCCATTTTCCAAAAGTACGAAACCGTACCCGTTCATGTCGAACCGGTTAAATTTCCTAACCTCGCTACCATGTGCTTTGTATCCCTAGTGGATGAGAGAGAGAACTACAACTAATCTTACCTTACTATTCCGTTACCATGATGTATCGGTGAGGCGGTGAAGTGATGATACCTGCTGTCAAGCGATCGTCAAGTTTCAGCTCCCCGTTGCCGATAACATCGTGGATGAAATGAACGAGCATGTTCACCCTAAGAAATGCTAAAATAGGAGGATAACTGCTGAACTTAAAGAAGCCATAGCTCCGCAACCGTAAGTCCTACAGGGACGAGACAGGTGCCAATCGATTCGTCTCGTCGAGAGGAATCCAATGGTATATAAATCAGAGGGTAAAAGCTATTCCTAAGAAAAATACGAGGATTTCCCTGCCTAGTAGTCCCTGCCCCCCTGCTGCCCTATGGTTGGTAATGCCCCCTAGCTACATACACAACGGCATACAACCTGAGGTCGCGGAGCTAAAAATATCAAGAGAACAGCCAGCGGCATGAAGTCTAGGCCTAGAAACAGGTTTCCCCTGTAGCCTTTGAAAAAATTCCCTATTCGGCTGAGGAGAAGTTATAAGGTGCGATACCGGTACCAATGGGTAGATCTCGTCGAGAGCTGTCCATTGATATATAGCTTCCCTAAGGGCACTAGCCCACCCTATTCGGCTGAGGAGAGGTTATAAAGTTCGAAACCAATGACAAAGGATAGGTCACTGTGAGAGCCATCGATTGATATATAACTTCACCTAAGTCCTAGCCTCCCTGGAAAAATTTTGGCAGCATAACCCCAGAGGGCGCAAGCCCAGATATCAAAGATCCTGAGGAAGGCTGAGGAGAGGCTACAAGGGTCGAAACCAATGTCAAAGGATAGGTCTCGTCGAGAGCTATCGATTGATATATAGCTTTCCTATGCCAGAGCATCCCTAAACAAACTATGACCGTATGGTCCCTAAATGCCCCAGCATAGTAAACATGAAGCTAAAACCTAGCCTAAACATGAAAACTACTAATAAAAATAAAATAAACTAACCTAATAATTCCATTGATGAGGACTGGAAGCCATCATAGGCCTCCAAGTGACAGGGGCTTGCCGTAGAAAACCAGCCATCCGTCCCACGCCATGCCACAATTTCAGCTGCGCCTTCGCGCGCATCGTCAATTAAAACAAAATCCAATTTGTTGAAGTGAGGTTTTAGATTTCTCCACGAGTTTATTATTCATGTCTCCTGGTGGGTGACCTTGGACGTGATTGGTTGTTCTTGTGTGTTTTCACACCTTCTAGGTTACTTGTATTTGAACTGATTGTTTCTTTGACTTGAACTTTGACCCTTTGTGTGTGAGGTTTCTTTCTTATCGGTTGATAAATTTTATCTATCTCGATGTGTCTGTTGATTGATGATTCACTGGAGTGCCAAGCTTCTAAGTGGACGTCCCCTTCGTCTTCGTATCCACGCACATAAGCTAGCCGTCAAAAGACATGACATCCACTCCCTCATATCAATACATACAGACAATCATGGACATCAATTCGATTGGGACAACCAGCATTCAAATATTAGACAGAGGAAACAACAAGAATGCTAGAGAATATCAGACTGATATTCGATTGCACGTTGGTATGCACGGATTTTCTATAGTTGGTTTGTAAGGATTAGATTTGTTTTTTAACGAGTTGATCACGGATTGATATCAGTTAGAGAACCATTGAAAACCAGTATTGGAGTAATGGTTTGGGAATCATCGGCAGTACGCACCCACCTCACTGGGGTTCGAACCAAGGACCTTCCGAGTACAAGGCCAACTGGCTGGCTTGTATACCATTTAGCCACTGCGACCCGACTCCTCGATGGCTCATGAATTCTAACTTCTACCAATTCGTGATTTAGCGCGACTGGCACCAACCATTGTCGTCGGTGATCAAAGATGAATTGATCTTAACAAGACATATTAGAAACAGACGTTCAATACCACGTCGATTTTGATGTGCCTCGAACTGTGGGTTGCGGATACATCTTCTTTATGTGAATCAATAAGGAAATATTGCATTTGTGAATTGTAGGCATTGAATTGCGTTGGTAGCACAGCAATGGAATGAACGCCGGCCAAGCATGTGACTCGGAATTCGATCCTCGGCCACAGACGCACTCCTCCTTATTGATTACTACTTCAAAATGTCAATTCGGTTCCTGAAGAACATCGAAAAGAAATGCTGACTAGACGACGATGTAATTTCTGGGTTCCTTTTGATTCGACAACAACATACTCCACAAGTTATGGATTATACACAGTTGCAGCGAAGAAAATTTTCTTTTCGACGAAGTCACCGTCAACTAGATAGCTGTACATCCGTGTATTTATTTATAACAAATGGATGGGAAACTTCCAGAATAGTTTCCGGTTAAGTGTCAGATTAATAAAATTACAATTAGGAATTAAAATACCATAATAAACACATGGACGGAATAGATAAAACTCGAACAAAGTAGCATCATAGTTAAATTACTGAGAAGATTGACATTGATTGTGCAACTGGGGGTTAGAAATGTAGAAATAACAACAATAGACAGGATGTTTGGATAACAAAATCTACGTGCATATACCAGTTTACTTGCTCTTGAGGAGCTGACTGAGTACATCGACCGTAACATGCGCCGACTTGAAAAACGGGCGCTCGTAAACACTATCCAACCTGGCTAGTAAAAGGAGACCGAAAACGTGTATATAGTTCAGTGAGACAGAACATCTGGTCAGTTCAGGACATTCAGCGCCATTCGAAAAATCCTTCAAAATAATATACAAGATTCGATCAAACCTATCAAAGGGAGTAAAATTAAGACATCTGGGCATAGTCGACGCACTAGCTATCCAAAAGCTCCAACAGACGCTATGTATTCAAAAGAAATACGTCCAACCCTTGTCCCTGCCATGGCCATCATAAATAGGTAATTCTTTTAGCAATAAATCCTATTGCCTTTCTTATCCTAACTTCTTGTTTATTTTGTCATTTTACTATTTCTACATATTTAATCCCTAACTGCATAAACAATTATTTGTCACATTAGTTATGATCCCACTAGATTTTGTTATCCAAACATCCTGTCTATTTTTGTTATTTCTACATTTCTAACCCCCAATTGCACAATCAATGTCAATCTTCTCAGTAATTATGATGCTACTTTGTTTGAGTTTATCCGTCCCCCTACCGTGTTTATTATGGCATTTTAATTTCTAATTGTAATTTTATTAATTTGACTCTTGACCAGAAATTATTCTGGAACTTTCCCACCCATTTATCATAAATACACGAATGTACAGCTGTCTAGTTGACGGTGACTTTGTCGAAAAGAAAATTTTCTTCGCTGCAACCGTCTTTTTTATAATTCGTGTGACTCAATAATAGTCACTCAGTTTACAAGAGGTGGTATCATCATAGAGCCCTCCAGAGGGACAACTGCTTGAGGTTGGTCACACACACACATATACACACGGTCTGTTTGAATTAGTTTTTAGAATTGTGTCTGCATTAGGAATTCAACGCCGGGTACGGATCACCGTGGGGTAAGTCAAGATGTACAATTTTCGGGTGAATCTATTCTAACCCTTTCCTCGTATCCAGAGTAGAGAGAAACTATAGTTAGGTTGCCTGTCCTCCTTCGAGGGAAACACGCCTTACTACTGTCACATCCTTACCTACACCAGTAGTGCGAATTCACCCCCACCCACAACATGATGTTAATGACTTCTACCATGGTGGTAATCGCCATCCAAACGCCTTTTTGGGCATAAATAGGACTTGCAGAAACATTACTTCTTACCAGTATAGCTTTGTTTGGGATACATAAGCAATACCATAAGCCTGACTACCACAGTAAGGTAGCAGTCATTGATCAACTTTGTCAGCATGTTTATTTATCTCATTGTCGTTCGACTCCGTACTGAAGAATTATAGCAGAGTAGCGTTCATTGAAGTAGATATGTACGTTGTCTTTTCACTACCACTTCTTCCCTATATTACATTCGAGAAATAAGGACAAACTATCGAATTTCGCTTGCTCTATATGTGTATCTAACAGTTTGACTGCAACTAAGGAGCCAGCTACATTTGGGTATACACAATTAAGCAGGTTCACCATCGTACTTCCGAACATTATAGTGCATAGTTAAAAGTAAGGGACAAACAACAAACTGAGTCCTGGGTCACTAACTGGTTGCATTCCTATTTCTCAAACAGAATGCGGTACATTGTATACGAAGGTAAATCCTCCTCTGCTGTGCTCACTGAAGCTGGTTTTCCCTAAGGTGCTGCACTCTCTCCACTTCTCTTTTCTTTCTTCCTACATGACTTACCGTCTTCAAATGACATTAATTTTGTCAAATATGCTGACGATCTGACTGTATCTTTGCCTGTCAAGTGTCAAAGTGACTGCTCCAAATCAAGTAGCTTTTTATCAGAAATCAGCCAGTGGTCCAAGGAAAACGGTCTTACCTTAAATCCCTCTAAATGTCAAACAGTCAATTTCACCTTTAGGCATAAATCCGACCTAAACAAACTGTTTGGCTCTTACGAGGTGTGCAACATAGATGGCACTGAAATAGAGACCAAGTCGGAGATTAAATATCTTGGTGTTATTCTATCTTCTGATCTTTCCTGGTTGTCTCATATCTTGATGATTTCTAAGAAAATATTCCGTCTTACCTTCTACATCAAGAATTTTGTGTTTTCACACCTTCTGGGTTACTTGTACTGTCACTCATTGTTTCTTTGGCTTGAACTTTGACCCTTTGTGTGTGAGGTTTCTTTCTTATCGGTTGTTAAATTTTGTCTATCTCTATCTCTCCCCATCACACACACACACAACCAATCACGTCCAAGGTCACTGACCAGGAGAGATGATTAATAAACTCGTAGAGAAATCTGAAAGCTCACTTCAAATTGAAGTATGCGCTGAAGATGTCGCCTAGTAGGGCGATGAAAGCTTCGCAAATTAACTATCCAGCTCAGAGAACACAACCACATCAAAATCATCGACCTGAGCTACAAATCTTCTCAATCAAATCTCAGTCTTGATATAAGATGGCTGGAGACAATCGGGAGGGGAAGCCTTAGACACCTAAGTTTCGTGCTGGTTGGCATTCACCAGTCCAGGGCAAGGCGTATCTGCAACCTTGAAGGAATTCATGTCACTTCTGAAATTCGAACCCACGTCACCCAGCGAGTGCGGCAGTCAGAGACGTTACCACTGAGCTATTCGGGATGTCAGCTGACCTCCTGTAGGACTGACAGAACTAAGTTTGCACACTAAACTGAGGACCAGACACACATTACACTAGTTACCACCAGCTAGAGTCCAATCAAAGTAGCTACATAAAAATATCACGGTAATGATAATAAAAACACAGATAAGCATCTAAGAGAAGACACGATCAACTTACATGATCAGGACCAAGCCACAGTATTTGATTATTCAACAGCTGACCAAGTTGTACACGTCCAACTAGAACAGGATTACACACACCTGGGATTTGTGTATACACTTGATTTATCCAAAACAGGGTACCATTAAAATCTCGATATGTTTTAATAATTTTTATTTCTTCACTGATTTTACTTAACATTAACTGAATTTGATTTTCATTAGATGCAAGAAAAATATCTGTTGAATTAAAAGATTGCGCTTGTTTAACATGTTCAATGGTGTTGTTCAAGGGTTGATTTGATGTAGGCTGGTTTTTTTCTTGTTTTAATGATAATCCCCCGTCGATTGATTGATTTAAACAACTTAAACGACTTAGAAATTTAATTAAATGATCAATTCCTTGGCCAGTTACAGAGGAAACAGGAAAAAATGGTGGCATACACTGACTTCCGTTTGAATCTCTGTCGATAAGAAAGAAGATTTTTGAAAAATACACGTCATAAATGTAAGAGTAATGGTTATCTTGAAACAATAATGTGACGCTGTAACAAAATATTTAAGACAAACTTTGATAAATGGCCTCCTCCAGGGCCATAAATGACTTTAGTACAGTCAAGAGTGGATAAGACACTCCAGTCTTTCTCATATGGTCACGCGTCCACAGCCTCGGCTAGATAAATTATATTCATTGGCGCACACAGCGCTAATACCCAAACGTTCAGTGCTCATCACTAGACTGGTGGAGATATGGCAGTTCTGATTACAAACCTGTGGTGCAAATTATTATTATTATTCAAGTGTTGGTTTGTAGGGATTTGATTGGTTACAGGATTTTCATCATTATTATTATGGTCCTCCTGGGTTCCAAGTGGAACATATATACGTATATATTAGGCTAGAATAAGCAGCAAGAAACTCTGGCTGGGAACAAACCAACCAAGAGCCGATCGCTCGACAAATAAGTGGGAGAAAAAGGAGATGGATAGATCGGGCATATGTCGAGAAGGCTGTCGAATGACATCGCACACCAAGACATCGCTCGAATGGAATCCCAATGGGAAGCAAAAAGTGGGTCGTCGATGCGAGAGTGACATGGAGATGAGAGATTATGATCAATCGTGGACCCAGTTAAAGAGGACTGCAAAGAATAGAACAAAGTGGAGGTATGTTGTCGAAGCCGTATGTTCCACTCGGAACCAAAGGGAATACTAATATATAACGTAAGTTATGAAGCCGTGTGACTGAGTGACTGGTTTCAGCATAGCACTTTGCACCGATGTGCAGCAGTTCGAGTTGCCACACTCCCTCCATGTAGCACACCAACCAAGAGAAGAAAGTGAAAAGAAATGAAAAATAGTGACAATAAACAGAGATATGAGCCAAAAGGGATAGCAATATGGAAGAACCATATAGTTTTATTGGCTTTTATAAGTCACAAGGAGTGGATGCATCTGCGCCTGCCATTGAGAACGATTTTAAGTCATACCACCAAATTGTTTCCAGCCATTGGTGTTTACAGTCCCGAGGACTCCAACCAGCTAGTCAGAAAGTCTACAACTTTCTACGTGGCTGGCCGGCTTAAACTGACTGTTGTGGATTTCATTGACTGATGAAGCCATGTTTTGGTTTGACTACCACTGGCTAACTCTTTTCCAACTTGACCCTATTGTCAGCTAACATTACCCGTCGAGGGAGGCGATGGGTAGGCAGGCATGTGTAACACATGTCCTAAACATCTCAGTCAATGTAACTTCACAGCCTGGTCTATTGATTTCCTCTCGCTCCTTACCTAGCACTCGACCGATGCCTAACCTCACCCTATCATACAACTTCACACAGGAGAGATAGAATGTGTGACTAAATGGATAAGATTATGGGTGGCAATAATTTATGCTCAAAACCTTATCACAACCAGCTAATAATACTGCACCACTGTGGAATATTTGAAATAAACCTATCTAATGAGGCATCAGTTTCTCCCTCCATCTAGTTAATACTGTCATCTTGTCGCGTCCTATTGTATGACTGTGTGTAACTGCATGTGGTGGTGTAGCTGAACTATTCCCCAGATTTCTTAACTGACTCGGTTAAACTAATCTAGATTTTGCTAGGTTTTTGTGCTCTGCTAATCTGATTGACGCAGTTCAAACTATTTTGACCTATGTATTTCACCTGACAATCATTCCAGCAGGGTATTAGATAAATCAAACTCTCTTCTGTCATCGGCTCCATAGGATCAGCATGTTCTGATTGACTTTATAGGTTTGAATGCCACTTTTATCCCCATAAAGTTTTCGAAGTTCCTTCTTTGCATGAAAGTACTACTGGTGATTTATATTCCTTATTACTGGGTTTTGCCATCATCATTCCGTGCATATTTTGTTATTATGCTTGTTACTATAAATATGATTGTCAATTTTATTTTTACATTTTCCTACATACTTTCTGAATAATTTATTAGGGTAGTTATTAATTAAGTTTCAGAGCTTCTCTGGTATGCCTCACTTTCTGTCTCACATATTTCCTTGGTACTATTTTATTCTTCTGTTCTAACCTATTGCTTGAACATTTCGCCAAGCCTATTTTTACTGACATACGGTAGGATGAGCCGAAATCCAAATATCCGTTTGAATATATGTGAGTTTTCTGTAAACAGTAGTGTGTTTAATTTTAGTAATTATAGTGATAATACTGCGGTGAGAGCCGACTGCGAACAAGCCAAAATTGTAGACAACAATTTACGTCAATGTTCACTTCCCGAATCGCGGTCATGAGAAAAAACCACTAACATAGCTTAACCTTGAGGAACTCATCAACCAATCACAACAGACTAGACGTGTGCAAATACGATTCGCAGATATATGGCTTAACTTTCTGAGAAAGGGTCACAAGTAGTACAGAATAACCTTCAGCAGGAAAGCAACCAATCAGAAGACGTTGCTCTTCTGCTAACAATAACGCTAATTATAACGTGCATAAATATCTGTTGATTTTCTAAATAAACGATGTGTTGCCTGGCGGCTTTCTTCTGTCGTTACAATACTAGTAGCGATAATAATAATCACTTTATTCCATACAATAATAATAACAATTATACAGAATGGAATTTTCAGCACCTTTTATACATATTCCAACAATTTACCTCCTTTTACATAAATATGGACTTGCATACAATTTAAAATAGTAATAATAATATTGATATTAATAATAATGAGACCACTATAAACAGAATGCTGGTTGAAACACAGTGAAGTATAAATAGATAGTAGCATAGATGGTCCATGTAATAATAATAATAATAATCTTCACTTATACTTAGCAGTTCAGATTCCTGATTCAAAAATTTTATAAGTTCTTTCATGACATTCACCACTCTTCTCACAAAGCCCGTGCTAAATATGGTGGTATTGTAGAATTCTTATATTCGAGCTTAAATTCTTATGAAATTTCTTCTGGTTTCACCCCCGAAGAGATCCACGGAGGCAATTGGGAATAAGGAAAGAGGATGTTCGGTATCAGACAAGATAACTTTAAGCCAAATTGTTTGCAAGAATTGAATTGAAATGCCTATTGACAATCCTGTCAGTTAGTTGAGTCAAAGGCAGCACATAACACTAACCCTACTTACAGCCTTCATTGTTCTACGTAATATGAAATAGTCGTTTTTTGAGAAGTTCAGGGAAGAATAAGTGTGGCGAACAATAAAGAAGAAGGCGAGGAATACATGTATTAACAAAATGTAAGCGAAGAGGTTGATTTATGTCGGCAGGAAATTTCAACTTCTTTATGTAGAAATAAGTCAAACAAAAATTTAAAAGTCAATCAGAACGAAGAATATTCTTTTCAATGATTTCTCTACTTCAGGTTCTTACAATTATGAAATATAATATTTGTTGTCGTTACAATAATGATAGCCAGTTATGCGGCAGATACAAATATTATTATTATTATTAATATTATTATTCGTCATAATTTATGCCCTTCATGCAAATATTCTCTCAATACTATCAAATTTTTGGTTTATACTATACGGACTTATTATTAGTGATATTATCTCTTTTCTCAATATATGCCTCCACCTGTTTCATTTCACACATTCATTATTTCATCATGAATCTCTCATTGCAGTCTTACTATCTCCTGTTTAATACAGACCACTTTGTAGTAGCCACTCCATCACCTGACACCTTTTTTGTAACCTTGAACTGACTTGTCAATTTTCCTACCCCACACTCTACAAATCTATTATGATTAATCACCACCATTGTCTCCCACTTTACAATATTTTGTAATCGATTTCAGCCTAGCACGACGTTTGTCACACAAATACGACTATTTTTTATTTTGACACCCCATAACTACTAATCTGTTATTTTACGTTAAAAATGTATCTCCAGCATAACTGGCCTTTATAGTAACGACAGCAAATATTTCATATTTTATAATTGTAAGAACCTGAAGAGGAGAAATTATTGAAAAGGATATTCTTCGTTCAGATTGACTTTTAATTCATAATATGGGATGTTTCCACACTATCAAACAAAGATTTTCCTTAGAAATCAACAGGATATGAGACGGACAACAGAGATTCGAGGTGAAACTCATACCAAAATAAGAGATATTCGATTTACTTCCTATCACGGTGTTGTCAATATTATGCACAAGTCACCGAAAATACCAATTGAGTCATGAAAAAAAATAAAAGACAAATTCAGCGAAGAAAATTTTCTTTATCGACGAAATCATCTTCACAGCCTGGCTGTACAGTCGTATTGATATTTACCAAAAATGTATAGTAGTCTATTATTGAGTAATAAGGGGGGGTGTCACATAATTGATATAATTACTCGGAAGTGGCTTCAGAAGTAAAAAAAATTTGTAAATTGCGTGGTACTCAACGGTACAGAGTTAGAAATTTGACAAAGCCAGTTACGATTCATTATATCAATTATGTCACCCCTGATTACTAAAAAATAGACTACTATACATTTTTGGTCAATATAAATACGACTGTACAGCCAGCCTGTGAAGATGATTTCGTCGATAGAGAAAATTTTCTTCGCTAAATTTATCTTTTATTATGCACAAGTCTTCTTCGCTCGCGTCTGACACTAAAAATCAACAATATGATATTTACATAGATTCAGTTTAAGACTATTTAGGTGAGACAATTTGTTAACTTCAGATAAGAATCTAGTTAAGTGAGAACAATCCAATCTACCTTCTTTCCTTTTTATACTAGACTCTAACATTCGAAGTTATCCCTGCTGACTTTCTGATTCATAAATAAAATGAATTGCCTCTACTTTTGAGTTAACCTTTATGTGTTTTTTTTAATACCGTGCATGCGTTATCTACATACTTCCATCATACTACTTTGGAGATGGGGGCCGAACATTTTAATCGTTAAGTTTTTCCCGCCTATCCATGTGAATATATATATATATATATATATCTGCCACTTTCGGGAATATCACTGACCCTATAGAAGAGTAAGAGAACTATGGAAACCAAGTTTCAACACTGTCTAGTTATAATCAATGATGA
Organism: Trichobilharzia szidati; assembly: GCA_944472155.2. Lineage (NCBI taxonomy): Eukaryota > Metazoa > Platyhelminthes > Trematoda > Strigeidida > Schistosomatidae > Trichobilharzia > Trichobilharzia szidati. The sequence goes on from OX235273.1 coordinate 151,926,494, forward strand.
TAGGATTATGGGTAATACACATAAACTGTGTTCAAACCTTAATCATCCAGCAAAATGATACAGTTTCCCACCATGTTTGTGTATGTGGGCAGGGATATATCTACGCAATATAGAAATTAATATGAAATTATTAGGTAATTATCAAAGTTATCCGTAAAACGAATTTTATTTCCCATCTACTTGAATAGGGGTAAGACAGAGGCGGTCATATACGATTTGCAGTCCTTAAAGTACTTCTCAATCTTATGTGTTTGAGTGTATTACGTGCTTAGAAAAATCCTTGTTCTTTTAAAGGCGTTTTTCCCGGTCATTGTTTTTTAAACAACTGGAATATATCTTCAAGTGTTGGTTTGTAGGGATTTTGATTGATTGCTTACAGGATTTCATCATGAGCTGACATTGGTTAGAGAACTATTGGAAAACCTGCAGGGAGTACTGGACAGCCATTGGATAGGTTCCAAGTGGCTTAATGGTCTACACGTCTTTCTTAGGGGCGAGTTGTAGAGTGGGTCTTGGTGTTCCACTGACTACTTTATATCTCATGATGAACTTGTCTAGATAATTGTTATCAACCAGAGTTTGTGTCAACTTTCTTTCTTCTTTAGCATCATCAAGTGTGTCTTCAGTGCATATTCACTGGATTCTACTGAAGAGGCACCTGATATTAAGGCAGACAAATCATGTCTTCTTATTGCTTTATCTAAATTCATAAAGGGAACTAATTGTTATGAATAAAAGTTCATTGTGTAAGATATACTATACCTATCAATCTCTCTGTCATTCACTCCCTCGTTTCACCTTCATATGACCTTGACTTTATAAGACTAAAACAACAAAAAACAAGGAAGTTAAATAGTGAAGGAAGAATAAATTATGTCAGCGAGTGTGTGTGTGTGTGACCAAGAGAAGAAATAGAAATATCATATGATGAAGGGAATGAAACCTCGGCATTAATGTGTGTGTGTTGTGTTGTATATTAGTTAAAACAAAGTGTAAATGAATGAAACATGATAAGGAAAAATGTTTATTTTTCTGATTGTTTTCTTTTCCTCTTCAATTTTGTGTTGTTTTGTTTTTCATTTCTTAGACAAATTTACACTTAATGACTGAAGGAATGAATAGGAA
>OX235273.1:151928118-151962999 GCA_944472155.2 Trichobilharzia szidati
AACTTGAAAAAACGCGCTCGCGAACACTATCCAACCTTGCTAGTAAAAGGAGACCAAAAACGTGTATACAGTTCAGTGACGGAACATCTGGTCAATTCAGGACATTCAGCGCCTTTCTAAAACTCCTTCAAAGTAATATACAAGATTCAATCAAACCTATCAAAGGGAGTGAAATTATGACATCTGGACATAGCCGAGGCATTAGCTATACAAAAGCTCAAACCCACGCTATGTATCCAAAAGAAATATGTCCAAACCATGTCCCTGCCATGGCCATCATAAACAGGTAATTCTTTTAGTAATAACCATCCCATTGCCTTTCTTATCCAAACATCCTGTCTATTTTTGTTATTTCTACAGTTCTAACGCAGAATTGCACAATCAATGTCAATCTTCTCAGTAATTATGATGCTACTGTTTATTATGGTATTTTAATTCCTAATTGTAATGTTATTAATTTGACCCTTAACCGGAAATTATTCTGGAACTTTCCCATCCATTTGATATAAATACACGAATGCACAGCCTAGATGACGACTTCGTAGAAAAGAAAATTTTCTTCGCTGCAATTGTCTTTCTAAATTTAATCGACTAATTTGAAAAGGTCTTCGACAGATGGCGTTGACCAAGAAGTAATTGGGCAACTACTTCATCACTATGGCGTGTAGCGGCCTAAAGCTGGATCTACCTCATTCAGCCATAGCTGGCTATATGACAATGCCCCGTGTTTCAGATGATCCACAATGGAAAACTCTGAGAAGCTTTTGAAGCGTATACAGGAGTGTAGACAAGGTTGTCAGCCAAGTATCATCCATGATATTCCTAATTGTGGTGGACTAGATTATGCGGAAGACTGTGCGTTGGGAGTGGGAAGGCAGGAACATGCTGGACTACTGATAAGAAGACTCTAGAAGATATGGATTTAGCGTGTGGGGGATTTATATTCAAATGTCACAGAAACCCTAAGACTTACAGGCGAAAACCAACAAACTGACAAAGAAGTCAGGAATTCAAGTAAACACAGAGAAGAAGGTAGTTATAAAGATATCCCACCGAACAACACACACCATTTGGAGGGAGTCACTTGCTTCACTCATCTAGGAAGCATCATTTCAGTACCGCTTTCAGCCAGAATTCTAGTGGTTTCAAACAATGCGGTTCCTTGAGCTGGATCAAACTGCTGACGAGTTCTACCTAAGACGATCAAAACATTTGTTCAGTGTCTAGATACCTTAGATCTGGCAGCTTAACTTCGTTTAAGTACAAAGTACTGTTTCCAGATTGCCAAAATTCTATATCTGTACAGGTGAGCAATCAGAAGTAGCCGATTTGTATGTGTACCAATATAGCTCCGTTTGAGTGCTGGCAGTTTGACGGATGAGATCTCTAACCAGGGAAGCATCGCCAAACTGGGCTACCCCTTACTTGCCGTCACAACATTAGTCTGGACGTCAAACATCTGGAAGTTCAACCACCTCAGTCTCTGTAGGAATCGCTTCCATCCAGTAACCTCACTATGTAAGTAATTCTAAAGTCTGACAGAGTGTGTTTGGATATATTGGAGACCGCCTTTCGATAAGGAACACTGACTTTGGTTGGGCTCAGACACACATACCATGAATGTCATCCAAGCAGCTCTCATACGCTTTGTTCGATGTTTGATAAAGCGCAGTAGCGGCGGGGGGGGGGAACACCGTGGGATGATGTGAATAGTCGTGTCAAATGAACACTTGGGTGGTGACATCCAACACATCATGCTCTTGACAATAAAACAAATAAATCAATAGATAAAAAGAACAGCAAGTAAACCAGTTAATCAATCAATCAAGCTGACGTTAATTACTTGTTTGAATTTAATTCCCAGTTATTAGTGAACATTGAATATCTTTCATTCCATATAGGTATTCCATTATTATATGACCATGCATATTCAATTTGTTTAAATTGATACACCAATTGACGATATATTGAATTGATCCGTTTCAATTGTTCCCCACCACTGGATAATTGATCAATTTTTGTTAGGACAACAATCATTGGTAAATTTAGTGAACGTATCAATTGGATATGCTCTAAACCGATTGTCGTCAAACCGATTGTTGCTGATATCACTAGAATACTCATGACGGGTTGATTACATGCGATACCAGATAGAGTGGTGCGTTGATATCGCGAATGTCCAGCTAAATCGATCAGGGTGATCAAATTCGATGACATTCGGACAACCTTAGTAATAAGAAGTAAGGAAAGAAAGAAAAAGTGTTATTGTGTCTGAAAGGATGATGGAGTATGATATTGAATTAGATGGTCAATTTATTAATAATAAAGGAGGTTGTTTTTTGTATTTCCCAATGAATGAAAAGGACAAAATGAGATTGTTTTGTTTTTACTAGTTGATCACAGATTGATATCAGTTAGAGAAGCATTGAAAGTCAGCTGGGGGGGGAGTACTGGACAGCCAGTTGTTTCATCCTATTTTGGGAATCGTCAACAGTACGCACCCACCACAGTGGGGTTCGAACCCAGGACCTTCCGGTTACAAGGCAAGCTGGCTCGTATACCATTCAGCCACTCAATTGGACCTGATTAAATGGCCAGTCCAATTTCCAATTTCCCCACAGATCCTGCAGTGCAGTAGGAAGTCATGAACAGCAGTGGGGTGCACTATGTGAAGCAAGGTGTGAATTGGGTGCTCATAGAAGGCGCATGACAGTAGCACAAAAATCACCAAAATGACGAAGTTAGAATTCAGGGTATCATTGAATTCCAGCCGGGTCAAGTGGCTAAATTGTCATTACCGAGCTTGGGGTCTCGTAACCTGAAGATCCCAGAGCTTTGACACCTCTGCTGGGGTTCTGGTTTTGCGTCTTCTGAAGAGTTCCAAAATAGGACGAAACAACTGTCCAACACCCCACCCCTCTGGTTTTCGATGATCTCTCTCCCTAACAGATGTTGACTTGTGACGAAAATCTCTAACGATCTTTACACTTATTATCCAATCGATAAATGACAACAGGGCTTTGCTTAATCACTCAGGGAATAATTATCGTTATTAGCCGTAAAATCATGATTGATGTAATCAATCAATCAATCAATCAACCAAATATCGATCATTTATGTATGGTTTAAATTTCCGTTGATGTGTAAAGGATAATTTCCTCTGTAATAGTTCAAGTTAGTTCATTGTCGTCACAACATATTCAGTGATGGGTGTATTCGAGTCACTGTCAGCCACGTAAGTGTCGCCATAACATATTTCGTGGGGTGTTTTAATTATATCCTTCAGTTTTGAGCATGTCCAGTTACTGTTACAATAACAACAACAAGAACAACCACAGAAGTGGTATAAAGACTTCCAAGTGAAACTGATTGAAGTGATTACTGATAAATTTTTTTTCCAGTCATCTAGTCCACCTACTGTACAGATTGTGACCGTTTCTCAGAAAGTTAAGCCATATATCTGCGAATCATATTTGCACACGTTAAGTTTGCTGTGATTGGTTTTTGAGTTCCTCAAGGTTAAGCTTCGTTATTGTTTTTTTTTCCGATGACACCGATTCGGGAGGTAAAGGGCATTGACGAAAAAGGCTGTCTACCAATTTTGGCTTGCAGACAGATCTCACCACAATACATCAGAATCTAATGAAGACACTGTTTGTTGAGAACCAAAAAATGTGATCAGTTCAATTAGAGACACACTTTTACTCCAGTTTCTCCTATTTTCAGAGGATAAAAACTGTCACCAGTTCCTACTGTGTGCCATGTTTTTATGGAGATATTTTGAACTTAGTTGGTAAAATCTCTTGCGATGTCCAATTCACTTCAAAGAATTCTGAAGATTAATGTTCGGTAGCCAATTGTTATGATTGGGATATCTTTTGGGGATATACTTTTCCCAGACACCGATTTTGATAAAACGATCCTAATTCTTTGTAAAATTTTTAGGAACAAGCATTGTAGTGACAGCTAGCTGCTAGCAAAAGTTGGTAGACAGTAACTGACGTCAATGTTTATGTCCCCAATATTGGTGGTGAGAAAATGAGAACAAAGGCTTTGCGTAGGCGGGTACAGTTAACATATGGATGATCTGACACAGCCATAAAGAGATGCAAGGTTAACTTTCTATCAGAAACAACCAGTCAAAAGACTGTATTTTCTACTAACAATAATCTATAATAATGTACATTAAAATCTACAAATATGTGTTGATTTTCCTTAATAAACGATCTGTTGCCTGGCCCTTGTCTTCTGTTGTTACAGCATCAGTACTCAATATCTGTAACAAATGTTTAGTTCTGACCAAGAATCAATGTATAATGATATAATAAGAGAGAATATAAGTCATCTACAGTTATACCATATAAGGAGGGGAAATCTGAGACCCTCCCCACGTAGAATTCTTAATAAAGCAGGAATTAGGGTGGCAGTCAACGCCTACAAAGACACTCAGAGACAAGCTCTGTAGGCTAAAAGACACGGTTGACCCAATTCAACAAAATACCTTGCAATGACTGTGGTGAGTTTGGTGCACTAACTACATAGGTGAAACTAGTAGATCGGGCGGGGTATTCAGATTGTCGGAACATTAGAATTTAGCTAAGGTAAGAATGGTTGACGCCGCCCGCGAAGATAAGTAATTAAGAATAAAGCTCAGCGCTACATTGCACTGCATGCACTAACAACACACAACAAGGTGGGAAGGAGAGGGTTAAAATTCTAAGAAGTAATATAGGTAGGTGGGTGAAGAGAGAGGTTGATTACTGAATCCTGGTTCATCAAGTGAGTCTACACCCAACACAACACATGCAACAGAAATGACTCAATACAAATACCAGAGATATGTATGGAAGATATTATTACCACCAGTCAGTCAGTGAAATCAGAGGAGGATAATAAATAATCTTAAAAATCTATTTCAATTCAATTCACGTACGTTATAACAAGTTACTTATTTATTTTGACTATAAAAACACTCGTCTTATTGCTCATCTGATTGTACTTGATTGATAACACTCATATTATTATTTCCGAATGTACTTTATCCTATATTGATTTTTATTCAAATATCTAATTATCAATTTTTCTCATGTGAGAATTGAGAACATGTGACATGAGAATTATCACCAGTTCCTAATATGTGCCATGTTTTAGAAAAAAATGTTTTTATGAAAATATTTTGAACTTAGTTCGTGAAATCTCCCACAATGTCTTGTTCATTTCAAAGAATTCTGAAGATTTACGTTCGGTCGCCAATCGTTATATGATTGGGATATCGTTTTGGGATATACTTTCACGTGATACAGATTTTCATGAAACGATCCGTTTTCTTCGTAAAATTTTGAGAAACAAGCATCAGCGCTCAATATCTGTAACAAATGTTTAATTTTGACCGAGGAACAATATATAATGATATCCTTGTTTCTGATGATAGAGTTAACCGTGCGCCAAGCAAGGATCCCACACTACTTCAAGGAGTCATGAAGAAAATAAAAGACAAATTCAGCGGAGAAAATTTCCTTTATCAACGAAATCATCTTCACAGGCTGTACAGTCGTATTTATACTTACAAAAATATATAGTGGTCTATTGTTGAGTAATAGGGGGTGACATAATTGATATAATTGCTCAGAAGTGGCTTTAGAAATGAAAATTAAATGTTGTAAATTCCGTAGTACTCAACGGAACAAAGGTAGAAATTTGATAAGGTTAAAATTGCTATTGAGTCAGAATAAAGGTGGTATTTGAGTGTCGATTTGACAAGTGTGAAGAGGGTGTGAAAACATACAAAAGGAGCATATGAGAGTGATAATATTGAATTAATTATTAAAGCAAAAGCAAACTAAAAGTAAGATTAAAAATTACAAAAAAGAAAAGAAAAAATCAAAAATTTTTTTACATGGAGTGACTAGTGAAGAGGTTAAGACCAAAGTAGAATAAGAGACTGGACAAACTTTTTCTGTATACAGAGTTCAGGGTTGTATTGATGAATCGCCAGCGCCTCCGCCATACACAAAAGCCGAATTCTGACGCCCTTTGTAAGTGTGAAGGATAAACTGCCGCTTTAGGCCACCTCAATGTGTGTTTATAAATTCACCTGCTCCTGTGGAGCTAGTTATATCGGCCGCGCAAAGCGCACGCTTTCCAAACGCATCTATGAGCATTATCCGGCATGGTTAGCAAAGGGACAATGTAAGACAATTACTAGCTCAATTCTCGAGCATTTGGTGAACTCAGGCCACGTAGCTCCACCAGAATCGTCTTTCAAGATCATCTACAAAGTGAAGCCAAATGGTACAAAGGGCGTCAGGTTTCGGCTTTTGTGTATGGCGGAGGCTCTAGCAATTCATCAATACAACCCTGAACTCTGTATACAGAAAAAGTTTGTCCAGTCTCTTATTCTACCTTGGTCTTAACCTCTTCACTAGTCGTTCCCTGTAAAAACATTTCGATTTTTTCTTTTTTAAAAATTTTACTTTTAGGTTGCTTTTGCTTAAATAATTAATTCACTATTATCACTCTCATATGCTCCTTTTGTACATTTTCACACCCTCTTCACACCAGTTAAATTGACACTCAAATACCACCTTTATTCTGACTCAATAGCAATTTTAACCTTATCAAATTTCTACTTTTGTTCCGTTGAGTACTACGTAACTTACAACATTTAATTTTCACTTTTAAAGCCACTTCCGTGTAACTATATCAATCATGTCAGCCCTTATTACTCAATAATAGACTACCATACATTTCTGGTAAGTATAAATACGACTATACGGCAGTCTCTGAAGATGATTTCGTCGATAAAGAAAATTTTCTTCGCTGAATCGGTCTTTTATTTCGAGGAGTTTGGGTATCAAAGACACAGACTACTCAGGTTTAAAACCGCCTCCCAGTGGCCCCCTAATTGAAAATCAACTAAAAAGAGGGAGGTGATAACTAGGACGGACTAACAATCATTGACTGATGCAATCAATCAAGTATTGATTATTTATCGATTGGTTTAAATTTCCGATGATGTAGAGAGGATAATTCCATCTGGATTGTGCACAATAAAAGTTGTCGTCTCAGTTAAATCTGACTCCTGTGTGTCTACTTAGTGTGTGTGTGTGTGAGGAATATTGTCGAGTGATCTGTTGGCTACACTGTCATGACTGGAGGCTCATCCTAGTCAAGCACAGACAATAATCAACAGAAACACTAAACACACTCCGGTACAGCAATATTTTTGCATATTTTGAAACTCCAGTGCAATTATAATCAATAAAACGTTATCACATCATGAGTACATAACACTTGAAGTATATAATTAATCGATTAACAAGGTCGAACAAAATAAACAAATAAATAGATAAATAAATGTACTCTAGTTTTATAGGATAACTTTTTTTGAAAGAGGTACAGTTTAGCTTGTATCACTGTTATTTTCAGAAATAGTGCCCTGAGTTCGAATCCTACTCTGATTCCTTTATATTTAGGCTAGACAACCAAATAGTATAGTGAGACTTACAAAGTTGGCAGATACACCCGGACATTACCAATGATTGATTCGAGTGAAGTGTTCAGCCTCAAATGCACATGTAGGCTCCTTGTGTGAGGATGCTTCGATGATGTCTGAGGAATTTAACTTGACGTAATTTGGTGGCTCGTGAATAGCGGTGCGTGGAATCCAACATGAGCATCTCATCCTATTTGAGTCTCCTCACCTGGATGTACCTGCATTCCCCAACAAGGGCTGAACACTTCGGTACAATCAATCAACCGGGAAAAGTCAAAATTCAATTAAATAATATTAATCGATACCCGTTGAAGAAGAAACAAATGGGACTCATGACCCAATTGGTCTTGTGGATAACACTTTCACGTTTCAAACGATGGGTACTTGGTTCGAGTCTCAGCGGGAACACTACCATAACTCACAGAGGAATGTAAGTGCGTCCCGCTGACGAGTCCCGAGTGTAGGACGAAAAGACCATTTTCCTGGATTCTACTGCTACTCACCATGTACCTCCATCATGCACTTGTGAGTCGGTGGTGACAGTGTCGGTGGCACAGTGGTAATGACCCTCGCCGACCATGCACATGGTCTAGGGTTCGACCCCCCGCCGACGCACACCTGATATCAATGGTAGGCCTGCAAAATTTGGGCTACCAATATCACATGCTGAGAATTTCATACTTGTTCCGAATATACGGTGTCGAATCAAGCTGTAATCAAAAATTAAAAAAATAAATAAAAAAACCTGGACAGAGTTGTGTGCTGTTTGCCATTCTCACGTAGTCTAGGTTCAACTGCTAGCTAGCCGAAACCTTGCCTAATTGACTAAACACTAGTAAGCCCACATAAGAGGGACAGTTAGCGTGCACGGCTGACAACTTCATCCTGTAAAAATGACACCACTGCTACTATTGAAGCCCTTTGTTCCATTCGAAAAGAAAAGAATCAAGAAGAATTTAACACACATCGATCTGCCTATGTATGTCTGAAAAAGGTGACGGCAACACAAGAATGAAAGTGTAAATGCTCAGAGATAAAAAAATCAATACAACTGTTGTACAATCTATGCTTCTACACAAAATACACAATAACAATAACGCTTGAAAGTGTTGATTACTACTAACATCGTATATACACGCACACACCGTTGTTCGCTTTGTTAGTACACAGACATTCTGAGTAGATTCTTTATATATCAGCCATCAAGTTGCTCAGACTAATGTAGGTCAGAATGAAGCCAGTTCATTGGTTTGAGTAACACACTTCAAAACAATAACTTCGAGGTTTCAGCCCTATCTCGCCTAATTCACTTCGTTTGGCAATTACCCACTTACGCCATTCCCGCCTTAGTAGACGCGATATCCGACTGTTTATCTATCAAAGGACGTATGTACTACTTAGCAGATCTCTCCATCCTCCTGTATAGCTGGCTGTGGATGAGACACGGTCATTGAAAGTGGACGATGTGAAAAGCCTGGCTAGTTGTCTTTGATCATATGTGCCTGCCTTTTATCTCCATGTTAGGTGGTGGTATAGTAGGGTGAGTAATATTGAGTGGTGAGTAAGGAGGGAAAATCAATCGATGAGATTGTGAAGTTACATGAATTGAGGCGATGGTTAGGACATGTGTTACCATGCCTGTCTAGCCATCGATTGCCTTCCAGGACTGTAAATGTTAGCTGACATAGAGTAGGAGAGGTTGGAATAGAGCTAGCACATGATGGTCAAACGAAAACATGGCTTCACCAGTCAATCAAATCCACAACAGTTAGTTTAAGCCAGCCACGTAGGGAGGTGTAGACTGGCTGGCTGATGGGTTGGGGCGCTCGGGATGATAAGAATCAATGATGGCTGGATACCATTGGTAGATTATGTTGCTCAAAATCGTCGTTGTCGGTGATGGCTGGCGCAGATGCATTCACTCTTCGGGACTTGCCACATCCAATAAAAGTTTGTTGTTCTTCCACATTACTATTCTTTTTCCCCCACTCACATTTCTGTTTATTCTCCATCTCTCTTTACTATCTTTTGTCGTTTTATATGATACATTGATTGTGATAGCTGCAACTGCTGCATATCTGTGTAAAGTTTTATATTGAAACCAGTTAGACAGTCAAACTTTAGCCTGCGAAACCTCGTGATTCACTGAGTTGCAACATCGAAATTTGTAAAGAAGTCCGGCAATTCAAATTACCAAACTCCAAAGAAGAATACAATAGAAATGGTATTCGAAAGGATTACAATAAGCAGAAATTTGAGGTAGAAAGAAATAAAATCAAGGAAAAGCACGACGGTTTATCGGATATGAGAAATCACAAAGAGTAAATGCATGTGAGCCATATCAGCTATTGTCTCCAACCACTGATTCTTAGAATTACAAGGACCTCAACCGGCAAGACAGTTTACACGTCTCTACTTGGCTTAAACTAACCGCTAAAGAGTCCACGGACTGATTCTAAGTTTCATTTTGACCACTGCTAGTCCTAACTAGGCATGCGTCGAACATGTCATAACCACCTCAATCTATGTGGCTTCATAACCTCACTAACTGGCTTTTCCTCCCTACTTAAAACTCGACATCTCACCTCAAATATTACTCACCCTATTATACTACCTAACACAGGATACAGAATGCAGACAGCTATGATGATCAAAGACGACCCATCTTTTCATATTTTCCAACTCGGTAGTAGGATCTGCTTTCACATGATAAATCCAGCTCATATACTGATGGGAGTTCGAACAAGGATAAAGTAACAGGTTGAAAACAGACAGAACTGGATTGGAGCCCCTGAACCAATTGAATATAAAAGTCAAGGACTAAAGGTTATGAGTAACATACATCTTGTTGAATCTTACTATTTAAAGGAATTCAATAGTGACTACAGCACTTCAATAACCCCAATTTCGTAAAACATTGTTGATTGTCTTGGAATTTTAGTTAGGTTATTGGAATGGCCATTTACCTTAACAAAGACTGGACGTTATAGATTCATACTGACGGTCTTCTATCTCAAGTGGATATTGAATAGGACGCCATGAATAGTAATAATAACTATAATTATCACTCCCTTGGGTTCCGGGTGGAACATAGGGCTTCAACAGGACATCTCCGTTTTGTTCTTTTAAGTTGACCACACGTTTGTCCATAGTCTCTGGTCTCTTCCATGTCACCCTCGGACGCGTCAATAATCATTTCCCACTCGGATTCCACTCGAGAAGCAAGGTGCGCGATGTCATTTGACAGTCTTCTCACCGTCTGTCTGATCCATCTTCACTTTCTTCTACAATATTTGTTCCACAGGCGGTTTTTGGCTGATTTGTTTCCAGAGTTTCTTGTTTCTAATTCTTTCCACTAGGCATTTGATCTTTAGTATCGAGAGAAGGCAGCGGTTGAGAAAAGTCTGCCTTAACCTGTTGAAAATGCTTTTCGTGACGCGCACTGCAAATTTCTAAGCCATACAGAAGAACTGATTGACTGGCTTAACATTGGTGTTGAAAAACCTAATTTTCTTCTTTATTACGAGTGCAGTACATTACCACACTGGTCTGTAATCGGGTAAAAACTCAAGTAAAATTAAATAAGCAAACTGAGTGAAGTAATGTAATTGACAGCACTGAGTAGTGCTCAACTCGAAGTTGAAAGAGAGTCAAGTTAAGAATAGTAACGATGAGAAATGTAATAGTAGGGGAGGGAAGAGGAGGTCGAAAAACAACATAATAACAAAATAAAAGAATTACATATCCGATTTTAAGAGAGATTACATCTAATATGGTAGGTTCAGTGATTGAACAAACTTCCTCTGTATGCAGAGTTCCGGACTTAACATGCGGATTGTCATCACTTGATTTGTACTCCTCTTTAGCAAGATCCCTGCGTACTCTGTAGATGACTTGTTGGTTTAGGAGTTCGTTCGATGTTCAGAGTTGATCAGATGTTCTAAGTTAGAGCTTGTAGGTGGTGGGAAATCCTTTTTTCTACTTTATAAAACCATGAGGATAAATGTTCGATGATAAGTCTGGATAGTGAACGCTGAGTACGTCAGACATACCCAGCTCCACAGGAGTAAGTAAGGGCAGGATTGGTAGCTTATCATTCACGTTTACATGAGAATTATCAGTTTTCTTTAGAGAGAGAGTGTGTAAGTGGAAGTTCACTTGAGGGACAATTTCTCATTATTTCTGCGCATGTATCTCCATTGAATTCAAATAGAGAAATCTTCTATGGTAAGGAAATGGTTGCGGTTTCACTGCTGCAGACTTCGTGGATTTTGTGGCGAAGCTTTCAGGGTAACCATTTTCAATGAGAACTCCTTTTAGATTGTTCACCTCCTCTTCCATGGAATCATATTTCTTAGACTTTCCAACCAAATAACCATCATGGAATAGTGTCAATCATTTAACCAACATTGGAGTTAGTTCACCGCATGTCAATATACACTGTCTCTGAGAAGCTACAAATATTACATATATCATGTACTTTATAATCCATGTATAAACATGTAAATTGAAGTAAAAAAAAAAGTACACTGTGTAGACAGCACCATTTTAACCGTAATTATAATAAATAAAGTACAGCGCGAACTGTAAAAATATTATCAATATGCACATAATTAATTCTACAAGCCTTTCTTCTCTGAGTTATTCATTCAACCAATAGTAGCAAAGCAATCATTCATTCGTCAAGTAAACAACCAATCAGAATACAGTGTTTAGAGTACAGATTAAAAAAATCGAATTCTGATTGGACAATAGATAAATAATCAATCTAAAAATAGTAATAATGGTGAAATAATTATTTGGTTTCACAACTTCGCTCAAATAACTGATGAAATAGTGACAATAATTAATCACAACACTAATACTAATAATAATAATAAAACTCACTTCTTCTGCAGATCTTCGATAAACTCTTCCATCAGCATATTTATAGTTAGTGACATTGCCATCAGCATCAAAGCCCAGCAGCTCACGACTTAAACTGCTAGTACGACCTGATTGAACTTCATGTAAATGACGAAATAGATTTAATCGAGCTTTGCCACGTGCATTATCCAATTCCCCGTCTGTTAATACACCGATCAATGTCGACTTGCCTGAATCCATTCCACCGACTAAAGCTACGCATAGGTCAGGTGACTAGACGACACACAACAACACAAAAGGAAAAAAATTGTTTAGTGAAAAAAAGGCAAAAATTTGAATAAATTATTTTTTTATTCTTTGTATACACACACTCACAGAACCAACTTAAATTACGATCACGAATTGACTTCATTTGGAGGATCATTGGATGACTACTTCAACAAAGTTCAACAATAGCGTCTCAGAAGTGCGAACGCACGAGTGACCTTCAGCTGACCAATCATAAAAATAAAGAATGTTTGCTCAAAAAATGATGTATACTGACAAGTAAATGCTGGAAAACGCATTAAACAGGTTATCTTTCTCTGACATGGCTTAAAAATACGTCCTAGTTGCAACGAGGAGTATCAGTTGCTAAGTTAGACTAGTTTCTGTCTGTCTGTTTTCGACATAGAACTTTGCACATATGTGCGGCAGTTCAAGTCGCCACAATCTATGTAGCACGCAAAGCAAGAGAAGGAATTAGAAGAAATGCATAATATAGACAGTAAACACAGGTGTGAGACAAAGGAGTAGTAATAGCGAAGAACAAAACAGTTTCATCGGAAATCATAAGTCACAAGGAGTGGATGCATCTGCGCCACTGAGAACGATTTTGAGCCATGTCACCATGTACATGTATTCACCGAGATGACTACAGATAAACTGTTTTCGTGAATTGTTTATCTCTCTCATCCTGCTTGCAGTCTTCCGAAAAAGCCCTCGGTTGAATTATTATGGCTTTCAGCAAGAGGATAGACGACCACTTACCAGGAAAACGTGGATAATAAAAAAATTAAAATAAATGACACCAACTATAAATCTATCCCTAATCGGAACCATAAGCTTAATCCTGACCCAAACACTAAACCTAACCCTAAACATAACCCTTTTTCAAACCCTAATTATAACCCTGATCCTAACCCTAACGAGCTATTAACACATTGTCCAAACAGTACTGAAAAACGTGATCTGAGTGAAATTTGCTGCTCAGTTGGTGAATAGCGTTGATATTTCAGCTATGATAATGACAGATACCGTTAGTCAACGACTAGTATGCGTTCAAGGTCATTGGAGCGTTCACACTCCTGGGACGCTATTGCTGAACTTCGCCACTACTTCGACCTTCTTTGTGGCTTCTCATCGGTAGGCGACTATGGGCTGGTAAGGGTTCGATTTCAGGTTGCAAGGTAAGCTCATATACCATTCAGCCTCTAGGATGGAATTCAATGGCCCATCCTTGCTAACTTCAGCCAATTCAAGGCATATTGCGCTACAGCCAACCAATATCATCGGGGAATATCTGTCCTCACGCCCACCTTGGGAGGCCACACTGATTCCTGTTGAAATCACCGGTGCGTACTGATGAAGAGCCTCAAACAGGGACGAAACAACTGCCTAGTACTCTCTGGTTACCAATAGTTCTATCTAACTCAAGATCAAAACTGAGATCGATCACTTGAGATTTAATTGACGAATATATATTAGCGTGAAACTACTTTGTTAATTCTGTTATTCTTCCTTATTTCCCCATTACTAATCTTTCCTGAGGCTATTTAAGAACGACTCTGTTACACCGAGAAGAGCATTAAAAGCTGTCCATAAGGTGAGTGGATTGTCACTAAGCTAACTCGTTACAACTGTTGTAGATAGACCTCTTGATGTAATTAATCAAAAAATTGGCGAATATCTCATCTTGTCAGACTCTAAGTATCCTCCTTCTACACAACTCTCTTCTTGTTACTCAACAGGTAGGACTTGAAATAACTATAGAAGACTTTATACTCAGACAACTAAATATAATACCTCTACGATGTCTTATTTATGTGGTGAGAAAAGTGGTAGGCGAAAAACTACCAACTTATTGAGAAACACTCAGTAAACGGCGTTTTCTATCCTTCATATCCTCAGTATTATTATATTGGTTACAGGATTTCATCATGAGCATACATTGGTTAGAGAACCATTGGAAAACCTGCAGGGAGTACTGGACAGCCGTTTTGTGCTAGTTTGGGACTCTTCATCAGTACGCACCCACCGGGGTTCGGACCCAGGACCCTCTGGTTACAAGTCTAGAGAGCTCGTAGACCATTGAGCAACTGGGACCCGACCCAATGACTCATGAATTCTAACTTCTGCCAATTCACGATATAGCGCAACCGCTAGCCAATGTCTTCGGCGAGTATTTGTCCTCACACCCGACCTGCTGCACCCAACTGGTCACGACTTCCCACTTGAACCCTAGGTAACTACCTACCTGAATAGGGTCAGTCGCTAGTGAGCGTCTCATTGATATTCAAGTATCAGTTTGTAGGGATTTGATTGATTCATGGGCTATGAAATCGGGTCCCAGTGGCTTAGTGGTATACGAGCTCGCGTTGTAACCAGAAGGCCCTGAATTCGAACTCCGGTGGGTGCGTACTGATGAAGGGTCGCACGCTAGGATAACAGAAGCAACTGTTTGGCAGTACTCTCAGGTTTTCCAACGGTTCTCTAATCGATGTCAGTTCATGATGAAATCCTGTAAGCAATCAATCAAATCCTTACAAACCAATACTGGTTCTCTTAATTATTTTTCCGCCTATTGTGGAATGTAAAAAAAAATCAGATTCAACATTGTACCACATGCCGAGAATTCCCCAAACTGCATCAAATATACTCTAGTGTCAACAATAAAGCTATTATGATGATTAATATTGCCAGAAAATTTACGGAATATCGTAGATTTCTGGCTTAAAAATATGGAACTATGACTTATTGGTTTAGGCGGTCAGAGTATGCATCAACTAAGGCAAGGGTTCGAAATCAGCTGCACCAACCCAGATTTAGGAAGCCAAGTGAAATCATGGTAATTAAGAGCTGCACACTACGTGAATAAACAATAATAAAAATTAGACTAATAATATGAAATCAACTGGTGGATGGATGGGTGGTGACTAGCAGTGGAATCCAGAACACGCATTTCGTCCTATGCGGGATTCATCATCTGGAAGTACCTGCATTTCTTAGTGAGTGTTGGTGTCCTCACCGAAGCTAGAACCCACTGCGCATAGTTTTGACACCAAAGCGTTATCCATTAGAGTACATGTGCCCCGAGAGCCATCCCTTTTGCAACTGGTCTAGTGAATAAAGCTATGGAGTTTGAAACTACGGGCATTAGGTTCGAGTCTCGGTGGGAACACCATCACCCATTCACTGGGGAGTGCAGGTACGTCAAGTTGATGAGCCCCAAACAGGCGGAAACATGCATTTTGGATGCCATTGCTAGCCACCATCCACCAATCAACATTCTAATTACATGTCCAGACATCGTCGGAGCATCTGCACAAGGAGCCGACAGACATGTCAACGTGAGACCGAGTACTTCGGTCGAATCAATCGACGGCAAAATCTAAGATTGAATTAAATGATATTAATAATAGTTCAGACAAGAGGTTCTTTTCGGAAAATTCATTCTCTATAGCTGCAAAAATGATAGAGGTGGTTGAATAATTCTCTTTTGTATTCAAAACTCTGGTTTCTCTATTTGAATGGCTAGAACTTTAGTAATGCAATCCAGATGAAGGTGTATTGACTTTGGCAGATCGCTCTGCACTTTGTAGATTACTTTGAAGGAGACGTTTGTTAAGATGGAGGAATAACCAGTGTTGATGGGGTGTTCGATTACCACACTTCCTAAACAAACACTACCACCTTTCTGCAACCATGTGGTGGGATAAGGTTCTTGAACCTTTTTGGACAGGATAGGGGTCGAACGACTAATATATCTAGCTGCACAGCAACAGATGAACTGATAAATGCACAGAGAAGTGGTCAGATACGAAATCTCGTCGTTTGGGCTTTTTTAGATCAGTGAACGACTGGTGAATACTGCCCTTAGCGTTGCTGCGATGGTTTTTCTTAAGGAAGTCGAAAATATCCTCTTAAGAAAACTAGTGAGTAGGTCACCTATGAAGTCGGTGTTCATGCAAAGTTTCTGCTTTTAATATCGATAACGAGTCTCTCGTCTTTGTATTTTTGGCTTGACGTTCTTATCCATAAATCTTGGTGGATATTCGTTTGGCAAGGAGATTTCTTCCAAATACTGTAATCCCTCATCTTCCAGAGCGCATCAGGGCTGCTCAGATACGTCAGACACGAGTAGCAAGAGATATGGTAAGGTTTCATATAAGAGTGACTCAGTGTATGCCCGATCCATCTCCATTTTCTCCTACATATTTGTTGAGCGATCGGCTCTCGCCTGTTGGTTTGTTGCCAGACAGAGTTTCTTGTTGCTAATTCTTTCTGGCCATTTGATCTTCAGTATGGAGCCAGTGAAAGTGTCAGCGATTGACAAAAGTCTGCAACAGGCTGTTGGAAATCCTTTTTGAGACACGCTTGCCAAATTTCTGACGCGTTTAGAAGAACCAACTACACACTGGTGTTGAAAATCCGAATCTTGGTGCTTATGCTGAGTGACAGCGGATGATTTCCAAACTGGTTTCAGGTTGATGAAGGCGTGCGTATCTTGCCTTTCCGATCCTGTCTGACTTTGACACCTTAGTCCGTTCCTCTGGCCTATAGTTGAAACGATACTTCCTAGCCAGATAAGTGAAGAAGGCAACCTCTGTCAAGTCATCTCTCCCGTTGATGGTGATTGGTTACCTCAACTGTAGCAGTACAACGGAAAATAAAAAACCTTCAATCGTATATGTGAGTGTCAATAGAAAGAGCAGCCAAATCAAAGTTTTGTTTTCTACAATGCAAATATAAATACACTTTCCGCCAGATAGACACGTCGAATCTATTTTATCGATTTATCTTATTGAGAGGTACACAGATATACAGATAAATAGATAGACAGGCAGACAGACATATACAGATCCATAGTTAAATATTTGAATAGATATACAGACACACAGGCAGACAAGGCTGGATTAACATAATCACTACAAAGACTAGATAGATAGACAGGCACAAGGAACTAAGTAGACGTACATTGCGATGTAAGGTGCAAAGGCTTATTTTTCTGAAAATACCTTCAATCCAGTCTGCTTGCGGTACACGATTGATTGATGGATAGACAAGTGGAAACTAGCCAAAACTATTTTGTTGGGGAACGGGGGGTGGGTGGGGAATTTCCATACCTTTCAAGTTGGATTTGGTACACGAATAACTACCAATATATTAGAGAGAGTAATTATTGATAAATCATTTGCAGGACTGAACAGCTGCTTTTCTGTTGCTGTGCCAGTTGGAATTCATTCTATCCTAAGGATCCTAAATTGTCCGCCGGCCGGCCAGTCTACACCATCCTATGTGGCTGGCTGGCTTAAACTAATTCTTCTGGATTTCATTGACTGATGAAGCTATGTTTTCGTTTGATCACCATGTGCTAGATCTTTCCCAGCCTGATCGATCCTATATCAGCGACTAACATTGACCGTCGAGGAAGGCGATCGATGGCTTGGCAGGCATGCGTAACACATGTGATAACCATCGCCTCAATCGATGTAACTTCACAACCTCGTCTATTGATTTTCCCTCCTTATCTAGCATTTGACCGACGCCTAACCTCAATGTTGCTCACCCTATTATACCACTTCACACGGGAGATAGAACGCAGACACCTATGATTAAAGACAGCTAGCCAGGTTTTTTCACGTCGTCCACTTTCAGTGGCCATGTCTCACTCACAGCCAGCCATAAAGGAGGATGTATAGAACTTCTCAGCAGTACACACACCTATCGGCAGACAGTCGGATATCATGTCTACTAAGCCAGAGATGGTGTAATTTGGCCGTAAGTGCCGACCCAGCCTTCTGTAACCGTTCTGAGATTTCGTCAGCGACCAACAAGCTAGGGTTGGTTGATGCAACTTCCCAAATAAGTGAAGTGGTCAACACGCTCCACCAACCACTTAACTCCTGTCTATCTTTAAGCCAGGAGTGAACTGATGTAGTCCAGTCTAGTCCTGCCCACTCCTGTAGGATCACCTTACATTTGACTGACAGGAGCGAATCGCATGGCAAACATTCGAAGATTGTTCGAAAGACTTTGCATTTTGTCAGCGTCTTCACTTACGAGGAAGGACTATATCATCTTTATATTGTAACTCAACGAGATTATACCCTGGTAACAAGTCAATCACTGAGTCGCTGAAGTAGAGTTTGTGTACAGTCGTCGAGTCAGGCGAAGGTAAATGATGGCAGCCACTGACATGCTGTGTTCCCCAATCGGAACACATGGAATAAATAACGACATACTAATAATAACACCAAACAAAATGTATCCAGTTGTCCTAACAACACAACAGAATACTAAACATTCAATCGATAGATTTCAATCAACATTAATGATTTATTAAACAGTTCTAGGTAAGTTAAAAAATTACTGACACCTAAGACAAGACCCAAGCAAACACCCACCCATAGTTCTTATATAAGGTCAGTTATGACTTGAAATTATTCCATGGTGAACTGCGGATTAATACACACATTTGCAAGTGACAGAGGGGAACACTTGTTTTAATACTACACAGCTGGTGGCGCTCATCAGAAAGCTGTTATTGGCAACCGTCAGCAAGGCGTATCTACCATCTAATAAGAACTGATGTACCTTATAATATTTGGACCTGTATCACATGAATATATATATCGTATTGGTTTGCAGGGAGTTGATTCGTTACAGGATTGATCACGAACTGGCATAATTTTAGACAATGATTGGAAAGTCTGGGAGTACTGGACAGGTGTTTCGTCCTACTTCGGGGCTCTTCATCGGTTCAAACCCAGGACCACCACGTCAAGCACACGGACCTGACCCAACGGTCCATGAATTCTACCATCTGCCAATACGTGATACATATAGAGCGCAACTGCCAGTTAGCGTCATATATGAGAGACTGTTTTCTTGCCTGATGAACTGATGAAGAGTCTCAAACTAGGACGAAACATATGTCCAGTACTCCCAGGTTTACCGATGGTTCTCTAGCTGATATACATATATCTTACTGCTGAGTAAGTGAAAGGTAAATTGGACCCATACAAAAAACTTGGAGGATCTGGACTTCGTCGATGATATGTGTCTGATTTCCCACAAACTCGAAGATATGCAAGTGAAAAGCAACAAGTTGGCAGAAGAAGCATCCAGAGAATATACGCCTTCAGATGAACATAAAGAAAACAGAGGTGATGAAGATTCCTGGCCAACAGCAAGAGCAACAACAACAGACAACAATCAGCATAAATGGGAGAAATCTGGAAGAAGCAACCTCCTTTACCTACCTATCTGGGAAACATCGTTTCAACTACAGGTGGAACTGACGAGGATATCAAAGCAAGGATTGGGAAGGCAAGACGAGCTTTCATTACTCTCAAGTCTGTGTGGAGGTCAACAGCACTCAGCATGAAAAACAAGATCAGGATTTTCAACTCCAATGTGAAGTCAGTCAGTGGTACTATGCCGATCAGAAACTTGGCGCATCATAAAGAGCACCTCAAACAAACTACAGACCTTCATCAACAGCTGTCTTCGCTCAATACTACTCAAAATCAGATGGCCAGAAAAGATCAGCAACAGGGATCTCTGGGAGCGAACCAACCAGGAACCGATTGTGAAACGAATGTGCAGGAAGAAATGGAGGTGGATTGGCCACACTCTGAAGAAACCATTAAGTGACATCACTAGACAAGCCATCGCTCGAGTGGAACCCGAAAGGGAAGCCGCGAGTTGGTCGTCAGTGCAAGGGTGACTTGGAGGAGGTCATGTGAAGAGGAAATGAAAGCATGTGGGCAGACTTGGAGCCAGGTGAAAACTTTAGCAGAGAACCGAACGCAATGGAGACGCACGGCTGAAGCCCTATGTTCCTCTAGGAATTAAAGGAAATAATAATTATAATAATAAATGAATTAGAGTTTGTTTTGCAACTGACTTATAATGCTTAACATATCAGTCAAAAACAAGGCAAATAATATTAATGGTAGTAATAATGCGATCACTAATAATGATTTTGACCTTTTCAAGATGGTGAGAAAAGGAGATAGTGTTAAAATTCATTTCAATGATTTAAAAATTGAGTGAACATGATTGATCAACCTTTGCTTAGTTCAAAAAAAATCGCACGTGATGATAAGAGAGTAAGTTAAGCAGTGCTACCCACCATTGTGTGTGTCTGTGTATGTGCAATAAACATTTAATACTTTGAACAGACACTAGTTAGTAACTAACTCGTTTCATGTGTCTAGTCCTTTGTGCTTGGTGTAGACAGCGTTCTACTGCAGTCAAGTTTGTAATGGAGCCACCATGTCACTCACTAGGTGACTCGCCATCACGATGCATTGTACCGTGAAGTGCTGATATTAGATATTTGGAGGCAGTCAGCAGGAAGCCTTGGACACACCTAGGTTTCGTGGTAGTTGGCACTCACCAGTCAACAAGGCGTATCTGCAATCTTGAAGGAAGTCATGTCCCTTCTGAGATTCGAACCCGCGTCACCCAGTGCTGCAGTCAGACACATTACCACTGAGCTATTCGGGCTCGCGATTGACCTCGTATAGGACTGTAGTGGGTATTTTGATTGGATACCAGTAACTAGTGCGACCACGTTTCGAGCACAATTTATTGCTGCTCATAACTATATCAAGGTAGGTACTCTCTCACACAACTTTCTTGCTTTGTTTATATTATTATTATTCCCTTGGGTTCCAATTGGAACATACGGCCTCAACAACACATCTTCACTTTGTTCTATTTCCTGCTGTCCCCTTCAACTGGGCCCATGATTGCCCATAATCTCTCATCTCCTCCAATTCACACGACCTCCTCCATGTCACGCTCCCACTAAAGCCCATGCATCGCTTCCCAAAGGGATTTCACTCGAGCGATGGCAAAGCGCTCAATGTCTTTCGACGGCTTCCTCAACGTATGCCCGATCCATCTCCATTTTCTCCTACACTTTCTTTGAGCGATTGGCTTTTGGTTGGTTTGTTCCCAGACAGAGTTTCTTGTTGCGAATTCTTTCTGTACGGCTGGTTATTTGACTTCAGGATGGGGTCAGAGAAGGCAGCTGTTGTTAAAACTCTGCAACTTGTTGGAAATCCTTTTCGTGACCGGCGCGTCATGTTTCTGACCCGTATAGAAGAACTGACTGACTGACTTCACATCTGTGTTGAAAATCCGAATCTTGTTCTTTATACCGAGGCGGAATGCAGAAGATTTCGAAACTGGTTTCAGAATGATTAAGGTGTATCTTGCCTTTCCGATTCTGACTTTGACATCTTCATTCTTTCCACCTGTAGTTGAAACGATGTTTCCTAGATAAGTGAAAAAGGTAGCCTCTGTTAAATCTCTCCCGTGGATGGTGATTGGTTGTTGCTGCTGTTGTCGTTGATTGGTTATTTTCATCACCTGTGTCTTCTCCATGTTCACCTGCAGTCCTGTCTTTGCTGCCTGCCTCTTCAGCCAGTTTGTTGGTTTTCGCCTGCAACTCTTCGAATTTGTGTGACATTAGACATGTATCATCCACAACCAAGATCCAGACTTTCTAGAGTCTTCTTATCGGTGGTCCAGCCGATTCGTGTCTCCTCACTCCGATTGTACAGTCTGACGCATAATCCAGTCCATCACAATTAAGAATATCATTCTTGGTGATTATAGGGGGGCAGGCAGTCAGCTTGTTTTACTCCTGTATGCACATCGAACGCCTCACTAAGTTTTCCGTTGTGGATCACCTAAAACATGTCATTGTCATATAGCCATCTGTGGCTGAATGAGGTTGATGAAGCCTCGGGGCACTGCACTCCATAGTGTTGAAGTACTTTCCAAATTACTACGCCGTCAACGCTGTATGTCGAAGACCTTTTCAAGGTCGATGATGAAGGTTGAGGTAAAAGTTTGACTGCCATCCTATGCATAGGGTTGCAATTTGATCAGCACATGATTTGCCTTTCCTGAATCCAGCCTGTTCCAGTGTGGCTGGTGGAGTTCTGTATCCAGTGCATCTTTTATTCCCTCTTCGTTTATATACATACATAACTAAAAATTGATTGATAATGGACTATGACAAATGAGATTTCATCAGCCATAGAGAAGGCATCAATTGATGGATGGTCACTAGCAGTAGAATCCAAGATAAGCATTTCGTCCCAGTTGGGACTCGTCATCTGTCAACACGAGACTTACCACTTCAGTTCAAATTAATCAACGGAAAAATCTAAATTGAATTTAGTAGACAGGGAATACGTTACTTGTCAGGTTAGCAACGTCACACGCTTTGAAAGGGAACACAACTGCTATTGAATTCATGTTCGGAAAAGGATGACGTTATACCGTAAACAACACACTGACAGACAGACAGGTAGACAGACGGAAAAATATAAACACTTACACCATCATTTGTTGTTGGCGCTAAACGAACCAATAATTCAATAGCTTTACGATATTCCTTATTTATTGAATTGGTACTATCATCATCATGTCCAACTGGTTCAATAATACGTTCTCTTAATGGATGCAGTGTAGCATTTAAACGTTTTGCCATACGTTCAAGTGTTGCCAGGGAACTCATCAGTTCACTTTGACACAGACCACTAATATGTCCATCATCGTCAACGCCTAGTTTGTAAATCGCTTTCCCTCCGCCTTCATTAAGACGCCATTTCATTTGAGTGACAAGTTGTTCAAAACGATTCGGTGTTGGATCAACTAGTTTCCGCTATAAAGATTATTTAGAGAGAAAAAACATAGACAAAATAACATAGTACATAATTAAGAATAATTAAACTATTTAAATATCAGTAAATAGAATTAATTATATCTATTGGATTTCATCATGAGGTGACATCGGTTAAAGGACCACACCATTGGAAAACCAGACTAAATGTTTTATACAACCAAAGATTTTTGTCATGTAAAACCCCTTCTAGTTTATGGAAACTTTTTAAAGAAATAACTAGCGGTAAGCGGTGTAATTCTGTACAATCTCTTAATGTTAATAATCTTAATAAGTCTTTCATACGCTCCTCTGACGATATCCTTCCTAATGATACAAATCACATAGACAATAATTTTAATGGTTTTAATACCCTTGATGTGCTTAAATGTCTCCGTTCCCTTAAGCCTTCCCAAAGCCTTGGTCCTGATGGCGTACCTGCCATTGTCCTCAGGAACTGTGCTGATATTTTGTGTTACCCTCTTACTAATATTTTTAATGCTTCCTTTTCCAGTAATGTTCTACCTTCTGCATGGAAAAACATTAAAATTGTCCCTATACCAAAACAATCTTCCGGTACCGATAGTAAATTTAGGCCTATTGCAATTACTTCTCCTTTTTTAAAATTGATGGAAAAACTACTTTTACTTCGTCTTGAACCTTCATTGAAAGCTTTTAATGACCCCAAGCAATTTGCATATAAACATGGTAGAAGTACCTTGGATGCTGCGGTTGTCTTATATCATAATGTTGTTTCTTGTTTAGACAAAGGTGCCAAATATGTCCGAGGTGCTTTCCTAGACTACACATCTGCGTTTGACTCTGTACCTAGGGGCCTTTTATTAAATAAGCTCTCCTTGACGCACACAGCATCCTGGGCTAAGAGTTGGTTGCATTCTTATTTTTCTGATAGAATGCAGTATACTGCATATAATGGCAAATCTTCTTCTGCTTTGCTTACAAAAGCCGGTGTTCCTCAAGGTGCCGTCCTCTCTCCCTTTCTTTTTTCTTTCTTCTTACATGACCTGCCACATTTAAACGAAACCAATTTTGTCAAATATGCTGATGATCTGACTGTATCACTGCCTATCACTTCTGAGTCTGACTGCTCCAAACTTAATAGCTTTTTGTTGGACATCAGCATGTGGTCTAAGTCAAATGGTCTTATGTTAAATCCTTCCAAATGTCAGGCAGTTAACTTTACCTTCAACCATCGACGTGACATACATGAACTAGTTAGTTCCCATGATGCCTGTAGCATAGATGGTACAGAAATTGAAACCAAATCAAGCATTAAATACCTTGGATTAGTTCTTTCCTCGGACCTTTCATGGTCATCTCACATTTTATTGGTCTCTAAGAAAATGTTTCGTCTTACCTTCTACATTAAAAAGTTAAGACAACAAGGTATCAGCCAACCTTTAGTTCTGCGATTTTTAAACTCCTGTATTTTACCCATTTTACTTTATTGTTCTCCATTAATCTTTCCTGGGCTTCTTAAAAAAGACTATGCCGTATTACGAAGGGTATTAAATGCTGTGAGTAGGGCTTGTGGTTTGCCACTGCGTGATCTCGCCAATACCATAGTCGAGAGACACGTAAATTCCTGTAAAAATTGGGCAAAGGCCGTACTGTCAGACCCTCTGCACCCTCTTTATTCACAATTATCCCCTTGTATCTCATCAGGTAGAACGAGAAGTCAATATAAGAAATTATATGCTCGTACCACTAAGTACAAAAATTCTACAATACCGTACTTAGCCCGTATTTTATGTGATGAAGACACTGTTAGACGTGAAACATATAAGTTACTATGTAATTAGCATAGTGAATCGACCCTTTCATTGTTCATCTTTCTGTAATTCTATGGTGTCACCCTTTCTATCGTTTAATTATAACTTTGCTATTTTTATTTTAGTTGTTATTACTATTATTACTATAATTTTATATTTTTCTCCTTATCCTCTACTGTAATTGCTACATAGCTCCTATAAAAACGTTTTGTTATCATTATTATGTATTAGTTATTCCGTTTATCTACTTTTTTTGTTTGTTGTTGTCGTTTTTGAGTAAATTAGATGCAATACTGTACTGAATGCTGAAAATTCCTTGCTGTATCATTAATACTGTTTTTGGAATAAAGCAAAAAAAAAAAAAAAATTATTAAATTATTATTATTATTATTATATTACTAGAGTCTGTCTGTCTCGGTCGATCGGTTTTCGACATAGAACTTTGCACATATGTGCGGCAGTTCAAGTCGCCACACTCCATGTAGCACACAAAGCAAGAGAAGAAAGTAAGAAGGAATGCAAAATAGAGACAGAAAACAGAGATAAGAGGCAAAAAAGAATCGTAATATCGAAGAACAATATATTTTTATTGGGTATTATAAGTCGCAAGGAGCAGATGCATCTGCCCCTGCCATTGACAATGATTTTGAGCCATATCACCAATTCTCTTCAGCCTTCATTGGTGTTTATCGTCCCGAGGACCCCAACCAGACAGTAGTCTACAGGTCCCTACTTAGCTAACTGGTTTAAACTAGTTGTTATGGATTTCACTGACTGTGAAAGCTACATCGACTGAGATGGTTACGACACGTGTTACGTATGTCTAGTCATCGCTTTCCTCGACAGGTAGTGTTAGCTGACATAGGGTCAGGCTGGAATGAATGTGAACTAACCAACCAGTTTATATAAGTCGTGAATGCATCTGAAAGTGAAATTAACCACCTGACTGGTATTTGCAGGGACTTAGCTTATGACCATTTGACAAGACTACCACTAAACTGCTCCACCACCTACCTAGAGGTGTAGGCAACTACGTTAGTCTTTATACAATAAGCATAGCTTGTTAGCAACTGTACTGTCTGGAAATCTAATTGATTAGTTGTTGAATAAAAATTCAAAAAATCTGCATTAACTATCATACACTATCTATATCAAAAAAGTTCACTAAACATTTGTCTTGATGGTCTTATTTTTAAAATACGTGTATGTATAAATCTGTTGAAAGGTCTACAGACCTCAGAATTTCCGTCGAGAATTAATATCAGCTTAGAGTGCTGCTGCTGGTTTCAACGTAGAACTTTGCACAGATGTGCAACAGTTCGAGTCGCCACACTTCATGTAGCACACAGCAAGAGAAAAAATGTAATATAGAGACAGTAGACAAGGATATGAGACAAAAGGAATAGTAATATCGAAGAACAATATAGTTCCATTGGAAATCATAAGTCACAAGGAGTGGATGCATCTAGGCCTGCCATTGAGAACGAGGATTTTGAGCCACAGCACCGATTGTCGCCAGTCATTTGTTTTTACCATCCTAAGGACTCCAACCAGTCAGGAAGTCTACACCTTCCTACGTGGCTGGCTTAAACTAACTGTTGTGGATTTCATTGACTGATGAAGCCATGTTTTGGTTTGACCGCCGCTAGCTCTCTTCCAGCCTGACCCTATGTCAGCTAACATTTCCCGTTGAGGAAGGCGACGACTAGGCATACGTAACACATGTCCTAACCATCTCAGTCAGTGTAGCTTCACAACCTCGTCAACTAAAATGTTTAGGATACGCGTCATGTATGCCTAGTCATCGCCTTCCTCGACGAGCAGTGTTAGCTGACATAGGCTGAGGCTGGAAAAGCGATAGCAGCGGTCAAAGCAAAACAACGCCTAACCTCAATAATGCTCACCCTACCATATTTAACAAGACCAAACAACGTTCGTCAATTATTGTCAGAAAGGAAAGAAGGAAGGATGCTGCAGCGCATTCGCCATTGATGGTTCCGATTCTTGACCATATCGGATAGCGTTTCGAGCCGCCAATTCAAGCTATCTCTCGGACCCCAACTAGGGAGTCATGACGCACCAACTAAACTGACACAAATATCCTTCATCCCGCGACATCACGTCATAGGCTGACCACCTCTCCATCCCACCCCAAAGCTAGAGAACACAGACCGGTACGAAAACCGCCAGGATGACATTCGTAGTATATGTCCAAGCCTCCAGAGCCGGTGTTTCAAGATGACAACACTTAATGAATGGTGATCTCCACTGTATTCAAGCACACTCTGCCGCACCTCATAATTACTCATACGATGATGCCATCGGACGCAAGCAATCCTACAGAGTCGTCGCATATTGTCAGTGCGCAGAGGCTAGATTTCACAAGCGTAGAGCAAGACTGCGCGCATCGAAGCACTATATACCCGCCGCGACGGCATCAGAGTTGGCTAAAATTAGCATACACCACCCCAGCTTCCATGATATGGTTGAAAATCTTGTCCGTCACACCTCCACCAGCACTCACAACTACCCAGATATTTAGAAGGCCAAAGGATTGAGCGAAGAAATATTTACATTTCAATTAGATCCTCATCCCTGGGCCCTACTCTAATATAAATAGCATTTTTATTACAATGCGCAACAGTTTACCAATCAAGTGTCGATACACACAAACTTATCGACGACTTCAAGAGGTCTACCTGCAAGAGTGAATGCAGGTACAGGCTCTTGGTTGACTGAAACAGACTATAAGCTACATACAGACGCCTTATGCGTGTTGATAAAACTATCCAGTTGGAGTGACTGAAGTAGGTGGAGCAGGATTCGAACCTCAGACTCCATTGGATGAAAGACAATTGTTTCAGTTAAGGAAACCTCTATAGTTAAAAATTAATTCGACTTAATTTACGAAAGTTTCATAGTTCACACTAATCATCATAAACAAGACGGAGTTCAATAGTATTTGGTTTCGTCGTTGTAATGAGGAGATAATTATCACCATTTTTATATTCGATTTCTTGTCAATATCTCCTCAGTGTTATTCATTTACAACTTTTCATATTGACAAAGAAAGAAATATGACTATCTGGTGTGTAGAAGAAATAGTTTAACACCTAACGTCATTCATCAGACCAATATTTTTTACTTTTAAATACCTTCTTCTTGTAACTTGTTATATTTTAAAATCGATCGATATTTTTAAAAAAATCGATCTGCTTCTCTCTCTCTCTCAAAGAACATAGTTCTGCTGATATAAAATCTTTGTCTTGTTCTTATTATTTATTTTATCTCTACTGCTTTATCTATCGATTAGTTCTACCAACATTAAATCTCCCAAATCCCCCAGGTAAGTTAAATATATACACTTAGAGGAAGATTTCATATCTTTACATAACCTAATTTGTTATCATTCAAATTTCACGACGCTTACAATAGATGATAATTCCATAATTACAAACATATATATGTATAGAATTCAAGGGAAAACTGGGACATGAGTCCCAGCGGTTGAATCGTCGACGAGCTCACCTCATAACCTGAAGGTCTTGGGTTCGATCCTCGATAAAGTCATGATGCTGAATAGTGTCAAACTAAGAGGAGTCCGTTGTCCAATACTCTTTTCTATTTCCTTACTGAAGGTGGAGTCCCTCAGGGTGCTGTTCTCTCTCTCCTTTTCGCTATTCTTCCTTCTTATATGGAATCGCCTCTTTCAGATGAAATTAACTTTGTTTAGTACGCTGACGATCTGACTGTTCCAAGCTTTAATAGCTTTCTTCGGAAAGCAGCCAGTGTTTTAAGCTAAATGGTCATATGTTAAATCATTCTCAATGTCAGATAGTTGAGTTTACCTTCAGACATATACGTGATCTACAAGAACTGGTCCTTTTTGATTGGACACTAGTAACTAGTGTGACGTGTCTAGTCCTTTCTTTGGTGCAGACTGAATTCTATCAGTCAGGTTTGGCAATGTGGCCACCATTTCAGGTAGTTCGCCATCAATCGCGAGCCCGAATAGCTCAGTAGTAACGTCTCTGACTGCAGCACAGGGTGACGCGGGTTCGAATCTCAGAAGGGACATAACTTCCTTCAAGATTGCAGATACGCCTTGCTGATGAGTGCCAACTAGCACGAAACCTAGGTTGTCCAAGGCTTCCTGCCGATTGCCTCCAACTATCTAATACGAACTGGTCCGTTCACAAGATGCTTGGAGCACAGACGGCACTGAAATAGAAACTAAGCCAAATATAAAATACCTTAGAATAGTTCTATCCTCTCACCGCTCTTACTCAGTCATCCTATATATTCTCAATTTCTAAGCAAATGTTCTGTCTAACCTTTTACATTAAGAAGTTCAGACAATCAGGAATCCTTCAACATCTACTTTTACAATTTATTCACTCTTGCACGTTACCTATTGTACTTTACTGTTCCCCCACCCCACCTTAGTCTTTCCTGGACTGATTACTCAAAAAGGGTTGTCGTATTGCGTAGGGTATTAAAAGTTGTCAGGAGGGAAAATGATGTGCCGCTTAGTCAGCTTGTTACTACAGCAGTTGAACTCATGTGAGAGATGGTCCGAATCCATATTGTCAGACTCTCAACACCCTCTTGATTCACAACTCTCCCCACTTTGCATCTAATCAGATTGGACTAGAAGTCATCTCTCGTACAACCAAGTAGAGAAACTCAGAGATACCCTATTTAACCGACGTTCTACGTGATATCGATAGTGTTAGGCGTAAAACTCATAACTTACTATGTAGTTAGCAAAATGTCTCATTTGTCCTCTCCTATTTTGAATCTACGGTGGCACTATTTCAATTTTTGTTTTTGCTGTTATCGAGTAAATTATTTTATTTTATTACAGATTGATTTCACACAGTATTTTGGTACAAGTATGGAATTTTCAGCATGTGATATCGGTAGCCTGAATTTCGCAGGTCAACCATTGATATCAGGGGTGCGTCAGCAAGGGATCGAACCCCGGACCATGTGCATGGTCGGCGAGAGTCCTAACCACTGTGCCACCGATGTAATCTTGTATCATATGCAGAGAATTCCACACTGTATCATAATGTACTGTCTTGTGGAATAAAACAAATTATTACTATTACTGTTATTTCAGTGGCTGTCAAATAGATGTCCGATAGTGATCTAAAAAAAGAATTCTCTTCAACGAATTTGCAGACCATTAAATACAGCTGTGGATGCTGGATACTGCCAGTTTACGCCGTCTCTGGCGTACACGTGATATCCGACTATCGACCAAAGGGCGTGTGTACTACTCAACAGTCCACTCCGTCCTCCTTTATGGCTGTGAGACCTGGCCATTGAGAGCGGAAGACATGAAAAGATTATCCGTGTTCGATCATAGGTGTCTGCGTTCCATCTCCCGCGTGAAGTGGTATAATAAAGTGAGCACTATTGAGGTTAGGCGTCGAGTGCTAGGTAAGGCGGGGAATCAGTCGACGAAACTGTGAAATTACATCGACTGAGATGGTTAGGACATGTCTTACGTATGCCTAGTCATCGCCTTCCTCGACAATGGGCAATGTTAGCTGATATAGGACCAGGTTGGAAAAGAGCTAGCGGCGGTCAAACCAAAACATGGCACCAGTCAATGAAATCCACAACAGTTAGTCTAAGCCACGTAGGAAGATGTAGACTTCGTGGTTGGGGTCCTCGGGATGGTAAAAACCAATGGTTGGAAACAATTGGTGACATGGCTCAAACTTGTTCTCAGTGGCGCAGATGCATTCACTCCTTGTGACTTATGATTTCCAATGAAACTGTTTTGTTCTCCGTTATTACTATTCCTTAGTCTCACACCTCTTTTTACTGTCTCTAATATGCATTTCTTCTCTTCCTTTGTGTGCTACATGGAGTGTGGCGACTTGAACTGCCGCACATGTGTGCAAAGTTCTATGTCGAAAACAGACCGACCGACCGACTGCTGAATCATTAAGGTTAAGACATATCAACTAATTCAACGTCGGTGATAGATTGGTTTTGTGGCAACGTCTGTCTGTCTGTGGAAGGAGTGTCGAGGAAATATGTAATCCTAGTCACAGAACTTTATTCAAACTGGCACAGTCATGTAAGAATTTATAAAGAGTTGAATTAACAATAGTCCTTTTGACTAAACACTAACTGGTGTCACTTTTCTATTCCTTTGTTTGGTGCAGACTGAATTTCATTAGTTAAGTTTGCAATGTGGCCACCATTCTAGGTGGCTTGCCATCACAGTATACTCAGAATTGTTGTTATTAGATGGTTGAAGACAATCGGCAGGAAGCCTTGGACACATCTAGGTTTCGTGCTTGTTAGCACTCACCAATCAGGGCAAGGCGTATCTGCAATCTTGAAGGAAGTCATGTCCCTTCTGAGATTTGAACCCGTGTCACCCAGTGAGTGCTGCAGTTACCACTGTGCTATCCAAAATAGTCCATCAGAGCTGATAATTAGTCTTTCTTTTTCATTTAGTAAGTTTCGAGTGAAAAATGGGATTTCAAGGTTTGAAGTCTTAGTGGTAGTAGTGACGTTTTTTTAATGAGATGGGATTTTCAGCCTAACGCCTAACATTCCTTTTCTTTCGAGCTTACTATCAATTAGGCTAGGTTTAGTAGGAGTGAATCGAACTGATTTCAGTGACTCAAGGATTAACTTGTGGCGAAGTTTTTAAGAAAATACTATTTGGACAATGTGTTAATAGCTCGTTAGGGTTAGGATCAGGGTTATAATTAGGGTTAAGATTAAGGTTAGGCTTAGTGTTAATTTTAGGGTTAGGGTTACCATTATGAATAGATTTGGAGTTGATGACATTTATTTTAATTTGTTTTCTTATCCTGATAAGCGTGCGTCGGTGGTATAACGGTTAGGAAGCTCGCCGACCATGCACATGGTTCAGGGTTCGATCCCCGGCCGACGCACTCCTTTACCTCGCTGAGCCAGAAATAATGCTGGTAAAGAGGAAAGGTTGGGCATGAGGCTAGCAACCCCATCCTGGGAAATAAACACTGCTACAGGAACTTCAGGTAACTAGCTTGAAGCCCTACGTTCCACTGGGGAACGTGAAGGGAAGAAAATCCTGATAAGCAGTCGTCAATCCTGTTACTGGAAACCATAGTAATTCATCAGATGGCTTTTGGGGAAGACTACGCAACTGGATAAGAGATAAACAATTCACAAAAACAGCTCATCTTCAGTCACCTCGGTGAATACATGCACAGAAACTAGTCTAACTTAGCAACTGATACTCCTCATTATAACAAGGACGTAATTTTAAGTCATGTCAGAGAAAGATAACCTGTTTAATGCGTTTTCAAGCATTTTTTTTGTCAATATACATCATTTTTTGAGCAAACATTCCTCATTTTTATGATTGATCAGCTAAAGGTCACTCGTCCGTTCGCACTCCTGGGACACTGTTGTTGAACTTTGCCACTTGTTACCAGGGAATAATCTCATTGACTTACAATATGCGGATGATATAGTCCTTCCTCATACGCGAAGACGCTGATAAAATGCAAAGTCTTCTAAACATCTTGAAAAACAACAATTCCCGTATCTTTGGCATACGATTTGTCCTTGTCAGTCAGATGTAAGATGATGTTACAGGACTGGACTACATAGACTTACTTTTAACTTACAGATAGGCATGGGTTAAGTGGTTGGTGGGGCGCGTTGACTACTTCACTTATTTGGGAAGTTGCATCAACCAGCCTCAGAAGGTTGATCATTGACGAAATCTCAGCACAGATACAGACGGCTCGTTTGGCATTTGTTGGCGACTTACGCCATCTCTGGCTTAACAGGCGTGATATCCGGTTGGCTGGCTATCGATACAACTTTCCAGAGAAGTGAAGTGGTCAACACACTCAACCACTTCACTACCTGTCTTTAAAATAGGAGTCGAATTCCGCCCTCAGGTCAAGAAACATGGCAATTGTTGGACGCCTGTAAGTATACCTACGTTCCAGAACCTATCAGAGAGTGAAAATACGAACAATACACCCCCTACCTGGTCTAAGGTCTACCCAGTTTTCTCGGGTTTGTTTCTTCCAAGCACTACTTAGACTGAGCATAATTATGCAACCTAAAATCTTAGGTACTATATTATTCAAACTTATCAAACTATGATTATCACAAAAAGACTTATCCCCCCTACCTAATAATAATCAGTGACTTTCATCAGTCTCCTGTCACCACCATCCTTAGACACCTCTAGGTTCATTGATTTGGTTCCTGCTGCTTTTTTTCGCCCCAAACTAGACAGCCCGTGTAACCTCGGTCACAGATGGAGGGCCGATGTCTACGTCTCGTTCAAGTGCGTGTTAAATGGTGGACAAGTTGAGTGTGGCTGTAGGTCAGTTAGGTTTCTTTGTAAAATGTCCCCTACAGCGTTCTAGTCGTCTGTTCTGGGAGCCATTTACTGCGCCATTTCTCCCCGATTGTGTCACTTACTATTTTTCCGCCGCAATGACCGAAACAGTAAATGAGTGGCGAAAAGCAAAATCAGTGGTATCAGCAATTACAAAACACAGAGAATGAAGGATATATTAATGACAGGTCGCAATATCACCATCAGAAACTCGCTTACAACTGATCTACCCAGTTCCAACGTAGAGCTTATCACGCTTTAGCAGTAAGTAAAAGCAGCCACATGATATGAAATCAAATTACCACTGCGGCAGGTAAAGCATGTCCACACCCATCAGCACTTGGCATTAATCTTTGCTGAGTATGATAACTGAAGTTTACCAAAATGACCAGAGATATTTTCAACTCCTTATATACATCTCTCGTGAGGTCAAGACTGGAAAACTGTACACAGACAGCCAGTCTTTGTCTTAAGGGGGACTCAGGTATTCTAGAACGGGTTCAAAGGAGGGCAACACGTATGATTCTCGGCATGACCGATTATCATACGAGGACAGACTAGACAGTCCCAATCCCTGCTTCCAATCATACCATGAGCAGAGAGATTTAATTACAATTTTTGAAATTTTAAATAATGACTATGGACTTGACCTATTCTCTCTTTACCCACCGGGTTGGAACACCTTAGAGGACATAGCAGGAGAGTTCAAAAGCCAAGAAGAAATCACATTGCTGTGGATCACTGGTTCTCACACCGAGTCATAAACTTCTGGAACCGACTCCTAGAAGAAATGGTGTCAGCGCCCTCAACTGACTCATTTAGGAAGGGTTTGCACGAGCATGTAAATTTACTTGAAAGGGATTAACATGGACTTCAAGCCTTCTATCCTCCATCAACAAATCTTAAAGTGTGTTAGAATATAACACAATAAAGCGTTCACAAAAAAGAACTATTGAGTAAAGCTAGACCACAATAGTTCGCAGAAAAATCATAAGTAACATCACATGATGTTAAAGGACTGCCTAATTCCCATTATAAACTTTAATTCTAACCATGATATTGATCCTAACTTCACTCCGAAACTAAATATTAACCCTGACTTAACATTTAGTCATAGAGACCGATGAATGATTATATTCTCTAGAGAATACACCAATGACTTTACAATGTGGTTAACGCAAATAGTTTTTTCTAAAGTGATCAAGTTATTGGGGCGTTATTCAAATTGGGGTTTAATTTCTTTAATCCAATCTAAGGTGACATCATAAGGGCTCAGGTTTCAGGAGTAACGTTATACAACTTCTATTAACCATGCTAAAATACTTGACACCGTAAATTGAAAACTGATTCAATAATAAAACACACTTACTTTATACTCGACATTCCCTACTTCTACTTC
>OX235273.1:151963496-152040559 GCA_944472155.2 Trichobilharzia szidati
TACTGCTGCTCCTCAAGGCAAACCATCCCCACTGAGGGTAACACTAGGCTCTGCCGAAGATGCCGAAAAAGTTTTATTGACTTCCCAAGTCCTTTCTATAGGGAGGACCTGCAATATACGTGTTAGGCCAGATAGGCCATGGAAGGAAAGACAGATGGCGAGGGAGTCGCCAGAGCTTATTCCTTCTGCCTCCATGGTTGTTCACGGCATTCCTGAACTGGAAACTGGGAACGCTTGTGAGAAGCACTGTCACGATGTCCAGCAATGGAGATGGTTGGCATCCCAGATGGGTCTGGGAAGTTCAGGGGCTGTCTCTATTTTTAGACTGCCTCGACCCACTCACCTAATGTCAATTAACACCCCACATCTGTTAGCTGTTAAGTTTAGCTCCCGAGACCACTTGACTACTGCTCTCCAGAGATGGTACGAGACCAAAGACAAGGTCAGCAGACACATTCGCTGCTGCGAGAGCCGGCCTCGTACCCAAAGGAGAGAGCAAAACGTTGTCATAGAACATCCCCAACCCCTAGTCACAATACAGCGGTGCAGCACGGACGATGATAGCCAGTGCCATCCAAGTGCTCCGATTGAATCAGAAGAAAAAAACTCCAACAGGCCGGTTCCCGGGGAATCGGCCAACTAGTTCGTAGGATAACTCCTCAACCGACAGCCCACATCACGTCAACCACCCCCCAATACGGGGACGTGGTGAGACTGACTACCAGTTGCCTGTACAGTAATGTGAGAGGTCTAAGAGGCAAAATAGCTGAACTTAGATACCTACAATCACAGCTGAACTCCAAAATCATAATACTGACGGAAACCTGGCTAACCCCTACGGTGGCAGACAGCGAAGTCAGTATAAATGATATGGTCCTTGTCAGGCGAGATAGGGATCTGAAAGAAGGAGGTGGAGTCGCCATATACGTCGACAAACAGCTCAGATGTGTCCATGCAATCGACCCTCCCCTCATTGAGCTCCCTGACTCCATATGGTGCCATTTCACCGTTGGGTACTGTAAGTATCTAGTGGGCAGCATTTACAGATCACCTTCATGTGGAGCAGACCACAACCAGGTACTGCTGAATGCAATTTCAGCGACACATGACATGGGTTATGATCAAATTGTCATAGCTGGAGACTTCAATGCCCCATCTCTTAACTTGATGACGGGATGTGCCCAGGACAGATTTGATCGAAATCTGCTGCATACCATCACGGAGGCCGGATTCACCGAAAATGTCAGAATGGATACTAGATGGGGCCCAGATGGGAAGTCTTCTAGACTGGATTACGTGCTCACTAGTGACCAGCTACTAGTGGAAAACGTTCAGATCACGACTCCCATAGGTAGTAGTGACCATGCGGTCATAACATTCGACATAGTCCTCCGCGAGCGTTTACAGTGGGATAATACACAGCCCTATCTGTGTTATAACAAAGCCAATTACACCGAAATGCGAAGACTTTTGTCCGAAGCAAATTGGCCAAAAAATTGGACAGAGCTTACAGTAGAAGAACACTGGAGAGTGGTAAAGGAGATCATTCACCAGGCGATCTCAGACACTGTTCCTTTGGTCACACCTAAAGCTAGAAAGCAACGTTCATGGCTAAAAAGGGGGACACAACGCCTTCTACAGGCGAAGCGAAAAGCCTGGTTTGCGTGGCGAGTATCGCAGAGTCAACCCGAACATGAAGAGTACCTCGAACTCAGGAATCGGTGTAACATACGAGTCCGGAGTGATAGAAGGACATTTCAGAGAAACCTCGCCAATAAGCTTCTCGTGAACCCCAAAAGCCTATACAGGTTTATGTCTGAAAGAAAACCGACCAACCAGGGAGCTTGCAATATAGTGGGTTCTGATGGGAAATCTCTTACTAGTCTTGAAATGGCAGAGACATTCAGTCTAGCCTTTCACAGGCAACTGAACAGTAACGAGGATTTTACCCTCACAAAACATCAGGATTACAATGCAAGACCAACGTGCGAAAACCTGCTGGGTACATTTCAAATTACCCCGGCTATGGTACTCATAAAATTGGGAAAGTTGGCTTCGGGAAAGTCTGCAGGTTGCGACGACATAAGACCATCCGTCCTGAAGCAGTGTTCAGAAAGTCTCTGCCAACCCCTAAGTGATCTGTTTCAACACTCCTTTGATGTAGGGAAACTTCCATGTGAATGGAAACGAGCCATCCTATCCCCTATCTTCAAGGGTGGTGACCGGCAGAACGCGACCAGTTACAGACCAGTTGCGCTACTCCCAGTGATATCGAAGATATTCGAAAGTCTCATTGACGACCACATGAGAAAATACTTCGACGGGACTAACCTACTCCATGAAGCACAGCATGGTTTCAGGAAGGGAAGATCCTGTGTGACGAATCTTCTACTAGCTTGGAACGATTGGACACTATCCTGGGATGTAAAGGTACCAGTCCATGTGATCTTTCTCGACTTTGCAAAAGCATTCGACACAGTTCACCATGGTCTGCTCCTTCACAAAATAAGCAAAGCGGGTGTTTCTGGAGCACTTCTCTCATGGCTGGAAGATTATTTAGGCGAGGGAGAATTCTGCACCAAAGTCAACCGCATCCGATCATCCTGGCACACCTCGGCATCAGGGGTTGCTCAGGGTTCTATCTTAGGGCCGTTGATGTTTTTGATTTTTATCAATGACCTGCCCTGTCAACTGAATTGCTCTGCGCTTCTTTACGCTGACGACGTAAAGATTTGGAGAGCAATAAACAAATCGGAAGACTCCGATAGATTGCAGGCTGACCTGCAAACTCTAGGAGACTGGGCTCTGACTAACGGAATGCCTTTCAACTTAAAAAAGTGCAAAGTAGTGCAACTTCATTCCGGCAGGTCACAGAGTGCAAATTACACCCTTGGTGGCCAGAACTTGAGTTGTGTGCCATCAGAACGCGATCTAGGCCTTATTTTAACAGAAAAGCTAGACACCAGTGTAAATTACACGAGGGACGTCGCCAAAGCTTACGCCACTTTACACTTTATGCATAGGCAACTGGGAGCTCTTACTCCTGAACTATTCTTAACGTTGTATACGACATACGTGAGGCCACTCCTTGAGGTGCATAATATCATTGCTCCTCCGCTACTCAAAAGGGATGCTAACATTCTAGAAAGTGTCCAGAGACGAGCGACAAAATGGGTGATCGGCCTCCGTAACAAATCATATGAGGAGAGACAGAAGAAATTAAGTCTTTTCACACTTAGTTACCGTAGTCACAGGGGAGACCTCATCACCGTCTATAAGATCCTAAATGACCAGGCCCATCCTAACAAGAGCATCCTGCCATTAAGTGATTATAGGCTTCCACGAGGTAACCCGCTAAAGATAGCACACCAGAGACCAAGGACTCGAGTGCGTTCACATTTCTTCTCGCTTCGAGTTTGCCGTCTCTGGAACGCTTTACCGGCGGCCGTAACTACAGCTCCATCTGTGGAGATTTTTAAGCGGAAGCTGGACAATCATGCAGAAATGCATGGTTTGTGTCTCAATGGCTTACCCTCTTAAAATTTGAAACCACATTGTCAATGGATAAGCATACAAGCTAAATCTTCACGACCCGTCCTGTCTTCTCCCACTGTACCGACTACTCTATCTTTTCTTTCTTTCTTTATTATTTCACTTATCTCAACCTATATTATCTACACTACAACCTATTATTATCATTATTATTATTATTACTCTACTTTTATGACTATACCGAATGACCGACGGGTGTTAGGTCAAACTCCATTCACGGCAGCAGCTGAGTCCTAACATACTGCACACTACAAACCACAATCTTGACCAATCCTCGCATCACTCCTCCTGGAGTCTACCAGAGCTAAAGCAGTCGAGTGGCGGGATTTACTACGCATAAGTTCACCGAAGATCTGGAACCTCTACCTTAAAATCAAGAAGCGAGCTCAAAGAAATCACTGGTTTATACTAGCTCGTAATCAGGATATTGGATATTGGAAACCCTCTCATTGCATTTGGAGATTGAAGCTACTTCGACAAAATCTAAAAATGTTCCTTTGAAATAAGAAGTGAGCATGAAGAAATCAGAAAGTCTCGTCAAAGAGATATTGAATATCAGATCTGTTCGCCCACCGGCGCAAAATTCGAGCCACTCCCCTATGACCTTGAGGTCCTGGAGAATTCCTAAACTGCTTGTTAGTGGGTAGTTTTCAAGTTGTCTATTACATGCGGGGATGGATGAGCTTTCTTTGTATTTTTCAACCGAGAATGAAACATCCAAGACAAAGTTAAGTAGGAAATCGGCGAAATCGTTCTCAAGACCAAATAACTTTCATAATGACTCACATCAAAGCAAAGTTTTCAGAGATTACAGGAGGAAGAATAAATCCATGGAATTCAACAAAGAAGTCAGCAATCGGCCACTCAACAACCTCATTACTACCTCCAACACTAACTTGCGTAGTGGCTTTGATTGCGGGAATATTTCTACAAATATGCCACACATTTTACCTCCCGAAGTAGAAGTAGGGAATGTCGAGTATAAAGTAAGTGTGTTTTCTTATTAAATCAGTTTTCAATTTACGGTGTCAAGTATTTTAGCATGATTAATAGAAGTTATGTAACTCCTGAAACTTGAGCCCTAAGTATGTCATCCTAGATTGGATTTAAATAATTAAACTCAAGATTAAATAACGCCCCAATAACTTGATCACCTTGGAAAAAATTATTTGCGTTTACCACACTGACGTATAATCTTAAGAATATAATCATTAGTCGGTCTCTATGACTAAATGTTAAGTCAGGGCTGATATTTAGTTTCGGAGTGAAGTTAGGATCAATATCATGGTTAGAATTAAGGTTTATATTGGGAATTAGACAGTCCTTAAACATCACATGGTGTCAGTTGTGATTTTTCTGCTAACTACTGTGGTCTAGCTTTACTCAATAGTTCTTTTCTGTGAACGTTTTATTGTGTTATATTCTAACACACCTTAAGATTTGTTGATGGAGGATAGGAGGCTTGAAGTCCATGTTAATCCCTTTCTAGTAAATTTCCATGCTTGTGCAAACCCTTCTCAAATGAGTCATTTGAGGGCGCTGACACCATTTCTTCTAGGAGTCGGTTCCAGAAGTTTATGACATTGTGAGAACCAGTGATCCACAGCAATGTGATTTCTTCTTGGCTTCTGAACTCTCCTGCTATGTCCTCTAAGGTGTTCCAACCCGGTGGGTAAAGATTGAATAGGTCAAGTCCATAGTCATTATTTAAAATTTCAAAAATTGTAATTAAATCTCTCTGCTCATGGTATGATTGGAAGCAGAGATTGAGACTGTCTAGTCTTTCCTCGTATGATAAATTGGTCATGCCGAGAATCATACGTGTTGCCCTCCTTTAAACCCGTTCTAGAATACCTGAGTCCCCCTTAAGACAAAGACTGGCTGTCTGTGTACAGTTTTCCAGTCTTGACCTGACGAGAGATGTATATAAGGAGTTGAACATATCTCTGGTGATTTTGGTAAACTTCAGTTATCATACTCAGCAAAGATTAATGCCAAATGTTGTTGGGTGTGGACATGCTTTGCCTGCCGCATCGGTAATTTGATTTTATATCCTGTAGCTGTTTTTACTTACTGCTAAAGCGTAATAAGGTGTACGTTGGAACTGGGCAGATCAGTCGTAAGCGAGTTTCTGATATTGATATTGCGACCTGTCACTAATATAGCCTTCATTCTCTGTGTTTTATGATTGCTGATAACACTGATTTTGCTTTTCGCCACTCATTTACTATATCAATCATTGCAAAAGACAAATAATAAGTGACACAATCGGGGAGAAATGGCGCAGTTAATGGCTCCCAGAACAGACTACTGGAACACTGTAGGGAATCTATCTGACCTACAGCCACACTCAACTTGTCCACCATTTAACACGTACTTGAATGAGATGTAGACATCAGCCCTCCATCTGTGACAGGTTACAAGGGCTGTCTGGCGTGGAACTAAAGAAAGCAGCAGGACCCGCATCAATGAGTCTAGAGGTGTCTAAGGATGGTGGTGACAGGAGACTGATGAAAGTCACTGATTATTATTAGGTAGGGGGATAAGTCTTTGTGTGATGATTATGGTGTGATAAGTTTGACTAATATAGTACCTAAGTCTTTAGGTTGCATAATTCTGTGCAGTCTAAGTAGTGCTCGAGAGAAACAAACCCGAGAAAATGGCACAGGCCTTAGACCAGATAGCGGGTCTGTTGATCATATTTTCACACTTCGATAGGTTCTGGAACATAGGTATACCTATGCATCGGTGCCATAGCGGTTAGAACGCTTACCGACCATGCACATGGTCCGGGGTTCGATCCCCGGCCGACGCACTCCTTTACCTCGCTAAGCCAAATATAATGCTGGTGAAGAGGAAAGGTTGGGCATGAGGCTAGCAACCCCACCCTGTTAAATAAACACTGCTACAGAAACTTCAAGCCACTAGCTTGAAGCCCTATGTTCCACTGGGAAACGTGAAGGAAAGAAAAACAGGCGTCCAACAATTGCCATGTTTCTTGACCTCAGAGCGGAATTTGACTCTGTCGACTCCTAGTTTAAAGACCTGTAGTGAAGTGGTTGAGTGCGTTGACCACTTCACTTATTTGGAAAGTTGCATCGACAACCAGCCATCCCTGATATCACGTCTACTAGGTTAGAGACGGCGTTAGCTGGTGACAAATGCCTAACAAGCTTTCTGTATCCATGCTGAGGTTTACAGTGACCAACCTTCTGAGGCTGGTTGATGCAACTTCCCAAATAAGTGAAGTGGTCAACACGCTCCACCAACCACTTCACTCCCTATTTCTAAGCAAGGAGTGAGTCGATGTAGTCCAGTCCAGTCCTGTAACATCATCTGACATTTGACTGACAGGAGTAAACCACATGCCAAACATTCGGAGATTGCTGCTCTTCAAGGTGTTCAGAAGACTTTACATTTTATCAGCGTCTTCGCTTATGAGGAAGGACTATATCATCCCTATATTGTAAGTCAACGAGATTATACCCCGGTAACAAGACAATCCCTGAGTCACTGAAATCAGTTCGATTCCCAGCCGATTCGCTCCTACTAAACTTAGCCTAATTGATAGTAAGCTCGAAAGAAAAGTAATGTTAGGCGTTAGGCTAAAAATCCCATCTCATTAAAACAACGTCATTACTACCACTAAAACTTCAAACCTTGAAACCCCATTTTTCACTTACTAAATGAAAAAGAAAGACAATATTTATCAGCTATGATGGACTATTTTGGATAGCTCAGTGGTATCGTCTCTGACTGCAGCACTCACTGGGTGATACGGGTTACAGAACTTTATTCAAGCG
The DNA here is from genome assembly GCA_944472155.2 of Trichobilharzia szidati. NCBI lineage: Eukaryota > Metazoa > Platyhelminthes > Trematoda > Strigeidida > Schistosomatidae > Trichobilharzia > Trichobilharzia szidati. The sequence continues at coordinate 151,970,852 of OX235273.1, forward strand.
GGCACAATCATGTACGAATTTACAAAGAGTAGAAAAGAGTTGAATTAACAATAGTCCTTTTGGCTGAACACTAACTTGTGTAACATGTCTAGTCCTTCGTTTGGTGCAGACTGAATTCCATTAGTCAAGTTTGCAATGTGGCCACCATTCTAGGTTGCTTGCCATCACAGTATACTTAGAATTGTTGTCATTAGATGGTTGGAGGCAATCGGCCACAGGAAGCCTTGGACATGCCTAGGTTTCGTGCTAGTTGGCAATCATCAGCAAGGCGTATCTGCAACCTTGAAGGAACTCATGTCCCTTCTGAGATTCGAACCCGCGTCACCCAGTGCTGCAGTCAAAGACGTTACTACTGAGCTATTTGGACTCGCGATTGATAGCGAACTACCTAAAATGGTGGCCACATTGCAAAACCTGTCTGATAGAATTCAGTCTGCACCAAAGAAAGAACTAGGCACGTCACACTAGTTATACTAGTGTCCAATCAAAAAGGACCAGTTCTTGTAGATCACGTATATGTCTGAAGGTGAACTTAACTATCTGACATTTAGAATGATTTAACATATGACCATTTAGCTTAAAACACTGGCTGCTTTCCGAAGAAAACTATTAAGCTTGGAACAGTCAGATCGTCAGCGTATTAAACGAAGTTAATTTCATCCGAAAGAGGCAATTCCATGTAAGGAGAAAGAATAGAGAAACAGCGAGAGAGAACAGCACCCTGAGGGACTCCAGCTTCAGCAAAGAAGGGGAAAATAAAGAGTATTGGACACCTCACTCCTCTTAGTTTGACACTATTCAGCAGCATGACTTTATCGGGGATCGAACCCAAGACCTTCAGGTTGCGAGGTGAGCTCGTTAACCATTCAACCGCTGGGACTCATGTCCCAATTGTCCCATGAATTCTAGCTATAACAGCTAATTCGCGATGTACATATATACATGTTTGTAATTATAGAATTATCATTTATTGTAAACGTCGTGAAATTTGAATGACAACAAATTAGGTTATGTAAAGATATTAAATCTTCCTCTAAGTGTATATATTTAACTTACTTGGGTTGGGGGCTTTGGGAGATTTAATGTTGGTAGAACTAATCGATAGATAAAGGAGTAGAGATAAAATAAATAAAAAGAACAAAACGAAGACCTTATATCAGCAGAACTATGTTCTTTGAGAGAGAGAGAGAAGCAGATCGATTTTTTTTTTAAAATATCGATCGATTTTAAAATATAACAAGTTACATGAAGAAGGTATTTAAAAGTAAAAAATATTGGTCTGATGAATGACGTTAGGTGTTAAACTATTTCTTCTATACACCAGATAGTCATATTTCTAATTTTGTCAATATGAAAAGTTGAGAATGAATATCACTGAGAAGATATTGACAAGAAATCGAATATAAAAATGGCGATAATTATCTCCGCATCACAACGACGAGACCTAATACTATTGAAGTCCGTCTTGTTTATGATAATTAGTGTGGACCATGAAACTTTCGTAAATTAAGTCGGATTAGTTCTTCAGTATAGAGGTTTCCTTAACTTAAACAATTGTCTCCCATCCAATGGAGTCTCAGGTTCGAATCCCACTTCACCTACCTCAGTTTTTCCAACTTCATGGTTTTATCAACACCCATAAGGCGTCTTTGTGTAGCTTATAGTCTATTTCAGTCAACCAAGAGGCTGTACCTGCACTCACTCTTGCAGGTGGACCTCTTGAAGTTGTCGATAAGTTTGTGTGTATCGACACTTGATTGGTAAACTGTTGTGCATTGTAATAAAAATGCTATTTATATTAGAGTAGGGTCCAGGGATGAGGATCTAATTGAAATGTAAATATTTCTTCGCTCAATCCTTTTGCTTTCTAAATACCTGGGTAGTTGTGAGTGCTGGTGGACGTGTGACGGACGAGATTTTCAACCATATCATGAAAGCTAGGGTGGCATACGCTAATTTGAGCCACCTCCGACGCCGTCGCGGCGTTAACCGCCTGACTTTAAAAGGTCGCGTTTACAGTGCTTCGATGCACGCAGTCTTCCTCTCCGCTTGTGAAATCTAGCCTCTGCGCACTGACAGTATGCAATGACTGTGTAGGATTGCTTCCGTTCGATGACATCATTGTGAGAATGTGTGCAGCAGAGTGTGCTTGAATACAGTGGAGATCAGCATTCGATAAGTGTCGTCATCTTGAAACACCGGCTCTGGCGGCTTGGGCATATGCTACGAATGTCATCCTAGTGGTTTTCGTACCGGCCTGTGTTCTCCAGCCGTGAGATGGGATGGAAAGGTGGTCAGTCTATGACGTGGTGTCGCGGGATGAAGGATATTTGTGTTAGTTTAGTTGGTGCGTCACGACTGCCTAGTTGGGGTCCGAGAGATAGCTCGAATTGGTGGCTCGAAACGCTATCGGATATGGCCAAGAATCGGAATCATCAATGGCGAATGCGCTTCAGCATCCTTCTTTCTTCCCTTTCTGACAATAATTTGAAGAATGTTGCTTGATCTTGTTAAATATGGTAGGGTGAGCATTATTGAGGTTAGGCGTTGTTTTAGTTTGACCACCGCTAGCTCTTTTCCAGCCTGACCCTATGTCAGCTAACATTGTCCGTTGAGGAAGGCGATGACTAGGCATACATAACACGTATCCTAACCATCTTAGTCGACGAGATTGTGAAACTACATCGAATGAGATGGTTAGGACATGTGTTACGTATGCCTAGTCACCGCCTTCCTCGACCGACAGGCTATGTTAGCTGACACAGGGTCAGCCTGGAAAAGAGCTAGCGGCGGTCAAACCAAAACATGGCCTAATCAGTCAATGAAATCCACAACAGTTAGTTTAAGCCAGCCAAGTAGGAAGGTGTGGACTTCCTGACTGGTTGGAGTCCTCAGGATGGTAAAAACAGATGGCTGGAAGCAATCGGTGCTATGGCTCAAAATCCTCGTTCTCAATGGCAGGCCCAGATGCATCCACTCCTTGTGACTTATGATTTCCAATGAAACTATATTGTTCTTCATTATTACTTTTCCTTTTGTCTCATATCCGTGTCCACTGTCTCTATATTACATTTTTTCTCTTGCTGTGTGCTACATGAAGTGTGGCGACTCGAACTGCTGCACATCTGTGCAAAGTTCTATGTCGAAAACCGACCGACCGAGACAGACAGACTCTAGTACTGGTTTTCCAATGGTGTGGTCCTTTAACCGATGTCACCTCATGATGAAATCCAATATATATAATTAATTCTATTTACTGATATTTAAACAGTTTAATTATTCTTAATTATGTGCTATTATATTTTGTTTATGTTTTTTTCTCTCTAAATAATCTTTATAGCGGAAATTAGTTGATCCAACACCGAATCGTTTTGAACAACTTGTCACTCAAATGAAATGGCGTCTAAATGAAGGTGGTGGGAAAGCGATATACAAATTAGGCGTTGACGATGATGGACATATTAGTGGTCTGTGTCAAAGTGAGTTGCTGAGTTCCCTGGCAACACTTGAACGTATGGCAAAACGTTTAAATGCTACACTGCATCCATTAAGAGAACGTATTATTGAACCAGTTGGACATGATGATGATACTATCAATCCGACAAATAAGGAATATCGTAAAGCTATTGAATTATTGGTTCGTTTAGCGCCAACAACAAATGATGGTGTAAGTGTTTATATTTCTCTGTCTGTCTGTCTGTCTGTCTGTGCGTTATTTACGGCATTATGTCATCCTTTTCCGGACATGAATTCTAAAGCATTTGTGTGTATCCTTTTACACCGTGTGACGTTGCTAACCTGACAAGTAACGTATTCCTTCTCTACTAAATTAAATTTAGATTTTCCCGTCGATTAATTTGAACTGAAGTGGTAAGTCTCGTGTTGACAGATGACGAGTCCCAACTGGGACGAAATGCTTATCTTGGATTCTACTGCTAGTGACCATCCATCAATTGATGCCTTCTCTACGGCTGATGAAATCTCATTTGTCATAGTCCATTATCAATCAATTTTTAGTTATGTATGTATATAAACGAAGAGGGAATAAAAGATGCACTGGACACAGAACTCCGTCAGCCACACTGGAACAAGCTGGATTCAGGAAAGGCGAATCATGTGCTGATCAAATTGCAACCCTGTGCATAGGATGGCAGTCAAACCTTTACGTCAACTTTCTTCATTGACTTCGAAAAGGGCTTCGACAAACAGCGTTGACCGAGAAGTAATTTGGAAAGTACTTCAACACTATGGCTTGCAGTGCCCCGAAGCCTCATCAACCTCATTCACCCACAGATGGCTATATGACAATGACATGTGTTAGGTGATCTACAACGAAGAACTCAGTGAGGCGTTCGAAGTGCATACAGGAGTAAAACAAGCTGGCTGCCTGCCCGCCAATTATCACCAAGAATGATATTCTTAATTGTGGTGGACTGGATTATGCGTCAAACTGTACAATCGGAGTGAGGAGACACGAATCGGCTGGACCACCGATAAGAAGACTCTAGAAGGTCTGGATCTTGCTTGTGGATGATACATGTCTAATGTCACACAAATTCGAAGAGTTGCAGGCGAAAACCAACAAACTGGCTGAAGAGGCAGGCAGCAAAGACAGGACTGCAGGTGAACATGGAGAAGACACAGGTGATGAAAATAACCAATCAACGACAACAGCAACAACAACCAATCACCATCCACGGGAGAGATTTAACAGAGGCTACCTTTTTCACTTATCTAGGAAACATCGTTTCAACTACAGGTGGAAAGGATGAAGATGTCAAAGTCAGAATCGGAAAGGCAAGATACACCTTAATCATTCTGAAACCAGTTTGGAAATCTTCTGCCTTCCGCCTCGGTATAAAGAACAAGATTCGGATTTTCAACACAGATGTGAAGTCAGTCTGTCAGTTCTTCTATACGGGTCAGAAACATGACGCGCCGGTCACGAAAAGGATTTCCAACAAGTTGCAGAGTTTTAACAACAGCTGCCTTCTCTGACCCCATCCTGAAGTCAAATAACCAGCCGTACAGAAAGAATTCGCAACAAGAAACTCTGTCTGGGAACAAACCAACCAAAAGCCATTCGCTCAAAGAACGTGTAGGAGAAAATGGAGATGGATCGGGCATACGTTGAGGAAGCCGTCGAAAGACATTGAGCGCTTTGCCATCGCTCGAGTGAAATCCCTTTGGGAAGCGATGCATGGGCTTTAGTGGGAGCGTGACATGGAGGAGGTCGTGTGAATTGGAGGAGATGAGAGATTATGGGCAATCATGGGCCCAGTTGAAGGGGACAGCAGGAAATAGAACAAAGTGAAGATGTGTTGTTGAGGCCGTATGTTCCAATTGGAACCCAAGGGAATAATAATAATATAAACAAAGCAAGAAAGTTGTGTGAGAGAGTACCTACCTTGATATAGTTATGAGCAGCAATAAATTGTGCTCGAAACGTGGTCGCACTAGTTACTGGTATCCAATCAAAATACCCACTACAGTCCTATACGAGGTCAATCGCGAGCCCGAATAGCTCAGTGGTAATGTGTCTGACTGCAGCACTGGGTGACGCGGGTTCGAATCTCAGAAGGGACATGACTTCCTTCAAGATTGCAGATACGCCTTGTTGACTGGTGAGTGCCAACTACCACGAAACCTAGGTGTGTCCAAGGCTTCCTGCTGACTGCCTCCAAATATCTAATATCAGCACTTCACGGTACAATGCATCGTGATGGCGAGTCACCTAGTGAGTGACATGGTGGCTCCATTACAAACTTGACTGCAGTAGAACGCTGTCTACACCAAGCACAAAGGACTAGACACATGAAACGAGTTAGTTACTAACTAGTGTCTGTTCAAAGTATTAAATGTTTATTGCACATACACAGACACACAATGGTGGGTAGCACTGCTTAACTTACTCTCTTATCATCACGTGCGATTTTTTTTGAACTAAGCAAAGGTTGATCAATCATATTCACTCAATTTTTAAATCATTGAAATGAATTTTAACACTATCTCCTTTTCTCACCATCTTGAAAAGGTCAAAATCATTATTAGTGATCGCATTATTACTACCATTACTATTATTTGCCTTGTTTTTGGCTCATATGTTAAGCATTATAAGTCAGTTGCAAAACAAACTCTAATTCATTTATTATTATAATTATTATTTCCTTTAATTCCTAGAGGAACATAGGGCTTCAGCCGTGCGTCTCCATTGCGTTCGGTTCTCTGCTAAAGTTTTCACCTGGCTCCAAGTCTGCCCACATGCTTTCATTTCCTCTTCACATGACCTCCTCCAAGTCACCCTTGCACTGACGACCAACTCGCGGCTTCCCTTTCGGGTTCCACTCGAGCGATGGCTTGTCTAGTGATGTCACTTAATGGTTTCTTCAGAGTGTGGCCAATCCACCTCCATTTCTTCCTGCACATTCGTTTCACAATCGGTTCCTGGTTGGTTCGCTCCCAGAGATCCCTGTTGCTGATCTTTTCTGGCCATCTGATTTTGAGTAGTATTGAGCGAAGACAGCTGTTGATGAAGGTCTGTAGTTTGTTTGAGGTGCTCTTTATGATGCGCCAAGTTTCTGATCGGCATAGTACCACTGACTGACTTCACATTGGAGTTGAAAATCCTGATCTTGTTTTTCATGCTGAGTGCTGTTGACCTCCACACAGACTTGAGAGTAATGAAAGCTCGTCTTGCCTTCCCAATCCTTGCTTTGATATCCTCGTCAGTTCCACCTGTAGTTGAAACGATGTTTCCCAGATAGGTAGGTAAAGGAGGTTGCTTCTTCCAGATTTCTCCCATTTATGCTGATTGTTGTCTGTTGTTGTTGCTCTTGCTGTTGGCCAGGAATCTTCATCACCTCTGTTTTCTTTATGTTCATCTGAAGGCGTATATTCTCTGGATGCTTCTTCTGCCAACTTGTTGCTTTTCACTTGCATATCTTCGAGTTTGTGGGAAATCAGACACATATCATCGACGAAGTCCAGATCCTCCAAGTTTTTTGTATGGGTCCAATTTACCTTTCACTTACTCAGCAGTAAGATATATGTATATCAGCTAGAGAACCATCGGTAAACCTGGGAGTACTGGACATATGTTTCGTCCTAGTTTGAGACTCTTCATCAGTTCATCAGGCAAGAAAACAGTCTCTCATATATGACGCTAACTGGCAGTTGCGCTCTATATGTATCATGTATTGGCAGATGGTAGAATTCATGGACCGTTGGGTCAGGTCCGTGTGCTTGACGTGGTGGTCCTGGGTTTGAACCGATGAAGAGCCCCGAAGTAGGACGAAACACCTGTCCAGTACTCCCAGACTTTCCAATCATTGTCTAAAATTATGCCAGTTCGTGATCAATCCTGTAACGAATCAACTCCCTGCAAACCAATACGATATATATATATTCAGGTCCAAATATTATAAGGTACATCAGTTCTTATTAGATGGTAGATACGCCTTGCTGACGGTTGCCAATAACAGCTTTCTGATGAGCGCCACCAGCTGTGTAGTATTAAAACAAGTGTTCCCCTCTGTCACTTGCAAATGTGTGTATTAATCCGCAGTTCACCACGGAATAGTTTCAAGTCATAATTGACCTTATATAAGAACTATGGAGTAGGTGGGTGGGTGTTTGCGTGGGTCTAAGGTGTCAGTAATTTTTTAACTGACCTAGAAGTGTTTAATAAATCATTAATGTTGATTGAAATCTATCGATTGAATGTTTAATGTGTTGTTGCGTGTTGTTAGGACAACTGGATACATTTTGTTTGGTGTTATTATTAGTATGTCGTTATTTATTCAATGTGTTCCGATTGGGAACACAGCGCTTCAAAAGCTGCCATCATTTACCTTCGCCTGACTCGACGACTGTACACAAACTCTACTTCAGCGACTCAGTGATTGACTTGTTACCAGGGTATAATCTCGTTGAGTTAGAATATAAAGATGATATAGTCCTTCCTCGTAAGTGAAGACGCTGACAAAATGCAAAGTCTTCCGAACACCTTGAAGAGTAGCAATCTTCGAATGGAGTGGACTGGACTAGACTGGACTACACCAATTCACTCCTGGCTTAAAGATAGACAGGAGTTAAGTGGTTGGTGGAGCGTGTTGACCACTTCACTTATTTGGGAAGTCACTTCAGTCAGCCCTAGCTGGTTGGTCGCTGACGACATCTCAGAATGGATACAGAAGGCTCGGTCGGCACTTACGGCCAACTTACACCATCTCTGGCATAGTAGACGTAATGTCCGGTTGGCTGTCCACCAAAGGGAGTGTGTACAACTCAACAGCAGTTCGTTCCATCCTCCTTTATGGCTGACTGTGAGTGAGACACAGCCATTGAAAGTGGACGACGTGAAAAACCTGGCTAGCTGTCTTTGATCATAGGTGTCCGCGTTTTATCTCCCATGTTACGTGGTGGTACAATAGGATGAGCGATCTTGAGGTTAGGTGTCGGTCGAGTGCTAGGTAAGGAGGGGAAATCAATAGATGAGGTTGTGAAGTTAGTAAGTGGTAAGTGCATGTGTTACGCATGCATGCCGAGCTACCGATCCCCATGAAGGTGGAGGGTCAATGTTAGGTAACACAGGATCTATCAGGTTGGAAAAGAGCTAGCACATGGTGGTCAAACGAAAGCATAGCTTCATCAGTCAATGAAATCCATAAGATTTAGTTTAAGCCAGCCAGCCACATAGGGAGGTGTAGACTGGCCGGCCGGTGGACAATTTGGGATCCTCAGGATAGTAAAAACCAATGAGCGTTCTTGCATCTGTGCTGAGAATGGATTCTAACTGGCACAGCAACAGAAAAGCACCTGTTCAGTCCTGCATATGATTTATCAATAATTACTCTCTAATTTGATATTTTGGTGGTTATTCGTGTCCCAAATCCAACTTGAAAGGAATCGAAATTCCCCCCCGTTCCCCAACGAAATAGTTTTGGCTAGTTTCCACTTGTCTATCCATCAATCAATCAATCGTGTACCATAACCAGACTGGATTGTGAAGGTATTTTCAGAAAAATAAGCCTTTGCACCTTACATCGCAATGTACGTCTACTTAGTTCCTCGTGCCTGTCTATCTATCCACTTTGTAGTGATTATGTTAATGCAGCCTTGTCTGCCTGTGTGTCTGTATATCTATTCAAATATTTAACTATGGATCTGTATTTTTCTGTCTGCCTGTCTATCTATTTATCTGTATATCTGTGTACCTCTCAATAAGACAAATCGATAAAATAAATTCGATGTGTCTATCTGGTGGAAAGTGTATTTATTTGCCTTGTAGTAAACAAAACTTTGATTTGGCTGCTCTTTCTATTGACATACACATATACGATTGAAGGTTTTTATTTTCCGTTGTACTGCTACACTTGAGATGACCAAACACCAGCAACGGGGGAGTTGACTTGACAGAGGTTGCCTCTTTCACTTATCTGGCTAGGAAGCATCGTTTCAACTACAGGCCAGAGGAACGGACTAAGATGTCAAAGTCAGACAGGATCGGAAAGGCAAGATACGCCTTCATCAACCTAAAACCAATTTAGAAATCTTCCGCCGTCACTCAGCATAGGGAACAAGATTCGGATTTTCAACACCAATGTGAAGTCGGTTTTTTTATACAGGTCAGAAACTTGGCTAGCGTGTCTCGAAAAGGATTTCCAACAGCCTTTTGCAGACTTTCATCAACAACTGCCCACTACACTGGCTCCATAGTGACGATCAAATGGCCGGTCAGAAGGAATTAGCAACAAGAAACTCTGTCTGGGAACAAACCAACAGGCAAGAGCCGATCGCTCAACAAATATGTGAGAGAAAATGGAGATGGATGGATCGGGCATACATTGAGGAGACCGTCGAATGCCATCCCATGCCAGTCCACTGCCTGAGTGGTATCCCAATGGGAAGCGACGAGTGGGTCGTCAGTGAGAGGATAACATGGAGGAGATCGTGTTTGGAAGAGATTATTGACAATCGTGGACACAGCTGAAGTGGACGGCAGAAGATAGGACAAAGTGGAGATGTGTTGATGAAGCCGAATGTTCCACTCGGAACGCAAGGGAATAATAATTATAATCTACTGCTACAGTTTCCACTCCTGGCTACCATTATTATCATTATTATTATTATTGTTATTATTTAACTCGTGAAAAATTCCCATCCGAAGATTGATAAAACAAGACCAAGTAGTTCAGCGGGGGAGGGGCTCTTCTCGGCGAACTGGTTTCCCCGTTTACCTGTACAATATGATGAGTTGCCGTAAGCATACTTATTAGTATTCATCAATGTATAAAAGGAGTTGAGTAGGTGTATTAGAGTTACGTAATAAGATGAATAATTTAATGAGGTAGTGAAGAAGCACAAGTGTTATAAGAAGTTTGAAAAACCCCAACTGTTTCAACTGGGTTGGGTATCGATTAGTCTTATATGAAACCTAACTATATCTCTTGCTACTCGTGTCCAACGTATCTGAGCAGCCTTGATGCGCTCTGGAAGAGGGATTACACTTTTTAGAAAAAATCTCCATGCCAAACGAACATCCACCAAGATTTATGGACAAGAACATCAAGCCAGAAATTCAAAGATGAGAGACTCGTCATCGATGTCAAAAACAGAAACTTTGCATGAACGCCGACTTCATAGGTGACCTACTCAGTGGTCTTCTTAAGAGGAAAATGTCGGCTTCCTTAAGAAAAACCATCACAGCAACCCTAAGGGTAGTGTTCTTCAGTTGCCTACTGATCTGCAGAAGGCCAAAGGACAAGATTTCGTATTTAACCACTTCTCTGTGCATATATCAGTTCATCTGTTGCTGTGCAGCTAGATATTTTGGTCGTTCGACCCCTATCCTGTCCATAAGGGTTCAAGAACACTATCCCACCACATGACCGTAGTGTTTGTGTAAGAAGCGCGATAATCAGACATTTTGTCAACACTGGTCATTCCATCTCAACAAACGCCTCTTTCAAAGTAATCTGCAAAGTGTAAAGCAATCTACCAAAGTCAATACGCCTTCATCTCTTTTGCATTACTAAAGTTCTAGCCATTCAGACAGCGAAAATGGAGTTATGAGTACAAAAGAAAATTACCCAACCACCTCTATCATTATGGTAACAATCGTGTTGATTTCTACTGACTTATGTGATTGTACAGTTAGAGGGAATGAATTCTGTGAAAAGAGGCTCTTCGCTGAACTATTATTAGCCTTATTTAATGCAATTTTAGATTTTCCCGTCGATTGATTGGACCGAAGTGCTCAGTCTCAGGTTGACATGTCGGCTCCTTGTGCAGATGCTTCGACGATGTCTAGTCATGTAACTTGAAGTTAATTGGTGGATGGTGACTAGCAGTGGAATCCAGAATGTGCATTTGGTCCTATTCGGGACTCGTCATCTGGGTGTACTTGCATTCCCTAGTGAGTGAGTGGTGGTCTCCCCACCGAGACTTGAATCCAATGCCAATAGTTTTAAACGCCAAAGCGTTATCCACTAGACCTGTTGCAAAAGGAATGGCTTTCGGGGCACATGTGCTCTAGTGGATAACGCTTTGGTTCTAGCTTCGGTGGGGACACCAACACTCACTTACTAGGAAATGCAGGTACATCCGGACGGCGAGTCCCGCATAGGATGAAATGCGCGTTCTGGATTGCAGTGCTAGTCAATATCCATCCACCAATTGACTTCATATTTTGGTTTTTTTTTTATTGTTTACTCACTCGGTGTGCAGCTCTTACTTGCCTTGGTTTCACTTGGCTTCCTAAATCTGGGTTGGTGCAACTGACTTCTAACCCTTGCCTTAGTTGATGCACACTCCTATGGCTTAAACTAATAAGTCATATTTCCATATTTTTAAGTCAGAAATCTACGATATTCTGTAAATTTTCTGGCAATATTAATCACCATAATAGCTTTATTGTTGACAGTACACTACGTTTGTTACAATGTGGGGAATTCTCAGTATACGGTACAATGTTGAGTCTAATTTCCTCTTTACATTACACAATATGCGGAAAAATAATTAAGAGAACAATTATTTGGTTCGTAGGGATTTAATTGATTGGTTACAGGATTTCATCATGAGCTGACATCGTATAGAGAACCATTGAAAAACCAGTACTGGAAAGCTACCTCATTGTAGTTTGGAACTCATTGACAGTACTCATCCACCGACATGGTTCGAACCCAGGACCTTCCAGCTACATGGCGAGCTAGCTCGTAAACCACCAAACTACTAGGACCCGATCCAATGGTCAGCCCATGAATTCCAACTTCTGCCAATTCACAACACAGCGCAACCACTTCACAATGTCTTCTTAGATGAGTAACTGTGCTCACACCCGACCTGCTGTACCCTACTAAACACGGCTTTACACTAGAACCCCAGGTAACTACCTACCTGAATTGTGCCAGTCGCATTTGTATTCAACTATTGGTTTGTAGGGATATAATTGTTTTAAAGCCCATCGGATTGGGTCCCAGTGGCTCAATGGTTTACGAGCTAGCTCGCCATGTAACCAAGGAGGTCCTTGGTTTGAACCTCGATGAATGCATACCATTGAAGAGTCCCAAAACTAGGACGAAACAGCTGTGCAGTACGGGATTCCCAATGGTTCTTCAACCGATATCAGCTCCTGATGAAATGCTGTTACCAATTAACATCACATTTACAGGAATAATAATATCAATAATGATATATGAATGCAAAATTAAAAATTAATTATAAATAGTGACAGCAATATAATAATAATGATGATATAAAGAATAAAAAGCGCCGTTTACTGAGTGTTTCTCAATAAGTTGGTTGTTTTTCGTCTCAAACTTTTCTCACCACATACAATATTTACCAAATAATGCATAGTAGAGTTTTTATATTTAGTTGTTTGAACATAATGTCTTTTATGGTTATTTCAAGTCCTACCTGTTGAGTAACAAGGAGAGAGCTGTGTAGAAGGAGGATGCTCAGAGTCTGACAAGATGTGATATTCGCCAATTCTTTCATTAATTACATCACGAGTCTATCTACAACAGTTTTAACGAATTAGCTTAGTGACAATTCACTCACCTTACGGACGGCTTTTAATGCCCTTCGCAGTGTAACAGAGTCTTTCTTAAATAGCCTCAGGAAAGATTAAGAGTAGAGGAATAAGGAAGAATAACAGAATTAACAAAGTAGTTTCACGCTAATATATATTCGTCAAGTAAATCTCAAGTGATCGATCTCAGTTTTGATCACGAATTGATCTGAGTTAGAAGGAACTATTGGTAACCAGAGAGTACTAGGCAGCTGTTTCGTCCCTGTTTGGGACTCTTCATCAGTACGCGCCAGTGATTTCAACAGGAACTAGTGAGGTCTGCCAAGGCAAGCGTGAGGATAGATACTCACCGATGACACTGGCTGTCTGTGGCGCAATACGTGTTAAAGTGGATGAAGTTGGAAAGGATTGGCCATTGGATTCCGTCCCAGGGGCTGAATGGTATAAGAGCTCACCTTGTAACCTGAAGGTTCTGAAATCGAACCCTGATCAGTCCATAGACGCCTACCACTGAAAAGCCACAAAGAAGGTTGAAATAGTGGCAAAGTTCAACAGTAGCGTCTCAGGAGTGTGAACGCTCCAAAGACCTTGAACGCCTGGTAGTCGTTGGCTTATGGCACCTGTCATGATCACAGCTGAAATATCAACCCTATTCACCAACTAAGCAGCGAATTTCACCCAGATCACGTTTTTAAGTACTGTTTGGACAATGTGTTAATAGCTCGTTAGGGTTAGGATTAAAGTTAAGGTAAGTATTGGGGTTAGGGCTACGATCAGGGTTAGAATTACGGTTTGAATAAGGGTTATGATTAAGGTTAGGTTTAGTGTTTGGGTCAGGATTAAACTTATGGTTACGATTAGGGATAGATTTATATAGTTGATGTCATTTATTTTAATTTGTTATATTATCCACGTTTTCCTCGTAAGTAGTCGTCTATCCTCTTGCTGGAAACCATAAAAATTCAACCGAGAGCTTTTTTGGAAGACTGCAAGCAGGATGAGAGAGATAAGCGATTCACAAAAACAGTTTATCTGTAGTCATCTCGGTGAATACATGTACAGAAACTAGTCTAACTTAGCAACCGATAGTCCTCGTTACAAATAGAACGTATTTTTAAGCCATGTCAGAGAAAGATAACCTGTTTAATGTGTTTTCGTGCATTTTCTTGTCAATATACATCATTTTTTGAGCAAAAATATCTCATTTGTATGATTGGTCAGCTGAAGGTCACTTGTGCGTTCGCACTTCTGAGACGCTATTGTTGAACTTTGCTGAAGTAGTCATCCAATGATCCTCCAAATGAAGTCAATTCGTGATCGTAATTTAAGTTGGTTCTATGAGTGTGTGTATGTGAAGAATAAAAAATGATTTCTTCAAATTTTCGCCTTTTTTTCACTAAACACTTTTTTTCCTTTTGTGTTGTTGTGTGTCGTCTAGTCACCTGATCTATGCGTAGCTTTAGTCGGTGGAATGGATTCAGGCAAGTCGACATTGATCGGTGTATTAACAGACGGGGAATTGGATAATGCACGTGGCAAAGCTCGATTAAATCTATTTCGTCACTTACATGAAGTTCAATCGGGTCGTACCAGCAGTTTAAGTCGTGAGCTGCTGGGCTTTGATGCTGATGGCAATGTCACTAACTATAAATACGCTGATGGAAGAGTTTATCGAAGATCTGCAGAAGAAGTGAGTTTTATTATTATAATTATTATCATTATTGTAATTATTTATTGGCATTATGTCGTCAGTTATTTGAGCGAAATAGTGAAACCTTGTAATTATTTCACCATTATTACTATTTTTAGATTGGTTATTTATCTATTGTCCAATCAGAATTCGATTTTTTTAATCTGTACTCTAAACACTGTATTCTGATTGGTTGTTTACTTGACGAATGAATGATTACTTTGCTACTATTGGCTGAATGAATAACTCAGAGAAGAAAGGCTTGTAGAATTAATTATGTGCATATTGATGATATTTTTACAGTTCGCGCTGTACTTTAATTATTATAATTACGGTTAAAATGGTGCTGTCTTCACGGTGTACTTTTTGTTTTTACCTCAATTTACACGCTTGTAAATGGATTATAAAGTACATGAATTGCGTAATATTTGTACCTTCTCAGACTGTGTATACTGACATGCAGTGAACTAACTCCAATGTTGGTTAAATGATTGACACAAGTTCATGATGGTTATTTGGTTGGAAAGCCTAAGAAATATGACACCATGGAAAAGGATCTGAATGGCCTAAAAGGAGTTCTCATTGAAAATGGCTACTGTGAAAGTTTCGCCACAAAATCCACGAAGCCTGCAACAGTGAAACCACAACCATTTCCTTACCCTAAAAGATTTCTTTATTTGAATCTATTTGAATTCAGTGGAGATACATGCTCAGAAATACTGAAAAACTGTCCGTCAGGTGAACTTCCATTCAATTTCTCTAAAGAAGACTGATGATTCGCATGTGAACGTGAAGGATTAGATTACCAATTCTGCCCTCACTTACTCCTATGGAGCTGGGTATGTCTGACGTACTCAGCGTTTACTATCCAGGCGTATTATCGAACATTTATCCTCATGGTTTTATAGAGTAGAAGAAAGAACTCCCCCCCCCAGCTCTATCTAAGAACATCCGATCAACTCTGGACATCGAATGAACTCCTAAAATATCTTCAGAGTCATTTACAGATTACACAGAAATCTTGCTAAAGAGGAGTGCAGATCAGGTGATGACAATCCACATGTTAAGTCTCGAACTCTGCATACAGAAGAAGTTTTTTCAATCACTGAACCTACCATATTAGACGTAATCTCTCTTAAAAACGGATATCTAATTCTTTTATTTTGTTATTTTATTGCTTTTCTACCTCCTCTTCCCCTCTGCTATTACATTTCTCATCGTCACTGTTCTTAACTTGACTGCCTTTCAACATTGAGTTGAGCTCTGCTCAGTGCATTTCGGATTGTGAGGGCGATTGTTACTTCCCGGCTGCCCACACTGTGGTAGTTGGTTGCGTGACCGCAGAGCCCAGGCGACAACTGCTTGAGGCCGGTCACACGCGGCCTGTTTTTGTTTGTTCTTTTTCATTTGGTGTGTCTCAGTAGCATATTTATCACTTCTGCCCTTTGACACGGCAGCAGGAAGCGCGATCGTTGTTAATCCGGGCCCCGACCGATCCGGTATGATATTTTGTGATTTACTTTGAGTCATAGCATTGGGTAGGGTAACTGATTTTTGTCTAACCGCTATCCAAACAACCTTTCTGGCATGGTAGGATCTCAAGCGATATAAGTCTCAGCCAGCATAGCTTGTTGGGTCATTGCGGTGTTCAAGCCCGACCACCACGTCAAGGTAGCAGCTTTCGGTCGGGTCTGCTCAGTGCTATTAATTATATTACTTCACTCAGTTTGCTTATTTAATTTTACTTGAGTTTTTACCCGATTACTGAAACCAGTGTGGTAATATACTGCACTCATAATAAAGAACAAAATTCGGATTTTCAACACGAATGTTAAGTTAGTTCTTCTAAATGGCTTAGAAATTTGCGGTGCGTGTCAAAAAAGTATTTTCAACAGGTTACGGTAGACTTTTTTCAACCGCTGCCTTCACTCGATACTAAAGATCAGATGCCTAGTGGAAAGAATTAGGAACCAGAAACTCTGGAAACAAATCAGCTTAAAATCGACTGTCGAACAAATATTATGGAAGAAAATGAAGGTGGATTAGATAGACGGTGAGGAGACTGTCGAATGACATTGTGCACCTTACCTCTCGAGTGGAATCCCAATGGGAAACAATGAGTAGCGCGTCCGACAGTGACATGGAGGAGACTAGAGACTATGGAAAACGTATGGTCAACTTAAAAGGACAAAACGGAGATGTCCTGTTGAAGCCCTATGTTCCATCCGGAACCCAAGGGATTGATAATAATTATTATTATTACTATTCATGGCATCCTATTCAATATCCACTGGATAGAAGACCGTCAGTGTGAATCTACAACATCTTGATTTTGTTCCGCTAAATGGCCATTCCAATAACCTAACTAAAAATTCCAAGACAATCAACAATTTTTTACGAAATTGGGGTTATTGAAGTATTGGAGTCCCTTTTGAATTCCTTTATTAAATTGTAAGATTCAATAAGATGTATGTAGCTCATAACCTTTAGCCCGTGACTTTTATAGTCACTTGGTCCAGGGGTTCCAATCCAGTTCTGTCTATTTTCAGCCTGTTACTTTATCGTTGTTAGAATCCCCACCAGTATATCAGCTGGATTTATCATGTGAAAGCTGATCATACTACCAAGTTGGAAGATATGAAACGATAGGTCATCTTTGATCATCATAGTTGTCTGCGTTCTGTCTCCCTTGTTAGGTAGTATAGTAGGGTGTCTGTCTGTCTGCTTTCGACATAGAACTTTGCACATATGTGCGCCAGTTAAAGTCGCCACACTCCCTCCTTGTAGCACACAAAGCAAGAGAAGAAAGTAGGAGAAATGCATATTAGAGACAGTAAACAGAGGTGTGAGACAAAGGAATAGTAATAACGGAGAGCAAAACAGTTTAATTGGAAATCATAAATCACAAGGAGTGGATGCATCTGCGCCAGCCATTGAGAACGATTTTGAGCCATGTCACCAATTGTTTCCAACCATTGGTTTTTACCGTCCCGAGGACCCCAACCACGAAGTCTACATCTTCCTACGTGACTGGCTTCAACTAACTGTTGTGGATTTCATTGACTGATGAAGCCATGTTTTAGTTTGACCGCCACTAGCTAGCTCTTTTCCAGCCTGACCCTATTTCAGCTAACATTGCCCGTCTAGGAAGGCGATGACTAGGCATACGCAACACATGTCCTGACCGTCTCAGTCGATGTAATTTCACAGTCTCGTCGACTGATTTCCCCTCCTTACCTAGCACTCGACGCCTAACCTCAATATTGCTCACCTTATTATACCACTTCACGCGGGAGATAGAACGCAGACACCTATGATCGAAGACAGCTAATCTTTTCATGTCTTCTGCTCTCAATGGCCATGTCTCACAGCCATAAAGGAGGACGGAGCGGACTGCTGCTGAACAGTACACCCGCCCTTTGGTCGATAGTCGGATATCACGTCTACGTCAGAAATGGCGTAAACTGGCGTAAGCGAAACTAGCCCTCTGTATTCGTGCTGAGATTTCGTCGGGGATCAACCTGTTGGAGCTGATGTTACTTCCTAAATAAGTGAAGCGGTCAACGTGCTCTATCACTTCACTTCCTATTTCTAATATAGGAGTCGGTGTAGTATAATAGGGTGAGTAATATTTGAGGTGAGACGTCGAGTTTTAAGTCGGGAGGAAAAGCCAGTTGGTGAGGTTATGAAGCCACATGGATTGAGATGGCTAGGACATGTTTGACACATGCCTAGTTGCGACTAGCATTGGTCAAAACGAAGCTTAGAATCAGTCCGTGGACTCTTTAACGGTTAGTTTAAGCCAAGTAGAGACACGTAGACTGTCTGACTGGTTGAGGTTCTTGGGATTCTAAGAATCAATGGTTGGAGACAAAAGTTTAATGGCTCAGATGCATTTACTCTTTGTGATTTCTCGTATCCGTTAAACCGTCGTGCTTTCCCTTGATAGTATTTCTTTCTACCTCAAATTTCTGCCTAGTACAGTCCTTTTAAATTGCTTTTCTTCCCCTTTTTTGTGCTTCTTTGGAGTTTGGTAACTTGAATTGCTGGACTTCTGTGTGAATTTCAATGTCGAAACTTAGTAAGTCGCGAGGTTTCTCAGGATGAAGTCTGACTGACCGACTGACTGGTTTCAACATAGAATTTTCCACAGATGTGCGGCAGTTCCAGTTGCCACACTACCTCCATGGAGCACACAAAGCAATAGAAGAGAGTAAAGATAGATTCATAAGAGAGAGAGATAATAAACATAGGTATGACTAAGGGAAAAAGAATAGTAATACGGAAGAACAGTAGAGTTTTATTGGATGATATGACAAATCCCGTAGAGTGAATGCACCTGCGACAGCAGTCACCGAGAACGACAGTTTTGAGTTATCTCACCAATTGTCTCCGGCCTTCATTGGTTCTTAACATCCTGAGGACCCCAACTTGTCCACCGGGCAGTCTACACCTTCTTACGTGGCTGGCTTAAACTAAATGTTATGAATTTGATTGACTGATGAAGCCATATTTTGGTTTGACCCCAATGTGCTAGCTCTTTTCCAACCTGACCTATCCTATGTCAGCTAACATTGACCCTCCATTAAGGCGATCGATGGCTAGGCATGCATGCGTAACACATGTGCTAACCATCGCCTCAATCCATGTAACTTCCAAATCTCATCGATTTATTTCCTCTCCTTACTCACCACTCAATATTACTCACCCTACTATGCCACCACCTAACACATGGGAGATAGAACGCAGACACCTCTGGTCAAAGATAGGCAGCTAGGCTTTTCATGTCTTCCACTTTCAATGACCATGTCTCACCCACAGCTAGCTATAGAGAAGGATGGAGAGATCTGCTAAGTAGTACACACGTCCTTTGATAGATATACAGACGGATATCGCGTCTACTAAGCCGGAAAGGGCATAAGTGGATAATTACCAAACGGGGTGAAGCAGGCTGAACGGGGCTGAAACCTGGAAGTTATTGTTTTGAGGTGTGTTACTTAAACCAATGAACTGGCTTCATTCTGACCTACATTAGTGTGTCCAACTTGATGAAAATATCATCAAGCGTCAGTCACGCAACAATTGTGGCTTATAGGCTGATATATGAAGAATCTGCTCAGGGTGTCTGTGTACTAACAAAGCGAACAACGGTGTGTGTATGTACGATGTGATGGACGTTATTGTTATTGTATATTTTATGTAGAAGCATAGATTCTGCAACAGTTGTATTGATTTTTTTATCTCTGAGCATTCAGGCTTTCATTCCTGTGTTGCCGTCACCTTTTTCAGACATACATACATTTCTGTCAGAAATAGGCACATCGATCTGTGTTAAATTCTTCTTGATTCTTTTCTTTCCGAATAGAACAAAGGGCTTCAGTAGGAGCAGTGGTATCATTTTTACAGGATGGAGTTGCCAGCCTCGCACGCTAACTGTCCCTCTTATGTGGGCTTACTAGTGTTCAGTCAATTAGGCAAGGTTTCGGCAGTGCGTCAGCTAGCTAGCAGTTGAACCTAGACAACATGAGAGTGGTAAACAGCACACAACTCTGTTCAGGTTTTATTTATTTATTTTTTTGATTACAGCTTGATTCGACACCGTCTTTTCAGTACAAGTATGAAATTCTCAGCATGCGATATTGGTAGCCCAAATTTTGCAGGCCTACCACCATTGATATCAGGTGTGCGTCGTCAGGGGTTGAACCCCGGACCATATGCATGGTCGGTGAGAGTCCTAACCACTGTGCCACCGACGCACAAGCGCGTGATAGAGGTATATGGTGAGTAACAGTAGAATCCAGGCAAATGGTCGTTTTGTCCTACATTCGGGACTCGTCAGTTGGATGCACTTACATTCCCCAGTGAGTGATGGTAGTGTTCCCGCTGAGACTCGAACCAATTTGCCCGTCGTTTCAAACGTGAAAGTGTTATCCACAGGACCACTTGGGTCATAAGTCCCATCTGTTTCTTGTGCATTGGGTATCAGTTAATATTATTTAATTCAATTTCAACTTTACCCCGTTGATTGATTGAACCGAAGTGTTCAGCCCCTGTTGGGGAATGCAGGTACATCCAGATGACGAGTCTCAAATAGGACGAGATCCTCGTGCTGGATTCCATCCACTACTAATCACCAGCCACCAAATTACATCAAGTTAAAATCCCCAGACATCATCGAAGCATCCTCACACACACAAGGAGCCTACATGTGCATCTGAGGCTGAACACTTCACTTCAATCAATCATTGGGAATATTCCTTGTGTACCTGCCAACTTTTTAAGTCTCACTATACTATTTGGTTGTCTAGCCTAAATATAAGGTAATCAGAGTAGGATTCGAACTCAGGGTGGTATGCTCAAAAATAACAGTGATAAAAAAGTCATCCTTTAAAAGTAGAGTACATTTATCTATTTATTTGTTTATTTTGTTCAACCTCGTTTATCGATTATTTATATACTTCAAGTGTTATGTACTCATAATGTGATAACGTTATATTGATTATAATTGCACTGGAGTTTCAAATATATGCAAAAATATTGTTGTACCGGAGTGTGTTTAGTGTTTTTGTTGCTTGTTGTTGTTGTTGTCTGTGCTTGACTAGAATGAGCCTCTAGTCACGACACTCTGTAGCCAACAGATCACTCTACAATATTCCTCACACACGCACACTAAGTAGACATACAAGAGTCAGATTTAACTGAGACGACAACTTTTATTATGCACAATCCAGATGGAATTATCCTCTAGACATCAGCGGAACTTTAAACCATTCGATAAATAATCAATACTTAATTGATTGTATTAGTCAATGATTGTTAGTCCGTCCTAGTTATCACCTCCCCCTTTTTAGTAAATTTTCAATTAGGGGGCCACTGGGAGGCGGTTTTAAGCCTGAGTAGTCTGTGTCTTTGATACCCAACCTCCTCGAAATATAAAGACCGATTTAGCGAAGAAAATTTTCTTTATCCACGAAATCATCTTCACAGGCTGGCTGTACAGTCGTATTTATACTTACCAAAAATATATAGTGGTCTATTATTGAGTAGGAGGGGGTGAAATAATTGATATAATTACTCAGAAGTGGCTTTAGAAGTGAAAATTAAAAGTTATAAATTAGACTTGAACAAAGTAAGAACAACATTTGTACGAGGATGATATGAGCTCACCTTTTACTATTTCGAGGATTCTTCTCAACTGGTTACATCCTGAACGATAAAAAATATGAATTACATTACATTAAAGATTTGAACATAATTTTCCACGATCACAAGGAGTAATTGGTAGGAAGCAAGAGTAACATTAGTCCGGAATGATTTAACTAATTGAGAGTTACAAACACTGACTATTTATAGAATAATTCAAATGAACTGTGATCAATATTTGACAGTTTATAAATATTTATAGAATAATTAGGCAATTAGGCTTGGAAACAAAAACAAGCTGTTGTATATTTTTTTCGTTGTCACCAGGGCAGTGCAAGATTCACCACTGTCTCTTTCTGCGTACATAGATTTGGTTTAAATCAATTGCTTCAGCAAAGCGTAGCAAGTTAGGTTTCTTTTGCTTGTTGATTATTTTGAATGACTTGTATATTTTCACACCCTCTTCACACTTGTTAAATTGACACTCAACTACCTATATTCTCACCCAGTCACAATTCTAACCTTATCAAATTTCTATCTTTGTTCCATTGAGTACCACGTAATTTATAACTTTTAATTTTCACTTCTAAAGCCATTTCTGAGTAATTATATCAATTATGTCACCCCCTACCCTATTACTCAATAACAGACCACTATACATTTTTGGTAAATATAAATACGACTGTACAGCCAGCCTGTGAAGATGATTTCGTCGATAAAGAAAATTTTCTTCACTGAATCTGTCTTTTATTTTCTTCATAACTCCTCGAAATAGTGTGGGATTCTTGCTTGGTGCACGGCTAACTTTATCATCAGAAACAAGGATATCATTATATATTGTTCCTCGGTCAAAATTAAACATTTGTTACAGATATTGAGCGCTGATGCTTGTTTCTCAAAATTTTACGAAGAAAACGGATCGTTTCATGAAAATCTGTATCACGTGAAAGTATATCCCAAAACGATATCCCAATCATATAACGATTGGCGACCGAACGTAAATCTTCAGAATTCTTTGAAATGAACAAGACATTGTGGGAGATTTCACGAACTAAGTTCAAAATATTTTCATAAAAACATTTTTTTCTAAAACATGGCACATATTAGGAACTGGTGATAATTCTCATGTCACATGTTCTCAATTCTCACATGAGAAAAATTGATAATTAGATATTTGAATAAAAATCAATATAAGATAAAGTACATTCGGAAATAATAATATGAGTGTTATCAATCAAGTACAATCAGATGAGCAATAAGACGAGTGTTTTTATAGTCAAAATAAATAAGTAACTTGTTATAATGTACGTGAATTGAATTGAAATAGATTTTTAAGATTATTTATTATCCTCCTCTGATTTCACTGACTGACTGGTGGTAATAATATCTTCCATACATATCTCTGGTATTTGCATTGAGTCATTTCTGTTGCATGTGTTGTGTTGGGTGTAGACTCACTTGATGAACCAGGATTCAGTAATCAACCTCTCTCTTCACCCACCTACCTATATTACTTCTTAGAATTTTAACCCTCTCCTTCCCACCTTGTTGTGTGTTGTTAGTGCATGCAGTGCAATGTAGCGCTGAGCTTTATTCTTAATTACTTATCTTCGCGGGCGGCGTCAACCATTCTTACCTTAGCTAAATTCTAATGTTCCAACAATCTGAATACCCCGCCCGATCTACTAGTTTCACCTATGTAGTTAGTGCACCAAACTCACCACAGTCATTGCAAGGTATTTTGTTGAATTGGGTCAACCGTGTCTTTTAGCCTACAGAGCTTGTCTCTGAGTGTCTTTGTAGGCGTTGAATGCCACCCTAATTCCTGCTTTATTAAGAATTCTACGTGGGGAGGGTCTCAGATTTCCCCTCCTTATATGGTATAACTGTAGATGACTTATATTCTCTCTTATTATATCATTATACATTGATTCTTGGTCAGAACTAAACATTTGTTACAGATATTGAGCACTGATGCTGTAACAACAGAAGACAAGGGCCAGGCAACAGATCGTTTATTAAGGAAAATCAACACATATTTGTAGATTTTAATGTACATTATTATAGATTATTGTTAGTAGAAAATACAGTCTTTTGACTGGTTGTTTCTGATAGAAAGTTAACCTTGCATCTCTTTATGGCTGTGTCAGATCATCCATATGTTAACTGTACCCGCCTACGCAAAGCCTTTGTTCTCATTTTCTCACCACCAATATTGGGGACATAAACATTGACGTCAGTTACTGTCTACCAACTTTTGCTAGCAGCTAGCTGTCACTACAATGCTTGTTCCTAAAAATTTTACAAAGAATTAGGATCGTTTTATCAAAATCGGTGTCTGGGAAAAGTATATCCCCAAAAGATATCCCAATCATAACAATTGGCTACCGAACATTAATCTTCAGAATTCTTTGAAGTGAATTGGACATCGCAAGAGATTTTACCAACTAAGTTCAAAATATCTCCATAAAAACATGGCACACAGTAGGAACTGGTGACAGTTTTTATCCTCTGAAAATAGGAGAAACTGGAGTAAAAGTGTGTCTCTAATTGAACTGATCACATTTTTTGGTTCTCAACAAACAGTGTCTTCATTAGATTCTGATGTATTGTGGTGAGATCTGTCTGCAAGCCAAAATTGGTAGACAGCCTTTTTCGTCAATGCCCTTTACCTCCCGAATCGGTGTCATCGGAAAAAAAACAATAACGAAGCTTAACCTTGAGGAACTCAAAAACCAATCACAGCAAACTTAACGTGTGCAAATATGATTCGCAGATATATGGCTTAACTTTCTGAGAAACGGTCACAATCTGTACAGTAGGTGGACTAGATGACTGGAAAAAAAATTTATCAGTAATCACTTCAATCAGTTTCACTTGGAAGTCTTTATACCACTTCTGTGGTTGTTCTTGTTGTTGTTGTTGCAACAGTAACTGGACATGCTCAAAACTGAAGGATATGATTAAAACACCCCACGAAATATGTTATGACGACACTTACGTGGCTGCCAGTGACTTGAATACACCCATCACTGAATATGTTGTGACGACAATGAACTAACTTGAACTATTACAGAGGAAATCATCCTGTACATATCAACGGAAATTTAAACCATACATAAATGATCGATATTTGGTTGATTGATTGCATCAATCTTGATTTTACGGCTAATAACGATAATTATTCCCTGAGTGATTAAGCAAAGCCCTGTTTCCATTTATCGATTGGACAATAAGCGTAAAGATCGTTAGAGATTTTCGTCACAAGTCAACATCTGTTAGAGAGAGAGATCATCGAAAACCAGAGGGGTGGGGTGTTGGACAGTTGTTTCGTCCTATTTTGGGATTCTTCAGAAGACACAAAACCAGAACCCCAGAAGAGGTGTCGAAGCTCCGAGATCCTCAGGTTACGAGACCCCAAGCTCGTTAATGACAATTCAGCCACTTGACCCGGCTGGAATTCAATGATACCCTGAATTCTAACTTCGCCATTTTGGTGATTTTTGTGCTACTGTCATGCGCCTTCTATGAGCACCCAATTCACACCTTGCTTCACATGATGCACCTCACTGCTGTTCACGACTTCCTACTGCACTGCAGGATCTTTGGGGAAATCGGAAATCGGACTGGCCAATGAATCGGGTTTCAGTGAGTGGCTGAATAGTATACGAGGTAGCTTGCGTTGTAACCGGAAGGTCCTTGGTTCGAACCCCACTGTGGTGGGTGCGTACTGCCGATAATTCCCAAACTAGGATGAAACAACTGGCTGTCCAGTACTCCCCCCCAGCTGGCTTTCAATGCTTCTCTCACTGATATCAATCCGTGGTCAAACTCGTAAAAACAAAACAATATCGTTTTGTCCTTTTCATTCATTGGAAAATACAAAAAACAACCTTTTTTATTAATGGATTGATCATCTAATTCAATATTATACTGCAACATCATCCTTTCAGACACAATAACACTTTTTCTTTCTTTCCTTACTTCTTATTACTAAGGTTGTCCGAATGTCATCGAATTTGATCACCCTGATCGATTTAGCTGGACATTCGCGATATCAACGCACCACCCTATCCGGCATTGCTTGTAATCAACCTGTCATGAGTATTCTAGTGATATCAGCAACAATCGGTTTGACGACAATCGGTTTAGAGCATATTCAATTGATACGTTCACTGAATTTACCAATGATTGTTGTCCTAACAAAAATTGATCAATTATCCAGTGGTGGGGAACAGTTGAAACGGATCAATTCAATATATCGTCAATTGGTGTATCAATTTAAACAAATTGAATATGCATGGTCATATAATAATGGAATACCTATATGGAATGAAAAATATTCAATGTTCACTAATAACTGGGAATTAAATTCAAACAAGTAATTAACGTCAGCTTGATTGATTGATTAATTGATTTATTTGCTGTTCTTTTTATTGGTTTATTTATTTATTTTATTGTCAAGAGCATCATGTGTTGGATGTCACCACCCAAGTGTTCATTTGACACCACTATTCACATCATCCCACAGTGTCATCACCCTCCTCTACCGCGCTTTATCTGACGTCGAACAAACCGTATGAGAGCTGCTTGGATGACATTCATGGTATGTCTGTCTGAGCCCCACCAATGTCAGTGTTCCTTATTGAAAGGCGGTCTCCAATATATCAAAACACTCTCTTAGACTTTAGAATGGAAGCGATTCTACAGAGACAGAGGTGGTCGGACTTCCAGACGTTTGACGTCCAGACTAATGTTGTGACGGCGTGTAAGAGGTATCCCAGTTTGGCGATGCTTCCCTGGTTTTCACTATGCGACTGTTACAGATCTCATCCGTCATACTGCTAGCACTCGAACAGAGCTACATCGCCTACTTCTGATTGCTCACCTTCATAAATACGGCCTTCTGGCAATCTTCAAACAGTACTTTGTACCTGAAACGAAGTTAAACAGCCAGATCTAAGGGATCTAAACACTGAACAACTGTTTTGATAGCTTCAGACCGGACTCATCAGCAGTTGGGTGCAGCTCAGAGAACCGCATTGTTTGAAACCACTCGAATTCGAACTGAAATTGTTATCCGCTTGACTGCGATTATTAAATGATGATATTAGATGGTCGGAGGTTATCGGCAGGAAGCCTTGGACCTAGGTTTCGTGCTAGTTGGCACTCTTCAGCAAGGCGTATCTGCAACCTTGAAGGAACTCATGTCCTTTCTGAGATTCGAGCCCGCGTCACCCAGTGCTGCAGTCAGACACATTACCACTGAGCTATTCGGGCTCGCGATTGACCTCCTGTAGGACTGTAGTGGATATTTTTGATTTGATACTAGTAACTAGCTGAGTGGTAACGTCTCTGACTGCAGCACTGGGTGACGCGGGCTCGAATCTCAGAAGGAACATGAGTTCCTTCAAGGTTGCAGATACGCCTTGCTGAAGAGTGCTAACTAGCACGAAACCTAGGTCCAAGGCTTCCTGCCGATCGCCTCCAACCATCTAATATCATCATAAACAATGTACACCGTGATGGCGAGCTACCTAGAATGGTGGCCACATTACAACCTGACTGATAGAATTCAGTCTGCACCAAAGAGAGGACTAGACGCATCACACTAGTTACTAGTGTCAAATCAAAAAATGCGATTATTAAACACAGGCTGATAGTAATTGAGACAAGCCTGGTTAGAATTCTGTTGCTATGGCTATGAAATACACTCATTTTTTTCTGATTGCTGCTGGTGTGTACTACCTAGACTGAAATTCGTGGAAAGGGATTCGAACCTGAAGCCCCCCGTCGACTGAAAGTTGGACATCTGAATGTCGATTAGTCACACTTCGAATTTTACTTTAATGCTTAGAATTTTCAAAAGTTTTACTGATAAGCGATGAAATGTTTAAGACGTATACATATAATTGGAATACAATAGTTGAAGGTGAACTGGCTATATACACGAAACTAGATCGATACTGACGTAGTGTAACAACAGAAGAAAAACGCCAGGCAACAGATCGTTTATTAAGGAAATCAACACATTTATATATTTCCATGTACATTATAATAGATTATTGTTAGCAGACAAACACAGTCTTCTGATTGGTTGTTTCCCACAGAAAGTTAACCTTACATCTCTTTGTGGCTGTGTCAGATCATCCATATGCTAACTGTATCCGCCCACGCAAAGCCTTTGTTCTCATTTTCTCACCACCAATATTGGGGACGCACACATTGACGTCAAATAGTGTCTACCAACTTTGGCTAGCAGCCAGCTGTCACCACAGTAGCTTTAAACAATAGCGACCCAAACCGAAACTGCCTGAAAAAACGGACGTAATGACTTTGAGCAACTAATCAGGTGACTCCGTTAGTATATAGGCGGAATTATGGTTGCCTCTACAGGAATCACGTGGCACGATTTCATCTAGATCTAGTCTAGGAGTACTGTTTACAGAGCAGGCTCTTAGGAAATGAAAAGACATGTAGATATGAAGAAGTATAATGCATTTGTAGGGATATACTACAGCTTTTATTGGTCGGTTTGTGTCCAGATGCCCAGACTGTCGTAGCGGAAAATTTATTCGAGAAGGTATGTTGTTCCTTTTTTGGTTTATGCAAGCTGTAGGTACTTTCTTCGCTAAGTCGATGTGTCACAACTGGGTCTTGAAAAGACCAGTTACAGCAATGGCATTCGAAATGGGAAGTTCATAGGTGTCTGCCGTGTAGTAGTATCAGTACTACAGAGATTATAACTTCGTAGAAAGTGAAGAATACGACCCAGATACTTGGTGACTTTGACGTGGTTGTTCACATGTGCGAAACTGTCCTGATAAAAAGTATATATAGCCTCAGTAGATTGACTGCCAATCGACAATGGGCTTCGAGATTGTACGACATCATATTGCAGAAAGGATACATCCAGATGATACCTTTTCTTAGTTCGAATGTAATATCACCAAGTATCCAACGTTTAATCTTACCAGGTACAACCATTCACAGATCACTGGAGAGTAGCTACAGTCAACTTTTATCCCTGGGCTATATTCACAATGTAGTCAATCAATCGTATAGACGATTCCGTTAATCATCTTGATGGGACACACACACACACATAAATTCCATCGAAAGTTTCTAGAGTCACCTAACAAAAGAGAATTAGATCAGTGAATGGGTCACAAATAGTAATAATAATAATCACTTTATTCCAAACAATAATATTAATAATTATACAGAATGGAATTTTCCGCGTTGTTTTTATACATCCTG
Organism: Trichobilharzia szidati; assembly: GCA_944472155.2. Classification (NCBI taxonomy): domain Eukaryota; kingdom Metazoa; phylum Platyhelminthes; class Trematoda; order Strigeidida; family Schistosomatidae; genus Trichobilharzia; species Trichobilharzia szidati. Next base: position 151,999,978 of record OX235273.1, read on the forward strand.
AAACAATTCACCTCCTTTTACATAAATATGTACATACATAAAGTTTAAAATAGTAATAATAATAATAATGAAACCACCACTATAAAGAGAATGTTGGTGGAAACATAATGAACTATAAGTGGATAGTAGCATAGATAATACATGTAATAATAATAATGATAATAATCTTTGCTTATACTTAGCCGTTCAGATTACTGATTTAAATTGTTTATAATTTCTTCTCTGACATTTGACTCTCGCTATTCACACACAACTACCCGGGCTAAATATGGTGGTATGGTAGAATTTCCATATTTTGTGGCTGTACGAGTGTGTATTCTCATGAAGTTTGTTCTAGTTTCACCTCCGAAGAGATTCACAGAGACAGCTGAGAATAAGCAGAGAGGATGTTCAGTATAAGACAAGATGCGTCGGTGGCACAGCGGTTAGGACTCTCGCCGACCATGCACATGGTCCGAGGTTCGATCCCCTGCCGGCGCACACCCGATATCTATGGTCGGCCTGAATTTGGGCTACCGATATCCATGCTGAAAATTCCATACTTGTACTGAAAATACGGTGTGGAATCAAGCTGTAAATAAAAATAAAAAAAATAAATAAATAAAATAAAGATAACTTTAGCCAACTGCCTGGAAGAATTGAAGTGCCTACTGACAATAATGTCAGTCATTTGAATCAAAGATAGCGCACCACTAACCCTCCTTACATTCTTCAGTGCTTTACGTAATATAACATAGTCTTTTTCGAGAAGTCCAAGAAAGAATAAGTGGGGCGAACAATAAAGAAGGTAAATGGGCAGAATACATGAATTAACGAATCGTTAGAGAAGAGGTTGAGTTATGGTACCAGTAGAAAGTCTCAACTTCATTATGTAATTAGTCAAACGAAAAATTTTTTGTGCTTAGAAATTAACAAGATGTGAGACAACCAACAGAGAGATTCGAAGAGAAACTGATGATGAGATAAGAGATATTCGATTTACTCCCTATCACAGTATTGCGAATATTACAGGAATCATTGGACTGAATCAGTCCACATAAGTCTTGTTCGCATCTGATACTAAAATCAACAATATGACATTTAGATAGATTCAGTTTAAAACAATTTAGCTGACACCACTTGTTAACTTCAGGTAAGAATCTTTTCATCGTATAAAAGCAATTCAATCCACCTTCTTTCCTTTTTATGCTACAATCTAACATTGGAAGTTCCCCTTCTTAACTTCCTAGTTTATAAGTAAATTGAATTGCCTCTACTTTCGAGTTGATGTATTCGAAAAATCAATTTATGTCCTGTATTCTAAGTACCGTCAATCTTCCATCTACATACCTACACCATACCTTAGGGGGGAGGGGGACTGAACGTCTCAATTACTAAATTTTCCGACCTGTCGGGGACATCGGTGACCAGACAGAATAGAAAGGGAACAATAAAAATCGATATTGTCTAGTTACAGATAACGATAGGATTATGAGCGACTAACCCCACTTACAAACGTTAGTGTTCTACGGATGATGGAGGACAGGAATTAATAAATTGTAAGAGAAGACGTTGAGTTATGCCAGCAAAAACTGTCAACTTCTTTATGTATTAATAAGCAGACGAAGATTTTCCCTAAAAATCAACATGATATGAGAAGACCAACAGAGAGATTCGAAGAGAAATTGATACCGAGATAGGAGATATTCGATTTACTCCCTATCACGCGATGATCTACAGTTATCTCGATCGATTTATGTATAGAAATTGGTTTGGCCTATAACTATGAGGAGGACTCCAATGAGGAATTGTGAGGTTTTCTTGCAACATATACAGGAAGGACGTTGCCCTAAGTAACTATTTTTTTTAACATTACATTAATTTTCTGTCAACACTTTTTCTTAATTATGCGGGTCTCCTTTGAACTTATCTGATTGGTTGATAGAAACGTGTCCAGGTATTTATTTTAGGTAGTTTCACATTTTAGATCGTTATTGTTTACAGTTACCGATACACTGAAATATGATCTGAATTTTCAACGTAGAGAATGTTGCACAAGATGTACTGCAACATTTCAGCCTTGCCACACATCAGGAAAGCACACACACACACGGTGGCAGCACAATGCGAGTACTTGAAAATTCATCTGATGCTCACTAGCGACCGGCCCTATTCAGGCAGTTAACTTGGGGTTTTAGTGGAAAGCCTTGTCAAGTAGGGTGCAGCAGGTTGAAGGCGAAGCAGTAACTCTCATCGAAAAAGGCATTGCGAATTGGTTGCGCTGTTTCATGAATTGGTAGAAGTTAGAATTAATGGCTTAATGGTCTACGAGCTAGCTCGTTACCTTGTAACCAGAAGGTCCTAGGTTCGAACCCTGGCGGTGGGTGTGCACTACTGAAGAGTCTCAAACTGGTCCGAAGAAACAGCTCTCCAGTACTTCATGATTGTTTTCCAATGGTTCTATAACTCATGTCAGCTCATGATGAAATCCTCCAACCACTCAAACTAAATCCCAACATGTAATTCATTCAGCGAAGAGAAGGAGGCTCTTTGTGGCGAATTCATTTTCCACCTTTAATTGTACAATCAAATTTCCATATATAGTCTGTTTTTCATGAAAGAGGGTAGTAACAAAAGTGATGATGAGTAGCAGTCAAAAGCATAGTTATTTAATTTTTTTATTCCTTCACGTTCCCCAGTGGAACATTGGGCTTCAATCTAGAGGCTTGAAGTTTCTATAGCAGTGGTGTTTATTTTTACAGGATGGGGTTGCTGGCTTCATGCTCAACCTTTCCTCTTCACCAGCATTATTTCTGGCTTAGCGGTGTAAAGGATTGCGTCTGTGGCCGGGGATCGAACCCCGGACCATGCGCATGGTCGGCAAGCGTCCTAACCGCTATGCCACCGACGCACTATTAAATGTTAGTCAATGCATAAAAGAAGTTGAATATAAGTGTATTTAAGTTACAGGTTACACCATGGATTGATATCAGTTAGAGAAGCATTGAAAACGATCAGAGAATACTGGACAACTATTTCATCAGCCTAATTTGGGGCTCATCAGCAGTGAGCAAGCAGCGGCTTTCGAACCCAGTATCTTCTGAGTTATAAGGCAAGCTACCTTGTATACTATTCAGCTACTGCAACCTGATTTAATGGCCAGCTAATGAATTCTAACCTGTACCAATTCGTGATTGAAGTCAAGTAATGAAATGAGCATTTTAATGAGTAAGTAATAATCAGGGTGCATATAGAAATGAAGGAAAATACAGAGTTACGTAAGAGTGAGTTCTAGAGAGACCCAAGAGTTAGAACAACAAACAAACAAAAATGTGAAGTCAGTAGAAATCAGTTTGTTACCGTGATCAAAGAAGTCGACATAGCTCCAGTTTCCCTAACTGAACGACTAATTCTAACTCAGTTTTAGATTTTCCCGTCGATTGATTGGACCGAAGTGCTTGGTCTCAGGTTGAAATGTCTGTCGGCTTCTTGTGCAGATGCTTCGACGATGTCTGGGCATGTAATTAGAAGTTAATTGGTGGATGGTGACTAGCAGTGGAATCCAGGACAACGCGCATTTCGTCCTATTTGGGACTCTTCACTGAATGCACCCACATTCCGAGCAACTCGGTCCAATAAATCGACGGGAAAATCTAAAATTGAATTAAATAATTAATATGACCCGTTACACAAGAAGTGGCTCTCGTGGCCCAATTGGTCTATTGGATAATGCTTTGGCGTTTGAAATTATGGGCACTGGGTTCGAGCCTCGGTGGTGGGAACATCATCACTCACTGCGGAATGCAGGTACATACACTAGCCGGCGAGTCCCAAATAAGACGAAATGCGCATCCTGGATTCCATTGTTAGTCACCATCCACCAACTAAGTCGTTGAAATCGTTGAAAAATACACTAAAAATATTGCAAACATGATTTTACACTGTAGAATTGTAGCTTATGTGCTGTAAGAATGTCTCCCAGTCATTACCGAGATGATTTATAGGGAAATTGTACCATATGTGATGTACCCATTCATCCAGACGACTGCAGGTCATGGTACTATTCTTCAACGTACTTTTACTCTAGCCATAATCCTAACCGTAACCATAAACGTTAATCTTATAGGTCATAACCCTACCTAACAGCATAGATTTGCAGAAAAAGTACCCTAATAAATCAGCATAATATTGTATCTATCTTCTCCAAATCCCAAAATTCAGACATGATTTGATTTGGAATAATATTTTATAACATCCTCTGTGTCTGATGGGTTCTTGAAGGTCATTTTATGATGAATGACCTTGACTTTGGCTATGCCACTTTAACTTTGTCAGGATAACAAAATCTTCACAATTTGAACTATCCGGCTTTAGAGGAGAACACAATTTTAACAATCCAGAAACTGATGAATTATTATTAGTATTATTGTTTCCTTTAGTTCCTATAGGAACAATAAGGCTTTAGCCGTACGTCTCCATTGTGTTCGGTTCTCCGCCAACGTTTTCATCTGGCTCCACGACTGCCCACATGCTTTCATCTCCTCTTCACATGACCTCTTCCTCCATGTCACCCCACCCTCGCACTGACGACCAACTCGCTGCTTCCCATTCGGGTTCTACTCGAGCGATGGTCTGGCGTGCGATCTCACTTAATGGTTTTCTCAGAGTATGGCCAACCCACATGCATTTCTTCCTGCATATACGTTGCACAATCGGTTCCTGCCGGGTTTGTTCGCGCATTACAGAGATCACTGTTGCTGATTTTTTCTGGCTGGCCATCTGATCTTGAGTAGTATTGTGCAATCGCAGTTGTTGATGACATTGGTTGGTGCCAGTCGCGCTAAATGACGAATTGGTAGAAGTTAGAATTCATGGACTGGTCATTGAATCGGGTCCCAGTAGCTGAATGGTCATCTACCTTGCGTTGTAGCCGCAAGGTCCTGGGTTCGAACCCCACTGTGGTGGGTGCGCACTGCCGATGATTCCCAAACTAGGCTGATGAAACAGCTGGCTGTCCAGTACTCCCCCCAGCTAGTTTTCAATGATTCTCTAACTGATATCAATCCGTGATCAAACTCGTAAAAGAAATAAATAAATAGATAAACAGAATTGAATAAGATCTACACAAGATCGATGAATAAAAGTTCATTGTGATAGATATACTTTTTAACTATACCTCTATACCTATCAATCTCTCTGTCTCTCGTTTCACCTTCATATGACCTTGACTTTGTAAGATTAAAACAACAAAAAACAAGGAAGTTATATAATGAATAAAGAATAAATTATGTCAGCGAGTGTGTGTGCATGTGAGACCAAGAGAAGAAATAGAAGAAATATCATATGATGAAGGGAATGAAACCCCGACATTAGTGTGTGTTGTGTTGTATATTAGTTAAAACAAAGTGTGAATGAATGAAACATGATAAGGAAAAATGTTTATTTTTCTGATTGTTTTTTTCCTCTTCAATTTTGTGTTTGTGTTTTGTTTTCTTCATTTCTTAGACAAATTTACACTTAATGAATGAATGGGAATGGACTTTTCTTTGACCGTATGCCTCATGTGTATTTTATCAGCTGATGACACACACACAAAAAAAAATAGAAATTATGCCAAGGTCATTTTCATTCATTCATTTTTTCTGCATTATAAGGAATAAAATCACTTATAGGTGTATGGAACTCAGAAGTTTACCCGCTGGAACACGTTGGAATCAGGAAAGGTGAATCTACACATCATCGTCATCACCGAACAGAGTGACAGTCACAGCTCACTCTGCCTAAATTTCATTGATTAATTTGAAAAGGTCTTCGACAGATGGTGTTGACCGAGAAGTAATTTGGAAACTACTTTAACAGTATGACGTGCAACGCCCTAAATCAACTTTATTCAACCACAGCTGGCTATACGAAAATGCCCCATGTGTCAGGTGATCCACAGTGGAAACCTCAGAGAAGCTTTTGAAGCGAATACAGGAGTGTAGACAAGGTTGATGCTCCTAATTGTGGTGAACTGAATTATGCGGAAGACTGTGTATGCGTTGGGAGTGAAAAGACAGCAATATATGATGGGTCCATTAAGAAGAGACTCTAGAGGGGATCTGGACTTCACGGATAATTTATGCCTAATGTCACACAAACTCGAAGACTTGCAGGCAGGTGCAAACCAACAAACTGGCAGAGAAGTCAAGAATTCAGGCAAACATAGAGAAGAAGGCAGTTATAAAGATACCCCACCACACTGAATCACTTCCTTCACTCATCTAGGAAGCATCGTCTAAACTACTGGCAGTCGACACGGATGTGGATATCAAAATCAGAACTGGAAAGGCATGATAGACCTTCATCATTCTGAAGTCTGTTTGGAAATCTTCTTCACTCAACATGAAGAACAAAATCCGGATTTTGAACATCAATCTAAAGCTGTTCAATTCTTCTATATGAGTCAAGAACCTGGAGGGCATTTCTGAGAGGCTACTATATAAACTTTTATCAACAACTCCGTTCGCTAGCTCGTTATTGAACATCAGATAGCTGGTGAAAAGAATTAGCAACACAAGTAACTCTGGGAATAAAGCAATGAAGAAACTATTGCTCAACACGCCTAGGAGACTTCTTGAGTGACATCGTGAACATTTACACGCCATGGCTAGAGTGGAAGCCAAATGAGAGACGAGGAGTTGGACATGTGTTTGAGTTTGACATGGAGAAGATCTTTTGAAGAGGAGATGAGAGCTAATGGGAGTAGTCGTGAGGCCCGGCTCCAGACAACTGGACAAAGTGGAGATTTACTGTTGATGCTCTATATTACACTCGGAACCCAAAGGCCACAACAGATATATTCCAGCTGTTTAAAAAATGACTGGGAAAAACACCTTTAGAACAACAAAGATTTTCGTTAGCACGTAGTACACACAATCAGATAAGAAGAAGAAGTACATGAGGGACTGCAAATCGTATATGGCTGCCTCTGTTCTACCCATTCAAGTGGGTGGGAAAGAAAAGGAAATTAAATTCGTTTTAAGTATAACTTCGATATTTACCTGATAATTTCATATTAAGTTGTATATTGGGTAGATATATCCTTTCCCACATGCACACACACACATGGTGGGAAACTGTATTATTTTGCTGGATGAAAAAGTTTTGAACACAGTTGATATATATTACTCCTAATCCTATCATTCATTATAACTAGACAGTGTTGAAACTTGGTTTTCATAGTTCTCTTACTCTTCTATCGGGTCAGTGATATTCCCGAAAGTGGCAGATAGGTGGGAAAAGCTTAACGTTTAAAATATTCGGCCCTTATCTCCAAAGTAGTATGATGGAGGTATTTAAATGATGCATGCACGGTACTAAAAACACAAAACATTAACTCAAAGGCAGAGGCAATTCAATTTATTTTATGAATTAGAAAGTAAGCAAGGAAGAGCTTTCAATGTTCTTATCTGAAGTTAACAAATTGTCTCAGTCATAAACAGTCTCGAAACTGAATCCATCATATTGTTGATTTTAGTTTCAGATGCGAACAGGACATGCGTGTAACATTGGCGGCACTGTGTGAGAGGGAGTAAGTCAAATACCTCCTATCTCGGTATCAGTTTCTCTTCGAATCTCCCTGTTGGTCCTCTTATATCATGTTGATTTCTGAGCACAAATGTCTTCGTTTGACTTATTGCTACATAAAGGAGTTGAGACTTTCTGCTGGCATCATAACTCAACCTCTTCACTTACAATTTATTGTTAATTCATGTATTCCGCCCATTCACCTTCTTTATTGTTCGCCTCACTTGTTCTTCCCTGGACTTCTCAAAAACGACTATATCATATTACGTAGAACAATGAAGGCTGTAGTTAGGGTTTGTGTTATGTGCTGCCTTTGACTCAGCTAACTGACATTGGTGTTCTTGATAGGCACTTCAATTATTGCAAGCATTTGGCTGAAGTTATCTTGTCGGATACTGAACATCCTCTCTGCTTATTCCCAACTGTCTCCGTGGATCTCTTCGTGGGTGAAACCATAAGAAACTTCATAAGAATTTATGCTCGTACTGCTATTCAATATGAAAATTCTACCATACCACCGTATTTCGCGCGGGTGGTTGTGTGTGAAAAGAGAGTCAGATGTCAGAAAAGAAATTAAAGACATTTTAAATCAGTAACCTGAATACTGCAAGGTATAAGCAAAGATTATTATCATTATTATTATTACATGGATTATCTATGCTACTATCCACTAATACTTCATACTGTTTCCACCAACATTCTATTTATAGTGGTCTCATTATTATTAATATCAATATTATTATTACTATTTTAAGTTTTATGTATGTACATATTTATGTAAAAGGAGGTGAATTGTTGCAATATGTATAAAAACAACGCGGAAAATTCCATTCTTTATCATTATCATTGTTGTAGGGAATAACTGACTGACTGGTTTCAACGTAGAACTTTGCACCGATGTACAGCAGTTCAAGTCGCCACACTCCATGTAGCACACAAAGCATGAGAACAAAGTAGGAGAAATGCATAATAGAGAGAGTAAACAGAGATGTGAGACAAAAGGAATAGTAATATCGAAGAACAGTATAGTTTTATTAGGTATTACAAATCACAAGGAGTGGATGCATCTGCGCCTGCCATTGGGAACGATTTTGAGCTACATCACCAGCCTTAATTGGTGTTTACCGTCTCAGGACCCCGACCAAGAAGTTTACAACTCCCTACTCGGCTTAAGCCAACTGTTGTGGATTTCATTGACTGATGAGGCCATGTTTCGGCTTGACCACCACTATCTCTTTTGCAACCTGACTCTGTGTCAGCTAGCGTTGCCCGTTGTCTTCATCTGTCAATCAAATCCATAACAGTTAGTTTAATCCAGACACGTATGGAGGTGTAGACTTCCTGGTTGCGGTCCTCGAGAAATTGGTGATATGGCTCAAAATCGTTCTCAATGGCAGGCGCAGATGCATCCACTCCTTGTGACTTAGAATATCCAATAAAATTATATTGTTCTTCCACATTACTATTCTTTTTGCCTCATATCTCTGTTTACCGTCTCTATTTTGCATTTCTTTTTACTTCCTTCTCTTGCTTTGTGTGCTACATGGAGGGAGTGTGGCCACTCGAACTGCTGCATATCGGTGCAAAGTAGTTCTATGTTGAAACCAGTCAGTCAATCACACACGGCTTCATAACTTACGGTATATATTATTGCTCCCTTTGATTCTGAGTGGAACATACGGCTTCGACAACATACCTCCACTTTGTCCTATTTTCTGCTGTCCTCTTCAGCTGCATCCACGAGTGATCATAATGCCTCATCTCCTTCAACTCAGACGACCTCCTCCATGTCACCGTCTCACCGACGACCCCCTTGTCGCCTCCCATTGGGATTCCATACGGGCGACGGCCTTGTATGCGATGCGACATATACCCGACCTATCCATCTCCAATTTCTCCCACATATTTGTCGCGCGATCAGCTCTTGGTTGGTTTGTTCGCAGCCAGAGTTTCTTGTTGCTAATTCTTTGTGACCATTTAGCCTAATATATACATAAAGATATGTTCCACGCGGAACCCAGGAGGACAATAATAATAATAATAATGTGCACCACAGGTTTGTAATCGGAGCTCTTATATCTCCACCAGTCTAGTGATGAGCACTGAACGTTTGCGTACTAGCCCTGTGTGCGCCAATGAATATAATTTATCTAGCCGAGGCTGTGGACGCGTGACCATTTGAGAAAGACTGGGGTGTCTTATCAACTCTCAACTGCAGGAAATTAATTTACGGCCCCGGAGGAGGCCATCTATCGAAATTCATCTTAAATATCTTGTTATAGCGTCACGCTATTGTTTCATGATAACCATTACTCTTACGTTTTTGACATGTATTTTTTCAAAAATCTTTATTTTTGACAGAGATTCAAACGGAAGTCAGTGTATGCCACCATTTTTTCCTGTTTCCTCTGTAACTGGCCAAGGAATTGATCATTTAATTAAATTTCTAAGTCGTTTAAGTTGTTTAAATCAATCAATCGACGGGGGATTATCATTAAAACAAGAAAAAAAACAGCCTACATCAAATCAACCCTTGAACACCGCTGAACATGTTAAACAAGCGCAATCTTTAAATTCAACAGATATTTTCCTTGCATTAAATGAAAATCAAATTCAGTTAATGTTAAGTAAAATCAGTGAAGAAATAAAAATTATTAAAACATATCGAGATTTTAATGGTACGCTGTTTTGGATCAATCAAGTGTATACACAAATCCCGGGAGTGTGTAATCCCGTCCTAGTTGGACGTGTACAACTTGGTCAGTTGTTGAATAATCAAATACTGTGGCTTGGTCCGGATCATGTAAGTTGATCGTGTCTTCTCTTAGATGCTTACCTGTGTTTTTATTATCATTACCGTGATATTTTTATATAGCTACTTTGATTGGACTCTAGCTGGTGGTAACTAGTGTAATGTGTGTCTGGTCCTTTGTTTGGTGTGCAAACTTAGTTCTGTTAATCCTACAGGAGGTCAATTGGCATCCTGAATAGCTCAGTGGTAATAAGGAGTGAAGTGGTTGGTGGAGCGTGTTGACTGCTTCACTGATTTGGGAAGTTGCATCAGCCAACACCAACGGGTTGATCACTGACGAAATTTCAGTACGGATACAGAGGGCTAGTTTCGCATATGCCAGTTTACGCCATCTCTTGCTTAGTAGACGTGATATCCGGCTGACTGTCGACCAAAGGGCGTGTGTACAGCTCAACAGTCCGCTTCGTTCTCCCTTATGGTTGTGAGACCTAGCCACTGAGAGTGAAAGATATGAAAAGATTAGCTGTGTTCGATCATAGGTGTCTGCGTTCTATCTCCCGTGTGAAGTGGTATAATAAGGTGAGCAATACTGAGGTTAGGCGTCGAGTGCTAGGTAAGGAGGGGAAATCAGTCGACGAGACTGTGAAATTACATCGACTGAGATGGTTCGGACTTGTATGCCTAGTCATCGCCTTCCTCGACGGGCAATGTTAGCTGATATAGGGTAAGTTTGGAAAAGAGCTAGCGGCAGTCAAACGAAAACATGGCACCAGTCAATGAAATCCACAATAGTTAGTTTAAGCCACGTAGGAAGGTGTAGACTTCCTGACTGGTTGGGGTCCTCGGGACGGTTAAAACCAATGGTTGGAAACAATTGGTGACATGGCTATCCGAAAGATTATTCTTGTATAGTAGGACCTGCGGCATATTAGTTCCGGAGATTGGCTTGTGTTTGGTCTTTGCAATATGCATACCTGACGACCCCAAGTCAAAGTAGCTGCTATCCGTTGGGTATCCCCCTCCCCGATTGAAACATTTATGAAAATGCAGAAACAAGTAATTTAACGCTTTTGGCTTCTAGAAGGCAAAAGGATTGACTGAAAAAATATTTGCTTCTTCAGGGTATGTTCCGATAGCTTCAGGTCTACAAGGTGTGCCAAAACAGAGCTACGAATGGATCTTAATTGTCCCTTGGTTTTAACTATGCACGATGATGTTCGGAAGTACGATGATGAACCTGCCTAATTGTGTATACCCAAATGTAGTGGCTCCGTAGTTGAACAATGAGATAAATAAACATGCTGACAAAGTTGATCAGCGGCTGCTACCTTAATGTGGTAGTCAGGCTTATGGTATCGCTTATGTATCGTAACAAAGCTATGCTAGCAATAAGTAATGTTCCTGCAAGTCCTATTTATGCCCAAAAAGGCGTTTAGATGGCGATTACCACCATGGTAGAAGTCATTAACATTATATTGCGGGTCTGTGGGTGGGGGTGAATTCGCACTACTGGTGTAGGTAAGGATGTGACAGTAGGAAGGCGTGTTACCCTTGGAGGAGGACAGGCAAGCTAGCTATGCTTTCTCTCTGCTCTGGAAATGAGGAAAGGGTTAGAATAGATTCACCCGGAAAATTGTACATCTCGACTTACCCTGCAGTGGTCCGTGTTTAGCGTTGAATTCTTAATACGGACACAACTCTAAGAACTAAATCAAACAGACCGTGTGTGTATGTGTGTAACCAACCTTCAGCAGTTGTTCCTTGGGGGTTCTGTGATGATGATGGTACCACCTCTTCTAAACTGACTGACTGACTATTAACTCTATCACAGATGAGATTTTATATTGATAAATCACACAGTATTACGCAGTAATATTTACTGATAACAACGTTTCGAGCACAAACTATTGCCACTCATAATCATATCAGGTCATTACTCACACAACTTTTTCTTTCATTTATCTACATGAGTGGAATTGATGATTAGACATTTGAATAGAAATCAGTATAGGATAATGTACATTCAGAAATAATCATATGAGTGTTATCAATCAAACACAATCAGGTGGGAAATAAGACGAGAGACAAGCTCTGTAGGCTTAAAGACCCGGTGGACCCAATTAAACAGAATAATATAATTTACAAAATACCCTGCAATAACTGTGACGTCAACTGCATAGGCCAAACTAGTAGATCGGGGGTAATCAGATTGTCGGAACATAAGAATTTAGCCAAGGTTAGAATGGTTGACCCAGAGAAGATAAGTAATTTAGAAAAAAGCTCAGCAATTGCAATGCATGCATTAACACACAACCACACAATAAGGTAGGAGAGGGTTGAGATTTTAAGAAGTAATCTATGTAGGTGGGGAGAGAGGTTGATTACTGAATCCTGCCTGGTTCATCCAGTCTACACGCAACACAACACATACAACAGAAATGACTCAATGCAAATACCAGAGATATGCATGGAAGATATTATTACCACCAGTCAGTCAGTCAAATCAGATGAGGATAATAAATAATCTTTAAATTCTATTTCAATTCACGTACATCATAACATTCTAACACTCGTCTTATTTCCCATCTGATTGTATTTGATTGATAACACTCATATTATTATTCCTGAATGCACATTATCTTATATTGATTTTATTCTAATGTCTAATCAGTTTTACTCATGTATATAAATGAAGGAAGAAAGTTGTGTGAGCAGTGCCTTGATATGATTATGGGTTGCAATAGATTGTGCTCGAAACGTGGTCATCAGTTAATAATACTGTACTAGGAACCCTGTGTGACAGTTTATCAAAATAAAATCTCATCCATAATGGAGTTATACTCTACCACCATAGTGCCCAAGTTTTATACTTATATCAATAATGACTGACTATTTTTGAGTCATACGAATTAATTCTTGTTTCTTAATGTTTGTATTTTTGTGTGTTTCCTCCTCCTGCCCCCCCCCTACAGTTTGGTGATTTTTATCCAGTTCAAATAGTCAGTCTAATGCATAATCGTCAAGTTCATGAAATTGTCTATGCTGGTCAGCTGGCTTCAATGGAGGTACATTTTTTACCGAAGTCGTGGAACACGCTAAGTTATACGCAACGTATTCATATATTACAAAATATCTCTTCATCTTATAATAATAATAATAACACCAATAGTATTATGAATCAACAAAATAAACGATCACAATATTTATTATTTGGGAATGATAATGATAACACCGGGAATGAAGAGAATATCCCCTACAATGAAGAACCGAATGATAGTAATACCGATAAGATGTGGCATTCATCTGTCAAACTACGTCGTGGCATGGTTCTACTCACTTATCCAATGTTAATCAATAAACATCTCTCGAAATCATCATCATCAACACTATTATTATCCCCTACAAATCCAAATTCCCCGTCAACATCTTCAAATCTTTCTCCTCTATCCTCATCGTCATCCGCCTCCTCCTCCTCGACGTCGTCGCCGTTTTCGCCTTCATCACATCCTTCACCTTCGTATGATGCATTCATTTGGAATCAACCGTTGGCATCAAAAGATTCTATCAATTTTTCAGTGGTCTGGACAGTGAAGCTACGCTTAACCTGTCGTCTACCGATTGTTTCCTTTAAATTGGGTACACCACCGATTATTTTAACACCGATACCATCGATTGGTCAACGTGTTACTATCTATGCTGGTTGTATATGTCAAACTGGTGTTGTTATTGACGGGAGGATTGAAGAGTATCAACGTAGTCAATATGATCAGTGTGGGAATAATAATAATAATAATTTAAACAATAAGGTTTGTATTATTTTAGTAGTATGTGTATATTATTATTATTGTTATTGTTATTCTCGTGGGTTCCGAGTGGACCAGATGGCTTTGACTACACTAATCCACTTTGTTCTGTTGTCTGCCGTCCTCTTCATCTATCTATGTCCGGGATTGACCATAAACTGTCATCTCCTCTTCGCCACACGATCTCTTCCATGTCACCCTCGCACCGACGACCCATTCGTCGCCTCACATCAGGATTCCACTCCAGTGTTGGCCTGGTGTGCGACGTCATTCGCCAGCCTCCTCAATGTTTGCCCGATCCATCCATCTTCACTTTCTCCTACATATTTGTTGAGCGATTGGCTCTTGCTTGTTGGTTTGTTGCCAGCCAGAGTTTCTTCTTGCTCATTCTTTCTGGTCAGCCGGGTATTTGGCCTTGAGTATAGAGCCGGAGAAGAGGTAGCTGTTGGTAAAAGTCTGAAGCAAGCTGTGGGAAATCCTTTTCGTGACTCACACGCAGTGCAAGTTTCTGACCCGTATAGAAGGGCCAACTTGACATAGGTGTTGAAAATTCGAATCTTGTTCTTTATACTGAGGTGGAATGCAGACGATTTCCAAACTGGTTTCAGGTTGATGAAGGCGTAACTTGCCTTATAGATTTTGACTTCGACACCTTCATCCGTTCCACCTGTAGTTGAAACGATGCTTGCTGTATAAATAAGTGAAGGAGGTGACCTCTGTCAAGTCATCTCTCCCGTTGATGGTGATTGGTTATCTTCATCACCTCCGTCTTCTCTATCTTCACCTGGAATTCTGTCGTCGCCGCCAGCCTTTTCGTCCACTTTGTTGGTTTTCGCCTTCAACTCTTCGAATTTGTGTGACATTAGACATTAGGCAAAAGCCAGATCTTCTAGAGTCTTCTTATCTGTGGACCAGCGTATTCCTGTCTCCTCGCCCCCTATTCACAGTCTGACTCATAATGCAGTCCACCACAATTAGGAATATCATCGGTGATAATAGGCAGACAGGCAGCCAGCTTGTCTTACTCCTGTATTCTCTTAAACGCCTCGCTGAGCTTTCCGTTGTGGATCACCTGACACGTGGCCTCATTGTCATATAGCTAGAAAGCTAACAAGGTATTTAACTAGGCGAGGGTGTCATTTATTTATAGGAAAAGCAAGAGAGACAAACTTTCATCTCACTTTAAAAATCAGCTTGGAAATCTTCCACCATTCAGTATTATTGGTCACAAACTTCACTAGCTAGCGTGCGTATCACGACAAGCATTTCCAACTAAACCTTCTGTCGACCATTATCAACAGTGTTGGCTGCCTTTGCTGACTACTCTGTACTGAAGATCAGATGGTCAATCAGAAAGAATTAACAACAAGAAATTCTAGGAATGAATTAACCAAGTATCTTATCACTCAACAAATATCCCGGAGGAGATGAAGATGGAATGGACACTGGCCGAGGAGACCGTCGAATGTGGTCACTCGCCAGGCTATCACTTGAGTGGAATCTGCTGAATAGGAAATGATGAGATAGATGTTCGAGAGTGACAGAGAGAGGAGTTCAGAGACTATGGACACTCGTCGGGCCAGCTGAAGAGGAATGCAGACAAAGTGGGGACAAAGTAGAGATGTGTTGTTGAATTTGTATGTTCTACTCGGAACCCAAAGGGACAATAATAATAATTGTGACATTGTCTTGTGGCTGTCAACATTTTTATGAGTAGTAGTAGGCTGATTTACTTAAGTATTTGACTTTCAATCAGTGGTTTCCCAGTTCCATATCTCGCTCCCACTCACTTCAGTCTAGTCAACTGACTGACTGGTTTCAGCATAGAACTTTGCATAGATGTGCACCTGTTCGAGTTGCAACTCCGCCTTCATGTAGCACACAGACCAACAGAAGAGAATGATGAAGAGGATCTTAAGCCATATCACCAATTGTCTCCAGCCCTCATTGGTTCCTATCATCCCTAAGGAACCCAACCAGGTAGGTAGGAAGTCTACTCCTCCCTACTTGGCTGGCTTAAACTAACTGTTATGGATTTGATTGATTGATGAAACCATGTTTCCGTTTGACCACCATGTGCTAGCGCTTTTTCAACACGCCTCGATGAAGACAATCGACTGAAAACCAGAACGAGGAGTTCTAGACATTGGTTTCATCCTTGTTTGGGACTTTTCAGCAGCACGCGTACTACAAAGGATCAAACTTACGACATTTCTATGGTGGTGGCGCTAAGAATTGCCAATTGACAGAAGTTAGAAGTAATTTGTGTAGAGCTTGGGCACTGTTATAGAATGTAATTGCATATTGGATAAGTTTATTTCAAACAACACACACACAGTGATGATGCAGCATTAACAACTGGATGACAAGGTTTTAAGCATAAATTATTGCCACTCATAATTATATCAGTTTCAGTCACACGGCTTCACAATTTGTCTTGTATATATTTTCCTCTCTATATGTCTTTTCCGTGTTGTTTGTTGCCACTTTCCATATCTCCGGTATAGACGGTATTATGTCATTCCGATTGCACGTATTGCGCGGTGTTGAATCGATAAACAAGGATTCAGTGATTAACCTCTCTCTCTCCACCTAACCAACTATATTACTTTGTAATAGTTTCACCCTATTGTGTAATTGCATGCAAGTGAATGTAATGCAATGACCGACCTCTTTTTTTTCTAGGTTATTATCAGTTTCAATCATTCTAGGTATAACTAAATTTTTATAATCCTGTGATAATCTAATTGACTTTGATCTATTAATTTGCCTGACCCACGTAATTGCCCCCAACTGACAGTTTTTAGTGCGTCGGTAGGGCACAGCGGTAGAATACTCTCCAACCATGCAGTTGGTTCGGGGTCCAATTCCCTAGTGACTCACTCCTTTACCCCGCATAGCCAGTAATAAAACTGGTGAAGAGGGAAGGTTGGGTATGAGGCTAGCAACCCTATCCCGTAAAAATAATTACCACTGCTACTGAAACTTCAAGCCTCTAGCTTGAAACCCCCTATATTTCATTGGGGGGAACGTAAAGGAATAAAAAAAGACAGTTGTCAAGGAACTTAGCCCTAAGTTCCTATTGTAATGAAGACTTAAGTGATTGAGCCGATAAATACTATGTACTTTCTTCAACTTTAAATCCAAAACACCAGTATTCCTTGGACGAAATTATATTGTTTGGCAATTAAATTGAAGAAAACTACAAAGTCTACAAATAAATGTTAAGTACAAATGAAGTTATAAAGTACTTTTATTCGTATTTAACTCCAGTCTTCCTTCAGCTTGCAAGCGATCGACCATTCGCGACTTTCAGTTGCCCATTAATGGCTGCCAGATCCAATAAAACAAACGTTCAATGTTCACGTCCATTGACAACAGTCATTAATTGGTATTTGGTAAATTATATTTATTTTTCTTAATTGGATATATTGGGCCCTTAAGCCGGCAAAGTTTTTTCTCTGAGAGAGTTGGTTGGTGGGTTGGTTTAAACGCCACTCTAATTCTAACCTCACTGAGAATTCTACGTAAGGCCTCTGATATTCCTTCTTTATACGGCAATACTACGGAGGTTTTGAATTCCATATTATTCTCGTCACTTGTATTGCCAGTCTTAGTTTTTCTGTGGTTCTTCGTATATTTCTGCATAAATTCTGATGGGTAGTGAATGTGTTATTCACTAGTAATATTTCCTTTATTTGTTTCATTTCATTATTTAAGTCTTCTGGCTTACTAGTTAGTTAGGCTCTTGCCCCTTGCAATTAGTATTGTTCTCTGAAGAGTTGATTGGTTTAGTTGCGGAGCTTTCGTCGTCCTTCTGGACACAAGAAAATTCATCCTATCATATATATAAAAAATATCTCTGAAATAACAGCTAGAATATGGAGACCGTTTAAAATAGATATAGTACACAAGCCAGCCAGCCAGTCAAATCACTTAATTCGATATTGTGCAAACCGAAAGATATAACAGAAAGAGGAGATAAAATTAATACCATTCACAAAATAAATTGCATATATGAACTGTAATAGACATTATATCGGCCAAAGTGGGCGTCCACTTCGAATCAGAATCCAAGAACCCAAATTAGCTGTGAAAAGACATGTTATATATTCTTTCATGTCAATGCATGTTGATCATTATGGACATCAAATTGATTGGGATAATGTCGAAATTTTGAACAGAGGAAACACCAAAAGTGTCAGAGAATTCCTAGAAGCCTGGTGCTCAAACGAATATGCAACTAACAAACACGTTAACATAGACTAAATACACAAGCTAATAAAAAGTAGATCATGGGACGAGAAAGTTTAAAATCCAAGTCAATAAAAACGATCACTACATATGTAAAGATGGTTACCGGGAGACGCAATTCTATCACCGATGGAAAAAGAATTTAAATCATTTCACTTTACGCTAAAACTTGCGTTGAATGCGGATGTTGCCCAGAAGGGGGACGACGAAAGCTCCGCAACTAAACCAACCGCCTATTCAGAGAACACAACTAATTACAAATCATCCACCTTAGCTACAAATCTTCTTTATTATCTCTTGCCCCTTATTGTTATTATTATAAAGACACTTAACTAAACCTATCTTCAATTAAATTTTTTGGATTTCCCCGTCGATTCATTGGACCGAAGTGCTCGGTCTCAGGTTGACGTGTCTGTCGGCTTCTTGTGCAGATGCTTCGACGATGCCTGGGCATGTAATCAGAATTTAATTTGTGGATGGTGACTAGCAGTGGAATCTAGGACAACGCACATTTCGTCCTATTTGGGACACGTCATCTGGATGTACCTGCATTTCCCATTGGGGCTCGAACCTAGTGCCCATAGTTTCAAACGCCAAAGCGTTATCCACTAGACCACTTGGACCACGACGGGAAAATCTGAAATATTCAATTAAATTAATATGACCCGTTGCACAAGAGGTGGTTCTCGTGGCCCAAGTGGTCTAGTGGATAACGCTTCGGCGTTTGAAATTATGGGCACTGGGTTCGAGCCCCAATGGGAAATGCAGGTACATTCAGATGACGAGTCCCAAAAAGAACGAAATGCGCATCCTAGATTCCACTGCTAGTCACCATCCACAAATTAAACCTATCTTCCTTTACCAATTCTGGAATGGGATGAATTAAAGTCCAATTACTTATTAGAGTGTACCGAATTCATGGGTCATTGTTGAGTTTGTGTCCCAGTGACGATTGTGAACAGTCAACAATCTCACCTCGTCTCATATTCTGAAGGTACTGGATTCCATTCCTTATTTTGAGGTCATACTACTGAAGAGTCTCTAAACAAGGACGAAAAACGCTAGTTTCCAATCCCTGTCTAACTGATATATATATCTATCTATCCATAATCCAACTTGAAACCAAGTCTTATTCTTCTCTTCTTCTTCTGTGTTTTTTTGTCTTCTTCTTTTTTTGGGCTGTTTATTTGCATTAATCAATCAGCTGATCATTATTATTATTTTTATTTTTTCTATTCCTTCTTTCTTTTTATATTTTGTAAAAATTTATGTGACTTATGGTGGTATTGTTATGATTACTGTTTGCGGGTGTGTGTATGTGTCCTGTGTTCCATGAATCATATGAGACTATTGTTATTGTGCTAAGTGGTGTGGCACAAACAATAGGTGTGAGTGTGTGTGTGTGTGTGCGTTTAACACATGCCTTCCCCATCAGAACAATAATAAATAAATACCACTTGCTGCACTACTACAACAATTACCACCACTACTAGTAATTATAATAATAATAATCATCTGTTTTGCCTAGAATAGAGAAACACACACGTGTTTCATTTTTGTGTATGTGTGAGTGCGTGAGTGTGCGTATGTGTGGTGGATATATATATGACGACATGCATGTCAAATATGTGCAAGGCAACACCAACAATAAGGGATCTAAATCATCAGTAGTAATTACATACAAGGAAGGAACCTTGGAAACCACCTTACGCAGAATTGTTAACCAACCAGGCAGAAATAAAAGTGACTGGCATTCAAACCACCTACAAACTCAATTAGAAACAAGCTCGTTTGTCTAAAGGATCAGTCCTATGGAGCATTTAGAAAAAAACAATTTAGTTTATCTAATACGCTGCCTGCAATGATACATAGGTCAAACTAGTAGAATAGGGTCAGTCAGACTAGCTGAACATAAAAACCTGGCAAAATCTAGATTAGTTGACCCGACCCTTAGATAAGAAATCTAGAGAATAGTTCAGCTATAGCACTACATGCAGTCACACACAACCATACAATAGGATGGGATAGGATGACAGTTTTAAAATCTAATGTCACAGGGTATAGGGAGAGATTGATAACAGAAGCTTTGTTTATCGAATCAACTGAGAGAGAATACGTGTAATAAGAATGATTCAACACCTGTCCAGCCAGATATCTGGAAAATCCTACCACCCTAACGACGACAAATAGGAGAGGACAAAGAAAACTACGAAACTCAAGTTTCCAAGTTGTGTGATTATAGTTGATGATATGATTATGAACAGCAATAAATTGTGTTCAAAACTTTGTCATCCAGTAAATAATACTGTTTCTGTGACTGTGTGATATATCTAATAAACAAACTAATATGGAATTACTTACTACCACAGTGCCCAAGTTTTACATATATCTTAATATGACTGAGTGACTACTTTCAACAAAAACTACTTTGTACAGAAGTGTAGCATTTCGAGTTGCCATTCTGCCTCCTTGTAGCACGCAAAGCAACAGAAGAGAGTCAATTGAGAGATAACAGACAGAAGTGCTAGTGAGTGAAAAATAATAGCAGTAATATGGAAGAACAATAGAATATGAGGAAAACGATACCATTAATTTTCTTAGACGTTTTTCTATCGAAAATGACGCATGGCACAATCAAAACATCTATATTTAGAAAGTCTTCATGGATAGGAAAGTACATGCATTTCAAGAGCTTTGTTCCAATCCAGTATAAAAAAAATACACTTAGTCAGAACACTGTTCAATACAGCACGAAAAATTTCTCCTGACCAGTACTCGCCAATCCTGGACACTTCAAACTGCCGCGTATATCAATTTGAGTGTGTTTGTGGAAGCAAATACATAGGTCGTACAGAAAGGCGATTGTCTACTCGCATGATGGAGCATTTGCCAAAGTGGTTGCAAACAGCTAAATGCAAAGTGCCAAAATCCTCAATAACAAAACATCTTGTAGACTGTGGACATGACATCGACGCTGTCAAGTTATTTACTGTTGTCAGTCAGCAGACAAAGAAACAGGAAGATGCTTGCAATTGCGGAGGAGGCTTGTGCAATTCGAGTTTATAAATCAGGTCTCTGTGTACAAAAGGAGATGGTCGTCACTCTGAATCTACCATGGTAATGCGTTCTACTTATTATTCTACCTCTTATTATTATTATTATTATATTTATTACTATTGATATTACTCCGTTTGCAATTCTTGATATATTCTCTAATGTCTAATTGTTTATCTAAGTGATGCAAATGAAGCGTAATGAATTTTATCTTAATTTTGATCTCTCATACTCTCTCTCCCCTTATCCATTTGAACATGACGTAGAAAACATTCGCACTTGTCGTTGTGCATGACTAATTCAGTGTAGTTTATTTGCTTATCAGTCCTATATCTCCCAATGTAATTTCAAAAGTATATATATCCGTGTATATGTAGAGTATTCAGCTGACGAGTTTTACCGAAATTCGATAAATCCATCATTACATCCTCTCTTATTAACCTGCTTTGTTGCTTGTTTTTAATTCATGTCGGGAAATAAATCTTTTCAAGAGTTTTATTGGATGATATGACAAATCACGCAAAGAGTGAATGCATCTGCGCCAGCCAGCCATTACCGAGAACGAGGATTTTCAGCCATATCACCAATTGTCTCCAGACATCATATAGTTCTTAAGTGATTGTAAACTATAGCAGCTATATAGGGCTAACAACCGGACAGCTTAACAAACGCATTAATGAGCATCTTCCTTCATAGTTCGGAAAAGGTCAAATAAAATCTATAAGAAGTTCTATTTTGGCTCATTTGATTGATAGCGGTCACCAAGTGGACTAAAGTAGTGCCTTCAAAGTTATCTGTCACATTCCATCGAGCCTTTCGAACGGAATTCGAATCCGTCTTTTACACATAGCCGAAGCTATGGGAATTAATTCGAGAGAACAATCCTAATATTTGCATACGACAAAAGAAGTTCGTTCTACCTTTGTCTCTCCCTTGCTTGCCTAGGTGAATTCTATTCGAAACCCTACCATCCTTTCTTATTTTCCATCTCCTTCGTACTTTTCTGTTATTTATTTAAACTCACTACCTATCCACTTTTAAGATTTGATCTAATTTATTTATTTATTGAATTGTCTACATATACACATATCACTCACTACCTTTGTTATTCTTATTACCACCTGCATAAACCTTATTATCAATATTTTGTTATCATTATAATCATCGCTATTAACTACGTTCAAAACATTGACCACATTATTATTAAGATTATTATTTGATCCACAAAATCACCGTCATTAGCTGAATTGTTTTATATATAAATCTATGTAAATTAGAGTAAAGCCTGAAGAAGAAGATCTAATTGAAAACAACAATGTTGTTCCCTTATATGTGTCTTGTTCTAATTCCACATTAATATATGTGTAAAACTTGGACGCTGTGTTAGTATGTCATTCCATGTTAATTAGTTAATTAGATATATCACACAGTCAGTGAAACAGTGTCATTATTTACTGGATGACAATATTTCGAACACATTTTATTATTGTTCATAATCATATCGCCAACCATAACCACACAACTTCGAAAATGGAGTTTTATAGTTTTCCATGTTCTCTCCTGTTTGTCGTAGGGGTAATAGAATCTTACAGATGTCTTGGTGGATAGGTGTTGAATCATTTCTACTACACGTGTTTACAGTTGGTTCGATATTTAAAGCTCCCGTTATCAATCTCTTCCTCCCTCCACTCTGTTGCATTAGATTTTAAAACTGTCATCTTATCCCGTCATCCTATTGTATGGTTGGTTGTGTGTAATTGCATGTAATGCTTGCTATAGCTGAACTGTTCTCCAGATTTCTTATCTAAGTGTCGGGTCAACTAATCTAGATTTCTCTAGGATTTTGTGCTCCACTAGTCTCACTGGGTGACCCTGTTCTACTACTTTGACCGGACAGTCATTCCAGCAGGGTATGTAACTTCACAACCTCATATGTGTTTATGTGTTGGTGCAGAAAGTAGGTGAATAGATCAATAAATATACAAAGATACCTGTGGCTTATAAAGGCGGAGGGCAATAAATGAACACCTATTCAATAATTTGATCACTCACTCCCTCCCTCAAAAGTGATCTGCGTATTATACAAGAATTTCTTTTTAATAAATTTGTTCAGAGAACGAACAAACATTGGCGTTGTTTCACCTCACCAGCTGTATAGCACCTATAATAAAATAAGTGTGTGTAAAATTCTTAAGATACTTTCGTCTATCAACAAGCATACTGTAAGAGTGTCATAGTGTGACGAGTGCTACTGATAAGATTTATCAGTAGTATATGTACAGAAAGAGATGTTCATCGTCAGTAAAAACATCAAATAGCAGGGAGATAGATAGATTTGATGTCAGAGAAAGCAAATGACGATACAACGTTGTGGAGACAGATACGTGGGAGGCGTGAAAGGAACACAAAGAAACACACACAATATGAAGGAAGGCCAGAAGTAGCAGACAGAACCCGGGAGATCTGTGCAAATGGCGTGTTAGGGATAAGGTGTATACATAATTTGGCTATACAGAGATACCAATTTCCAAATAAACATACCTTCATCAAGTCTTTGTCTTACACCGTTTCAATAGTGAAATAAAACTTCAGGGTGATGAGGTATCTGAAGTATTACAGTGAAAAAATATATATATATATCTTAGTAGAGAGAATTCTTGCGTCTGTGGTATAGCGGTAAGGACGCTCGCCAACCATGCATATGGTCCGGGGTTCGATCCCCGGCCACAGACGCACTCCTTTACCTCACTAAGTCAGAAATAATACTGGTGAAGAGGAAAGGTTGGGCATGAGGCTAGCAACCCCATCCTGTAAAAATAAACATCACTGCTACAGAAACTTCAAGACTCTAGCTTAAAGCCCTAAGTCCCACTGGGGGAATGTGAAGGAATAAAAAAGAGGGATTTTTTAGAAGATTTATTGACAAATTTCTCTTTAGAGGGTGGTGGTAACAAAAAATTAGTAACAATTACTTAGTTACAGATAAGAGAAGACCAAAATTTGATGTGCAAGAGGTCAAATGAAAGGGTGATGTAATACGGTGAGTAGAACTCAGATGGTCCATAATAATCATTATCTCTAATACATTATGACCCCATTAGGAGTGGAGGGGTGGGTGGGGTCAGCTCTTGACCACATTTCTCTCTAATTCCCTTATTCATTTCTTATTGATTTTATTCCCTTCTCTGTATTTCCTTTTTTTCGACTATTTTTTATAGAATCACTTGGAGGATACAAGTCATCTTTATGTACGCTTTACACGACAACCTGAATGCGTTGAAATCGGCCGTCAATTTATACTCACCTGGAATGGTAACTTGAAAACAGTCGGTTATGTTATTGATCTTATCGATCCATTGAAGTGTAACTCATCAATTTCTCCCTTGCTGAACAATGAGACTAATAGTAATAATAATAACAAAGAAGATGCCACCCAGCTAATAAATGATAGTGGTAATGACTTCATATGGAGAAGACAAAATACTCTGTCATTTCATGAAAAAGATGATTATGACAGTAGTTGGTCAAGTCTACGAATGAATTTTATCGATCGTATAATGAATACAACTCATGACAGTGGGATTAATAATAATAACAATAATAATTTGCAATAC
Organism: Trichobilharzia szidati; assembly: GCA_944472155.2. Lineage (NCBI taxonomy): Eukaryota > Metazoa > Platyhelminthes > Trematoda > Strigeidida > Schistosomatidae > Trichobilharzia > Trichobilharzia szidati. Next base: position 152,025,003 of record OX235273.1, read on the forward strand.
TTTTATCATAAGTCAAAGTCATTGTCTTTATCAATGGAAGAATTTCACGACAACAACAACACCAACAGCAATTATACATCAACGAATGAAAAATTCGATTCAATGCATTATACTACTTCAATTCATTTAAGTAGTTTATTAGAAACAGAGATAGAAAACCAGGAGAATCAGAAGAAGTGTAGAGATCGGTCCAGTGGTGTTGGTGGTGGTGTTGATGTAATTCCTCCTGGACAGTCACAACGACAAGAACAACAACGAAATGAGCAACAGTCAACTGATATTGGTGTAAAGTCTTCACAGTCTACGAATTATCCTTATAATAATAATAATATTAATAAGAAATCGTCATCTTCTTCGAGATCGAATAAACGCCGTCATCGACGGAAACAAAAGTCTTAACCACTTATTGTTATCCTTATTATATGCCAACAACCACTGTGGTTTATTTACTCGTTCGTTGTGTGTGTGTGTGATTCTGTTGTCTAAATATTCAGTTATACTACAATCAATTTGTTCATTGGATTCTTTTGTCTATTGAAAAAATATTGAGCATGTGCTGATACTCTCTCTTTATTTCTGAAATGTCTAGTTTCTTCATCATCTTACAGTTTCCTCTTTCTTGTGCGATGTATATATATAACAATAAAAACGCACACACACACATTTATGCGTTTGTTCATGTATCCATGCTTGTTTGTTTGTGTGCGCGCTTGTGAGTGTTTATTTATTTATTTGTCTTTCTAATTTATCGAATTATAAGTAGTTTATTTGGTATTTTATTTGAGCGTATATATATTATGCAGTATTTAATGATTCTAACTTTCTATTGGTTGTTTTATATCGCGCGCTGAAGCGCGCCCGCCTCTGCCCATCCGCCCACGCATGTGCGTGTGTGTGCGTCACATTGTTTCAGTCGTACATTGAACATACATATACATATATGTATTTATCCTTTGTTTAAATCAATTCAATTAGATAATGTTGAAATTTGAATAACAGGCATTAACAGCAACGATACGTCGTCCCTATAACAGGGAATAATGAAAGTTACTCATTTTATTATGACAATTTTATTATAATATAGTTCATTGAAGAAATAATTGTGGAATAATAATAATTAAAAATGAGTATGGTGTATGTATTGTAGACGGATTAAAGCATCTCGAAAATATCAAAATATGAATGAATACAGAGGTATGAAAAAAGGCGGCGGTGTAAGAGGGTAAGGATTCCCCCCATTTGTTGCTGTTGTTGTTGTCGCTCTTTGAGTCCCTCATATTCTTGCTTTTGTTGTAATTAGTTTCACAATAGAGAAATTCTTTGTTCGTTTTTTCTTTATGTTTGTGCGTTTCTTTTCTGGATGATGTCACAATAACAGCAGCTATATTATTATTACACTTATTACTAGTGTGTAATACGAATCTTGTTAACTTTGAGTTCTGCTCTTCAGAGTATCTTCCGTACTGTGTTTTTACTTATTCCAGTAGTACCGCTCATGTCTTTTCTGAACATTATTCATTGTTAGTAATAGTAGAACTGAACTGAACTGCACTCAACTGAACCATCTTTATACTTATTATTACTTACCTATAATATTTATGCATATATAATTATTTATTATCAATTTGTTCACAGATATACTCATTCACATTTATTGATTTATTTATATATTTATTGAAAAATAATATTTTTCATTTTTCTCTTGCAAACATTCCTTTTTTGTGTATTTTGTCTCGCAAGTTTAAGGGGTGTTGTTCAACTTTACGGTACTCGTGTTGTTGTTTTTTTGCCGATAAACATTTAACTACTGAATAGGTAAATTTAAGTAGGCATGTCATAAATTTCATCAAGTTCACCTAATGAAGATGTTATTCTATGCCAGATAGATGGATAGAGGTGGTTCTTGACAAGAACTTCTGTGGGTAAATAGGTGGATATATCACAGATTTGAGCAGAGAAGGAATAACAAAGATCCATTTTTTTTCATAATAGTTTGTTTATTAGATGTATCACATAGTCAATAAAACAGTATTATTTACTGGATGACAAAGTTTCGAACACAATTTATTTATTGTTCATAATCATATCAATTATAATCACACGACTTCAAAACTTAAGTCTTATAGTCTTCTCTGTTCTCTCCTATTTGTTGTCGTTTGGGTAATAGAATTTTCCAGATGTCTGGCTGGACAGGTGTTGAATCATTCCTATCCCCTGTTGTGGCAGATATATTCATGGATAAGTGGGAAAACTTAGTGAATGAAACGTTCAGCCCCTTTCCCCGTAAAGTATGGTGGAGGTATGCAGATGACACATTCACTGTTTTTAGAACACAGGATATAGACAGATTTTTTGAACACATTAACTCAAAGGTGGAGGCAATTCAATTCACTTATGATGAATTGGAAAGTCAGGAAGGGGAACTGCTAATGTTAGATTTTAGGGTAAAAAGTAAAGAAGACGGAAGTTAAACACTAGTGTGTGTTTACAGGAAACCCACACACATTCAAACGGATATTTGGATTTCCGATCATCCCATCCTATGTCAGTGAAAGTAGGATTGGTGAAATGTTTAAGTGACAGAGCACAAAAACTAAGTAGTACCAAGGAAAATCTAAGATAGGAAGTGAGGCATATAAGAGAAGCTTTGAAATCTAATAATTCTGATATACTAGTCAGAAAGTATGTAGTGAAATGTAAAACTAAAGTAATGATAGTAGTGATAGTGATAATAACAATAATAATAGTAATATTAATGACTACATGCATGTCAAACATGCACAGGATAATGACAACACCAATAATAGGGAATCTAAATCATCAGTAGTACTTCCATACAAAGAGGGATCCTCGGAAACCTTAGGGAGAACTGTTAATAGTACGACCAGGAATAAAAGCGGCCAGCATTCAAACCCACAAACTCAGTTGGAAACAAGTTTCGTCGGTTAAAGGATCAATCCTGTGGAGCCTTAAAAACAAAACCATTTAGTTTATCTAAACCCCGCCTGCAATGATTGTCAGGTCAAAGTAGTAGAACGATGTCAGTGAGACTAGCGGAGCATAAAACCTATCAAAATCTAGATTTGTTGACCCGAATAGGATCAAAAATCTAAAGAATAGTTCAGCTGTAGCACTCACTACATGCAATTACGCACAACACAACTATACAATAGGATGGATGAGATAAGATGACAGTTTTAAAATATAATGTGACAGGGTGTAGGGAGAGATTGACAACGGAAGCCTTGTTTATCGACTCAACTGCAAATATGTGTAATAGGAATGATTCAACACCTGTCCAGTCGTACATCTGGAAGACTCTACTTCCCCTATGACGACAAATAGGAGAGAACGAAGAAAGCTATAAAACTCAAATTTCGAAGTCGTGTGATTATAATTGATATGATAATGAACAATAAATAAATTGTGTTGGAAACGTCATCCAGTAAACACTAATATTGTTTCACTGTGTGATACATCTAATAAACAAACTAATATGGAATTACTTACTACCACAGTGCTCAAGTTTTGCATACCTATTTTTTGTTGGTTCATCGCATCAGCTGTCTACGACGCATAATTTGTGTCTGTTAATAGGCATATTATAGGAGTGTCTTAGTGAAATAAAGCATTGAGATGATAAGGTCACTGAGGTATTACAGTGCATATATATGTAAATATATCCTGTTAGAGAGTTTCTTGAAAAATTAACTCATAAATTTGTTTGGTTAAAAAGTGTCATCATGAGCTGACATCGGTTAGAGAACCATTGGAAAACCTGAGAGTACTAGGGCAGTTGTTTCGCCCTATTTTGGGACTCTTCATCAGTATGCACCCACCATCTGGTCACAAGGTGGCGAGCTATCTCGTAGACCATTAAGCCACTGGGACACAATCCAATAGTCAGTACATGAATTCCAACTTCTGCCAATTCACGACGTAGTGCGACCACTAGCTAATGTCATCGGTGGTGAGTATTTGTCCTGACGCCTGACCTGTTGTATCCTCCTGGTTACGACTTCCCACTAGAACCCCAGGTAACTACCTACCTGAATAGGTCCAGTCGCAAGGGGGCATCTCATTGATATTCAAGTATTGGTTTGTAGGGATTTGATTGATTGGTTACAGGATTTATTGTTAGCGCGGCAACAAAGGTTAGTAACAACTACGTCGGTAGATAAGAGAAGAGAAGAATTTGGGGTGCAAGAGGTCAAATAAGAGGATGATGGTGGTTATTCAATACAGTGCTTAGAACTCAGACCGAAAAGCAGGGGTGAAAAGATAAGTTAACGACGTTATCAAGACAGAGAGTTACTAAGGGAAGAGTCATCAGGGTAATTAAAGTTACGTAGGTCACGTTTCAGTTGTTTTATCATGATAACTTCAGCAAAGAGAAGATGACTTGACCTATTATATCTGTTAATTATTTTGAATGATCCCAGAAGGTCTACTCGATGTCCTGTGCCTATCAGGTGTTTAAGTGGAAGCTCCTTGGTAGTTGCTCGAAGAATCTGATGTAGGTATTTGGTATTGTGTGGAAAAGCAAGAGAGACATCTTCATTACCCTCTGAAATCTGTCGTAATCAACATAGGAAGGTAAGATTCGCGTTTTCAACACTGATATCCAGTTAGTGCTTCTATGATGGTTCAGTGGCGTGCACATCACCAATAAGCATTTCCCAATAGGCTGTTGCAACCATTCTTGAACAGCGATTTTCTCTGGTTTCCCCTACTGAAGAAAGAGCAGATGGCTGACAGGAAAGAATAACTAAGCAGAAACTTTACTGCAGATCTAGCCAATAGTCCATTGCCCAATACATATTCAGAAGGGAATGAAGATACACTGAGGAGGTCTTCAAGTGAAAACATGCTACAGGACTGGACCGGACTACATTAACTCCTAGCTTAGAAATAGGAAGTGAAGTGGTTGCTGGAGCGTGTTGACTACTTCACTTATTTGGGAAGTTGCATCAGCCAACGCCAACGGGTTGATCTCTGAGGAAATCTCATCACAGATACAGAAGGCTCGTTTCGCATATGCCAGTTTACACCATCTCCGGCGTAAACTTGATATCCGGCTGACTGTCGACTAAAGGATGTGTGTACTGCTCAGCAGTCCGCTCCATCCTCCTCTATGGCTGTGAGACCTGGCCTTTGAGAGTAGAGAACATGAAAAGCCTGGCTAGCTGTCTTTGATCATAGGTGTCTGCGTTCTATCTCCCATGTTACGTGATGGTATAATAAGGTCAGCAACATTGAGGTTAGGTGTCGGTCGAGTGCTAGGTAAAGAGTGGAAATCGACAGACAAGGTTGTGAAGTTACACCGATTGAGATGGTTAAGACATGTGTTACACATGCCTACCCATCGACTGACGGACAATATTAACTGACATTGGATCAGGTTGGAAAAGAGCCAGTGGTGGTCAAAGGTGAACATGGCTTCACCAGTCAATGAAATCCACAACAGTTAGTTTCAGCTGGAACCTCGCCTAGATTTCTAGGTCATTAGTATTCTAGCCGGTCCCAAGCCCGGATAAAGAGGGAGGGTTGGGGCGTGGTGCTAGCAACTCCACCCCCAAAACTTAACCAAATTGCTACTAAAACTTCAACGCACAAATATATTCAAAATACTAAAATTACAAATAGTGACCTTATTTTTCGCTGGAATCGGGGAAGTGAAATGACGCGGGCTGGTGAAAGCCTTCGGGAAGCCAGTCAGCCGATGTGCCTTCTTTCGATGAAAGCGAAAATAAGGATGGGGACGTGGAATGTTCGTACAATGTACGAAGCTGGGAAGGCTGTTCAGGTAGCCGCAGAAATGAGGAGATATAAAATAGAAGTGTTGGGAATCTGCGAGAGCAGATGGAACGGATGTGGAAGGAGCCAACTATCAACTGGAGAGACAATAATCTACTCCGGTCACCCAGAGGACAATCACGAGCACACCGAGGGAGTAGCCATCATGATGTCACCAACAGCGGCTGAAGCTCTCATGCAGTGGGAACCAATCTCCTCCAGGATAATGACAGCCAGGTTCAACTCAAAAGGAAAAAAGGTTACAATCATTCAGTGCTACGCGCCTACAAACGTCTCAGAACATGAGAAGAAGGAGGGTTTCTACAGTCAACTACAAACAGTAATGGACAACGTCCCAAAAAGCGATATCAAAATCCTGATGGGTGACATGAATGCGAAACTGGGAGGAGACAATACAGGAAGAGAACTCACCATGGGTCGTGAGGCCCTCGGTGAAATGAACGAAAATGGCGAACTCTTCTCAGACTTCTGCGCCTTCAATGATTTGGTGATTGGTGGCAGTGTGTTCAAACACAGGGATATACACAAGGCAACATGCATTTTACCAGATGGACACACCAAAAACCAGATAGACTTCATTTCAATCTCAAGGAAGTGGAGACGTAGCCTACTGGACACAAGATCGAGGAGAGGAGCATATGTGGGTTCAGACCACTATCTAGTACAAGGGACATTCAAGGTGAAGCTGAAAGCCTCGAGGATACCTGGGGATAGGCCACAATGCAAGTTCAACACGCAAAAACTGAAGGACACAATCACACAGGACATTTTCACTGCAACTGTCAGAGCAAAGCAGGAAACACTACGTGGCACCACTGAGGAATCATCCGTGGAAGACCATTGGAACTCTCTGAATGGGGATTTTCAACGAAACGTGTTCAACGGTTTTAGGAAGAAAGAAGAAACAAGACAAGGAATGGCTCTCAGCGGACACTTGGAAGCTAATAGAGGAGAGGAGAAAGGTGAAAGAAAAAAAATGATTCAATGCAAAGATGGACAAGAGAAAGAGACGCTGAGGTCAATTTACACACCACTGGACAAAGAAGTGAAGAAGAGTGCCAGGAAGGATAAAAGACAACTCTACGACAATCTGGTCACTGAAGCTGAGAAGGCAGCAGGCAAAAGGGACTTGAGGACACTATATCAGATAACCAAGTCTCTATCCGGGAAGAGATCAACACAAGTGAAACCTATTAAAGACAGCCAAGGGAACCCAATTACCAAGGAAGAAAGACAGATTAAACAATGGGCGGACCACTTCAAAGGATTCTTGAACCGACCACCACCTACAACCCGTCCAGTAATACCAACAACAGCACGTACACAACTGCAAGTTGACACCAATCCTCCAACGAAAACTGAAGTCATGAATGCAATCAAGCTTCTGAAAGCTGGAAAAGCAGCTGGACTAGATGGAATACCCCCGGAAGCACTGAAAGCGGACCCAGAAACGACGGCAGATATGCTGACTCCATTATTGCAAAAGATCTGGAAAGAGAGAAAGGTGCCTACTGACTGGAGGAAAGGTTACCTGGTGAAACTACCAAAGAAGGGCGACCTGGGACTCTGAAAGAACTGGCGAGGAATCATGCTCCTGTCGACGCCAAGTAAAATCCTGAGTTGCATCATCCTGGAGAGAATCAAGGACGCACTGGATACAGAACTCCGACCAGAACAAGCTGGATTCAGGAAAGGCAAATCATGTTCTGACCAAATTGCAACTCTACGCATTATCATCGAACAAAGCATGGAATGGCAATCAAATCTCTACCTCAACTTTATAGACTTTGAGAAGGCCTTCGACAGCGTTGACCGCGAAGTAATTTGGAAACTACTCGAGTACTACGGCGTACCCCAAATATTCATCAACCATATTCAACAACTGTACGACAACGGCACATGTCAAGTGATCCACAACAGAAAACTCAGCGAGGCGTTTGGAGTGAACATAGGAGTCAGACAAGGGTGCTTATTAGCACCGATGATATTCCTAATTGTGATGGACTGGATTATGCGTCAGACAGTGGGAAACGAGAAGACAGGGATATCCTGGACCGACATGAAGGACCCAGAAGACCTGGATTTCGCGGATGATTTAGGTTTGATGTCACTTACACGAAATCGAAGACTCACAAGCGAAAACCGACAAACTGGTCGAAGAAGCAGCCAGAGAAGACAGGACTCCAGGTGAACATAGACAAGACGGAGGTCATGAAAATAACCAACCAACAACAGCAGCAGCAACATCCAGCGCCAATCACCATCAACGGGAGGGATTTGAAAGAGGTTACTTCATTCACTTATCTAGGGAGCATTGTCTCAACCACAGGAGGAACAGACGAGGATGTCAAATCGAGAATCGAGAAGGCGAGAAACACATTCATCAACCTGAAACCAATCTGGAAATCTTCGTCACTTACCATCAACAACAAAATTCGGATTTTCAATACAAACGTCAAGTCAATTTTGCTTTACGGATCAGAAACTTGGCGGGTCACAAAGAATATTTCCAACAGCCTGTTGCAGATCTTTATCAACAACTGTCTTCACTCTATACTCAAGGTCAGATAGCCGGAAAGAATCACCAACAAGAAACTATGGGAACAAACACAACAAGAACCAATCGCCCAGCAAATATGCAGGAGAAAGTGGAAATGGATTGGACACTCGCTGAGGAGGCCGCCGGATGACATTGCGTGTCAGGCTAGTGCTCGAGTGGAACCCGAAAGGGAAGCGGCGAGTGGTTCGTCGGTGCAAGGGTGACATGGAGGAGATCGTGTGAGGAGGAGATGAAACAGTATGGAATAACATGGACGCAAGTGAAAAGAACAGCAGAAGACAGAAGCAAGTGGAGACGTGCAGTTGAAGCCCTATGTTCCACTAGGAACCCAAGGGAACAATAATAATAATAATAATAGTTTCAGCTGGCCACGTAGGAAGGTGTAAACTTCATGGCAGGTTGGTGAACACCAATGGCTGGAGACAATCGGTAATTTGGCTCAAAGTGATCGTTCTCAGGGTCAGGCGCAGATGCATCCACTCCTTGTGACCCAATGAAACTATGTGGTTCTTCCATATTACTACTCTTTTCGCCTTGTATCTCTGTTTACTGCCTCTATTTTGAATTTCTTCTCTTGCTTCGTGTCCTACCAGGAGTGGAGTGTGTTGACTCGAACTGCTGTACATCAGTGCAAAGTTCTATGTTGAAACCAGTCAATCAGACATCATGTGTCAGTCTCTCGAAATTATGTGCATCTTATCGTCGGCGCATCATTTGCACAAATTTTCCGTGTTCTGCTACTTCTGGCCTTCCTTCATATTGTGTGTGTGTGTGTTTCTTTGTGTTCTTTTCACGTTTCCCATGATTCTCCACAACGCTGTATCGTCATTTGCTTTCTCTGACATGAAATCTGTCTCCGTGCTATTTGGCGTTTTTCTGCCGATGAAAATCTCTTTATACATAAATATACTACTTATAAATCTTATCAGTAATACACGTTACACTTTGTTTCACACGCGTAAGCCAAGTGAATAACGAAAAGTAATATATACACTCAAGAATTATATGTGCTACATACTTGAAACTGTGACGCTGTGAATTTAGCCTGCACCAACAACAAGGACTAGGCATATATGACATCAGTCACACCTTGGCGACCAATCAAGTTATACATTACAGTCCTACTCGAGGTAGATGATGAGTCACGTGTCCGAATAGTTCATTGGTGGTAGCATCTGTGACTGACTGAATCACAGGGCACGAAAATAGATGCTTCACAATAGGCCTTCTCTGGAAGTTTAAAGATGGTCTAAAACAGCGAAGCTGCTTTTAGAGAGCTTGCGAGTTTTTGGAAGCAGACTGGGATGAATTCGAATCTCTGGAATATGTTTAAGGAGGTTATTGACAAGTGGCGTCAGTGTGGTACGACGGTAGAATGCCTACCGACAACGCCTCATGTGGTCCGGGTTTCGATCCCCGACCACAGATGCACTCCTTTACCTCGCTAAGACAGTGATAAGGCTGGCAAAGAGGGGAAGTTTGTCTGGGCATGAAGCTAGCACCTCATCCTCTAAAAATAAACATCAGTGCTATCGAAACTTCAAGCCACTATCTTGTAGGTGGCCTATGTTTCACTGGGAACGTGAAGGAATAAATAAAGGTTATTGACAAACATATAAGGAAAGGTTACGTTGAAAAGTTGATTAATCAAAATGAACCGGGAAACTAGTATTTATTGATTGGACACTAGTTGGTAACTATTGTAATGCGTCTAGTCCTCTGTTTAGTGCAGACTGAATTCTATTGCAGTCAAGTTTGCAATGTGTCCACTATGCTAGGTGGCTCGGCATCACGATGTACTTTGAATTTTTGATGTTAGATGCCTGGAGGCAGTCGGTAGGAAGGTTTTCCTGACCTAGGTTTAGTGGTTGTTGGCACTCAACAGTCAGGACAAGGCGTGTCTGCGACCTTCAGGGAACTCATGTCCCTCCTTCTGATATGCGAACCGGCATCACCCAGGGAGTGCTGCAATCAGAGATATGAGTTCCCTCAGGGTTGAAGATACGCCTTGTCTTGACTGGTGACCGACAGCAATCACGAAACGCAGGAGTGTCCAAGTCTTCCTGACTATTACCTCCAACCACCTAAAACTAGTATATATGCCTCATCGCCCTGTCTTTAGCTCAAAGAAGCCAGGTAAACGTCGTGTAATATTCTGCGGTTCTGCAAAGCATAATGGTATTTCCTTGAATGATTCTTCATGTAATGGTCCACACTGCACGGTATCACTGATCGGGTTGTTGTTAGGATTCAAAAAGCTTCCAGTGGCTATCGCTGCTAAGTGCTAGAGTGTGATAGCGACCGTCTAAGAAACTTGTGGTTTGATGATGATCCACACGGTAATGTCAGAATATAAGATGACATTTCGTTCATTTGGGGCCACACCTTCTCAAGTTTTACTCTTCGTTCGGTTCTAAGGATCTGCAGGATGTCACCGAGTGTTAGTTTTATGTGAATGATTGCTTAGCATCATCACTGACGACATCTTGGAGGCTCTAAACATCTCCTACCGGAACTCAAACACAGACTTAGATGTTTGTGGTTCCACTGCAAACACTCAACGTTTCCCAATATAAAAAGCCATTCATAAATGCAAAGGATGGCACGAAACTGAAGAGACCATTGACAAGTTACTGGGGCATGCGGTTTTGAATCTCAAAGGGGATATCAACTCATTCAAGACTAGAGATACGCCTTGCCGTGACTGGTGGGTGCCAACAATCACAAAACCTGTAGTTCAAGACCTCCTGCTCATGGCTTCCAAGTATTGTGGGTTACTGAAAGACCAACTTAGGTGTTTGACTTCGAGTTCTTCTTCAACCCGACCAACTACTAGATGGTGTCATCAATCCGTATATGACAAACAATTGTGCACCTGAAAGCATGTTACATGAAAAAAAATTTTCTGGATGACTTAATTTCAGCTGACTATTCGATGACTGTGATTTGGCCTTTCTTTCCTTGAGGATTACTTCTGTTTTATATTGAATAATATTTTTGTAAAATTATGTGCTGTACTGATGCCAGGAATTAAATATACAAGGTGAGTCGCACTAGTCTCTGTCATGTTAAAGGAACACCCATGGGATCGCCAATATAAGGTTTGATTGCAGAAGCAGTGATGCAAAGGCTCGAAAATATAATCCTACCAAAGATCAAATCCAAAATGCGGATACGGTGTGTAAATGAGACATTTGTAATAATCAAAAGAAACGAGTTGGATAAAACTCACAACTGAATAAACAACGTCTTCAACCACATCAAATTCACAAGAGAAGAGGAATCCATATGCAGAATCCCATTTTTGGACGTCTTAGTCAAGCGAACGACCACAGGGGAATCAGAAACTCAAGTTTGCAGAAAATCACACCAACCAAATCCTGAATTACAACAGCAACAATCCAATAAAACACAAAAAGAATTGTATACAAACACTATTCAAGAGAGCCAGCCAGGACTCATTGCAACGCTCTCATCCTAAGGAAAATTGAAGAAGAATATCTCATGGATGTCTTCGAAAAGAATGGATATCCACAGAATTTCATCAAAAGACATATAACCCCAACCAACCTATCAAGTCAAATGCCCCCAAGGACAGCACAAAGAAAATCGCCCTAACATATATAAAGGACATATCAGAAATCACTGGAAGACTCTTCAAACCTTTAGGAATTGACGTCGCACAGAAACCAACAAAATCACTTCACTCAGCTAGCTCTGTGTCAAGCAAAAGAAGATCAAATCAACATCATCTGCAAAATAAATTGTAACAACTGCGAAAAACACTACATTGGCCAAAGTGTACTACCCTCCTCTTCGTCTTCGTATCCATGAACATAAACTAGCCGTCAAGAGACATGACATCCACTCCCTTATATCGCCTCACTGCATACAGACAACCACGGACATCAATTCAACTGGGACAACCAGCGTTCAAATATTAGACAGAGGAAACACCAAGAATGCTAGAGACTTTTTAGAAGCCTGTCTGGTATTCCAGTGAATCGTCAATCAATAGACACATCGAAACAGACAAAATTTACCAACCGATAAGACGGAGGTCTCACACACAAAGGATCAAACTTCAGGTCAAGGGAACAATCAGTTCCAATACAAGAAGCCTAGAGGGTTTGAAAACACACAAACACAACCAAAGAGTCACGTTCAAGGTGGTCACCAGGAGAGATGACTAATAAACTCGTGGAGAAATCGAAAAGCTCACTTCAATTCAAATTGAAGTATGCACTGAGGATGTTGCCTAGTAGGGCAATGAAAGCTTCGCGAATTAACTATCCAGCCCAGAGAACATAACTACATCGAGATCACATGTTGTATGGCATTTCAACATATGATATAAAGGTAGCCAATAACTTCAGCTATTTAGAATTATTTACAAGTGAAGTGGTGTCAGTTAGAGAACTATCGAGAACCAAGGAGTATTGTACAACTTTTCCGTCCTGTTTTGGAACTCATCATATATTCTAACTTATGACACTATCTGATGAAATTAGCTGGCAGTGTCTCTACGTGTCACAAACTGATAGAAGTTAAAAATTTGCAGATTACAGATGCCGTCTTTGTGTCTTATAGGTCAACAGACTTCCCTCGTAGCCTGAAAATCTTGAGTTTGATCTCTGTTTGGGCCATTGTTGCATTGTTCTTATGTGAATAGATTCTAACCTGAAGTTAACAAGTGGTCTTACCTAAATGGTCTTAATAGACAGAAGACCAGTAGTTCAGCGAAGAGTCTCTTTTTGGCGGCGAATTCATTTTCGTACCTGTACAATCGCTAATATTTATGGTTGTTTTGTATGTGTGTGTACATTAAATCTGTCAAACAAAAATAGAATTAGTAAGTTCAGATGAATTAGATATTGATATAAGAGAGTGGTAACAAAAGTGATGAGTTGTGACAAACGATTCCTAAAGAAGAGTTACGTAATAACAACATGAATAGTTTGGTGAAAGAGTTGTACTTGCGATGTACATGGAAATTAAATAGCATACGGAATTAGGCAAGAGTTTTAAGTAGTTAGAAAAATGAGCACAAAAGCAAAAGTTAATCCAAATCAACAGAGTTGTTACCATGATAGTAGAAGTGGTTGAATAATTTTCTTTCGTATGTATAGTTCTGGTTCTTCTAACTAAATGGCTGGGGTTTCTGCAATGCAAAGAAGACGGAAACGTATTGTCTTTGTTAGGTTGTTCTTCACTTTGCAGATTACTTTGAAGGAGGAGGCGTTTGTTGAGATGGGCTGACCATTGGTGACGAGGTGTTCGATTATTGCACTGCTTATACGGCCACTACTTCCTTTCTGCAACCACGCCGGATAGTGTACTTTGACCCTTTTTGACAGGATGAGCGCCGAACGACCAATGTACCTGGCTCCACAAGAACAAGTGAATTGATATATACACATAGAAGTGATCAGATTCGGGATCATCTTGTCCTTCGGGCTTCTGCAGATCATCCATCAGGCGACTGGAGAACACTACTCTCAATGGTCTTAAACTGAATCCATCTAAATGGCATATTGTTGACTTCAATTTTAGATGGGAGAAAGACTTGAGTGGACTGACTCAGTCGCATGATTCCTGTAATACTGACGTCACTGGATTAGAGGGAGTAAATCAAATCTCTCTTATCTCGGCATCAGTTTATCTTCGTTTGACTTATTACTACATAAAAGAGTTGAGAGTTTCTGCTGGCATAACTCAAACTCACCTCTTCTCTTACAATTTATTGTTAATTCATGTATTCTGCTCATTCACCTTCTTTATTGTTCGACCAATTTATTCTTCTCTGGACTTCTCAAAAAAGACTATGTCATAATACGTAGAGCAAAGAAGACTATAAGTAGGGTTAGTGGTGTGTACCGCCTTTGACTTAACTAACTGACATTATTGACAATAGGCATTTCAATTCCATTCTTGCAAGCATTTGGCTGAAGTTATCTTGCCTGATACCGAACATCCTCTCTGCTTATTTGCAACCGTCTCCGTGGATCTCTTTGGCGGTAAATCCAGAAGAAACTTCATAAGAATTCACGCTCGTACAGCCATAGAATATGAGAATTCTACCATACCACCATATTTCGCACGGGTTTGTGTGAAGAGAGAGTCAGTTTACAGAGAAGAACTTATAAACATTGTAAATCAGTAATCTGAACTGCAAAGTAAGTATAAGCAAAGATTAATATTATTATTATTATTACATGGATTATCTATGCTACTATCCACTTTTACTTCATAATGTCGCCACTAATACTCTATTTATAGTGGTCTCATTATTATTAATATTGATATTATTATTACTATTTTAAATTTTATGTATGTACATATTGATGTAAAAGGAGGTGAATTCCATCCTATATAATCATTATTATTGTTTAGAATAAAAATATTATTATTATATTATTATACAGCTATGGTAATGTGCACCGGTGAAGATTCCCAAAAATAGGGCAAAACAACTGCTCGCAACTCCTTGAGTTTTCACTCGTTCTCTGACCGACGTCAGGTCATGATCCAACTTGAAAAGATGAACAGCTGGTTTCGAAAGGAAATATTCCTTCACTCAACTTCCTACTTGTTTTAATTTTTTCGTAAACATCCTGGGATTATTTTAAATAATTTATAATAATTCATTCAATCTCACTGGGCGCTCAAATTACTCCAGGAAATTCGTAACATCTACGGTCTGGAAACTTTTATCCTTATCTTTCCTTACATATGTCCCATTTTATGCGTTCCTTTACATCTGGGGTAGAAATTAAGGATGGCGTTTCACTCTTGAATTTTTAGCAACCGTGGAGAAGTTTTCACAAGGATGTGGATTGCTAACCACACGCCCAAACTTCTTCCTTATTTGTCCAGGCTATTACCTCATAAGTGAGGTGAATATAAGGGTATACAATCACCGTAGAAGGCTGTCGGCTAAGAATCAAACCCGGATTACGTAAAAGAGTGATTGGTAAGCATTCTACCACCAAACCATTTAAACAAATTTATGCCTATAGTAGAAAAATTCTGTGAAGTAATTCATCTTCTCAAAACGTGACTACTTATCGCTGAATAAAGTAGTATAATTAATCATCAAAACTTACTACGTTGAGTAGGATAAAACATGACGTTGGTTCTTGTCAGCTACGTTGAACCATAACTAGTTTAACACATGGTG
>OX235273.1:152041059-152061565 GCA_944472155.2 Trichobilharzia szidati
CACCAAGATTAATACTCAACTATAATGTTTTGATTTGCACAAATCCTGAGAAAACTAATCATCGTAAGAACAATAATGGGAAAGCCATTGTAAAGATAAGATGGAGGGAAGGAAAATTGTGAGGTTGAAACATAAGCATGCTACCGAGGTAGATAGGACTTCAAGTGAACATAGAGAAAACAGAGGTGATGCAGATTCCTGTCTAACAGCAGCAGAACAACAACAACAGTAGACAACAATCAGCATAAACTGGAGAAATGTGAAAGAAGCAACCTCCTTCACCTACCTACCTACCTAACTACCCACCTAGGAAGCATCGTTTCAACTACAGGAGGAACTGATGGGGATATCAAAGCAGTGAGGATTCGGAAAGCAAGGTAAGCTTTCATTACTCTCAAGTCTGTGTGGAGGTCAACAGTACTATTCAGCATGAAAAATAAGATCCGGATTTCCAACTCCAGTGTGAAGTCAGTGCTACTTACTCTACGGATCAGAGACTTGGCCCCGCATCACAAGGAGGACTTCGAACAAATTACAGACCTTCATCAACAGCTGTCTTCACTCAGTACTACTCAAGATCAGATAGCCGGCCGCAGACGATCAGCAACAGGGATCTCTGGTAATGAACGAACCAACCAAGCAGGAACCGACTGTGCAACAAATATGCAGGTAGAGATGGAGGTGGATTGGTTGGCCATAATCTGAGAAAACAAACCATCAAGTGAGGTACATCACACGTCAGGTCAACGCTCGAGTGGAGCCCAAATGGGAAGTGGAGATTTGGTCGTGAGTGCGAGGGTGACATGGAGGAGGTGATGTGAAGAGAAGATGAAAGCACGTGGGCAGACTTGCAGCCAGGTGATGAAAACGTTGGCAGAGAACCTAACGCAATGGAGACGTTGGGGCTGAAGTCCTATGTTCCTCTAGGAAGTAAAGGAAATAATAATAATGCCGGGGTAGATTTAAGGTAACTGCCGTCTCCTTTTTGTATACTACGCAGAACCAGCTTCTTTAATCTGAATGTGCAGGCTTCAGCAAAGCCAAGACCTTCTTTTTATTAACTTACCTATTAATGCTAACTATAAAGCTTTTACTCAATGCACTGGCTGGAGGTTGCTATAAATACATATATATCCTGTATCGGTAAAAGTTAGAATTCATAGACTGGCGACTGGATGAGGTCTCAGCGGCTAAATGGTCCGCGAGCTCGTCTTCTAATCGGATAAGTATAAAACTTGGGCACTATGGTGGTAGAGTATAACTCCATTATAGATAAGATTTTATTTTGATAAATCACACAGTGTTGTTGTACAGTAATATTAACTGATGACCACGTTTCGAGCACAAATTATTGCCACTCATAATCATATCAAGTCTCTAGGCCTTATATTCTCTCTTATTTATGTTATCACTATTAGTTTCACCATTATTTTTATTTTGCTTTCGACCTTTTTTGATATTCCTAATGAATTTTATAGGATAGTTATTTGATACCAACGCTTCTTCTGTCTGTTTCATTTCATCATTTAGGTCTTTTTTGTACTACTTAGTGCTATTGCTCGGTTTGTTAGACACTTAACTAAGCCAGTCTTTACAGACAGATAATGGATGAGATGAATTAAAGTCTAAATATCTATTAGCAGAATGCGTTTTTATTATTATTATTATAATGGTTCCCTTAGGTTCCTAGTGGAACATAGGGCTTCAACTGCACGTCTCCACTTGCTTCTGTCTTCTGCTGTACTTTTCACTTGCATCCATGTTAGTCCATACTGTTTCAACTCCTCTTCACACCATCTCCTCCATGTCTCCCTTGGACGTCCCACTCGCCGCTTCCCTTTCGGGTTCCACTCGAGCACCGGCCTGACGCGCGATGTCACTCAGTGGCCTCCTCAGCGAGTGTCCAATCCATCTCCACTTTCTCCTGCATATTTGTTGGGCGATTGGTTCCTGTTTTGTTTGTTCCCATAGTTTCTTGTTGGTGATTCTTTCCGGCTATCTGATCTTCAGTATAGAGCGAAGACAGCTGTTGTTGATAAAGGTCTACAACAGGCTGTTGGAAATATTCTTTGTGACCCGCCAAGTTTCTGATCCGTATAGCAAAATTGACTTGACGTTTGTATTGAAAATCCGAATTTTGTTGTTGATGCTGAGTGACGAAGATTTCCAGATTGGTTTCAGGCTGATGAATGTGTTTCTCGCCTTCCCGATTCTCGATTTGACATCCTCGTCCGTTCCATGTGCCTGTAGTTGAGACAATGCTCCCTAGATAAGTGAATGAAGTAACCTCTTTCAAATCCCTCCCGTTGATGGTGATTGGCACTGGATGTTGCTGTTGTTGTTGTTGGTTGGTTGGTTATTTTCATAACCTCCGTCTTGTTTGTGTTCACCTGGAGGCCTGTCTTTGCTGCTTCTTCGACCAGTTTGTCGGTTTTCGCTTGTAAGTCTTCGATTTTGTGTGACATCAAATATAAATCATCCACGCGCGAAATCCAGGTCTTCTAGGTTCTTCACGTCGGTCAGGACAGGATATCCCTGTCTTCTCGTTTCCCACTGTCTGTCGCATAATCCAGTCCACCACAATTAGGAATATCTTTGGTGATAATATGCGCCCTTGTCTGACTTCTGTGTTTACTTTAAACGCCTCGCTGAGTTTTCCGTTGTGGATCACTTGACATGTGCCGTTGTCGTACAGCTGTTGAATAAGGTTGATGAATATTTGGGGTACGCCGTAGTACTTGAGTAGTTTCCAAATTACTTCACGGTCAACGCTGTCGAGGGCCTTCTCAAAGTCTATAAAGTTGAGGTAGAGATTTGATTGCCATTCCATGCTTTGTTCGGTGATAATGCGTGGAGTTGTAATTTGGTCAGAACATGATTTTCCTTTCCTGAATCCAGCTTGTTCTGGTCGGAGTTCTGTATCCAGTGCGTCCTTTATTCTCTCCAGGATGATGCGACTCAGGATTTTACTTGGCGTCGACAGGAGCATGATTCCTCGCCAGTTCTTTCAGAGTCCTAGGTCGCCCTTCTTTGGTAGTTTCACCAGGTAACCTTTCCTCCAGTCAGTAGGCACCTTTCCCTCTTTCCAGATCTTTTGCAATAATGGAGTCAGCATATCTGCCGTCGTTTCTGGGTCCGCTTTCAGTGCTTCCGGGGGTATTCCATCTGGCCCAGCTGCTTTTCCAGCTTTCAGAAGCTTGATTGCATTCATGACTTCAGTTTTCGTTGGAGGATTGGTGTCAACTTGCAGTTGTGTACGTGCTGTTGTTGGTATTACTGGACGGGTTGTAGGTGGTGGTCGACTCAAGAGTCCTTTGAAGTGGTCCGCCCATTGTTTAATCTGTCTTTGTTCTTTGGTAATTGGGTTCCCTTGGCTGTCTTTTATAGGTTTCACTTGTGTTGATCTCTTCCCGGATAGAGACTTGGTTATCTGATATAGTGTCCTCAGGTCCCTTTTGCCCGCTGCCTTCTCAGCTTCAGTGGCCAGGTTGTCGTAGAATTGTCTTTTGTCCTTCCTGGCACTGTTCTTCACTTCTTTGTCTAGTGCTCTGTAAGTTGAGCTCAGCGTCTCCTTCTCTTGTCCATCTTTGCATTGAATCATTTTCTCTTTCACCATTCTCCTCTCATCTATTAGTTTCCAAGTGTCTGTTGAGAGCCATTCCTTGTCTTGTTTCTTCTTTCTTCCTAAAACCGTTGAGCACGTTTCGTTGAAAATTACCTCCAGAGAGTTCCAATGGTCTTCCACGGATGATTCCCCACTGGTGCCACGTAGTGTTTCCTGCTTTGCTCTGACAGTTGCAGTGAAAGTGTCCTTTGTGGTTGTGTCTTTCAGTTTTTGCGTGTTGAACTTGCATTGTGGCCTATCTCCAGCTATCCTCGAGGCTTTCAGCTTCACCTTGAATGTCCCTTGTACTAGATAGTGGTCTGAACCCACATCTGCTCCTCTCCTCGACCTTGTATCCAGTAGGCTCCGTCTCCACTTCCTTGAGATTGAAATGAAGTCTATCTGGTTTTTGGTGTGTCCATCTGGTGAAATCCATGTCGCCTTGTGTATATCCGTGTGTTTGAGCAGAATGCGTTGGCTTATTATTATTATTATTATTATTATTATTATTACTGAACCCCACATCGAACGGTCGATATACGTAGCTCCACAAGAGCTGATGAATTGATAAATGCACATAGAGTTGATCAACTTCAGGATCTCATCCTGAAGTGCGAACGATTCAATGACCTTGAACGCATGCTAGTCGTTAGCAAACGGCAGCTGTCATTATGATAGCGGAAATATCAATGCTATTCACCAACTTAGGAGCAAATTTCCCCCAAATCACGTTTTTAAGTACTGTTTAGATAGTGTGTTAATATCTCGTTAAGATTAAGATGAGTGTTAAGGTAAGTATTGGGGTTAGGGTTAGGATCAGGGTCATAATTAGAATTGCGGTTTGGCTAACAGTTAGGATTAGGGTTGTAATTAGGTTTAAGATTAAGGTTAGGGTTAGTGTTAAGTTTAGGGTTAGGGATAGATTTAGAGGTGATGTCATTAAATTGTATTTTGTTTTATTATCCACATTTCCCTGGTGAGTAGTCATCGATCTTCTTACTAGGAACCATAATAATTCAACCTAGGGCCTTTGGGGAAGACTGCATATAAAGATAATAATAATCTACTTTATTCCAAAAACAGTGCTTATAATACAGAATGGAATTCTCAGCATTTGTCACAACACCTTGCATCTGATTTACTCAAAATATAAATAAAATTAAAACAAAATTAACCAGAGGAATTTGTCCACATTTACGACATAAAGTCAAAAATATTCGGAGCACGAAATGAGAATATTAAATATAATAATTAATAATAATAATAACAACAGTGAGTTTGTTTCAAACGGTATTGTCGATTCAGTTTGGAAATTTTAGAATGTTATAGATTATTGGATCTAATGTTCTGTTGATATAGTATAGTGAGGGGAAATACAAAATTAACAGTTATAACACAGCTTAAATAATGTTCACACTTATGAAAAAATAAACAAATAAAAACAAAATTTGAGAGGATTATAAATATAAGAAATACAATAACAATAAAGTATGATGCTTTAAGGGTGAAGGAAATGGTTTATTTACTAGTGCAAAGAAGGTTAGTTAGTTCATGTCTAACACTATTTTCATTACATAAAGTACGTGCCAAATATGGTGTAGTGGGATTTTTATATTGAGACGTACGTGCATAAAGTCTTTTGAAATGACTTCTTGATTTACCTGACGAAGAGAAACAAGGTTGGAGCTACGGGTAGAGTGGCTGCTGACAGTCTGACAAAATTCCTTTGGCGAATTTGTTGCATGACATCAAGTGCCTATCAACGACAATGTCAACGATATGGCCCAACAGGATACCAGTCGTCCTACTGACAGTCAGTCTTCAGAGTTCTACGAAGTGTGACATAGTCTTTTTTAAGCAATCCAGGAAAGAATAAGGGTGAACAGTAAAGAAGAATAGGTAGGATGCACGGGTTGACAAACTGTAAGAGGAGGAGTTGAGTTATGGCTGAGTGCCTTAACTTCTCAATGTGAAAAGTCAGACAAAATATTCTTTTATAAATCGCTAAGACATGGAAAGATCAGGATAGGTCAGAAGAGAGAATTAATCCAAGATACTTAACTTCAGACTTGATTTCCATATCAATATCATCAATTTAGCGACGGTCATAGGAACCAATAGCTTCATTTAACTTTCGTTTACATCGGAAACTGAAATTAACTGTCTGACATTTGGAAGGATTTAGTTTAAAACCATTAGACGAAGGCCATTCGCTGATTCCTGATCGAAAGCTGTTCGTCTTAGTAAAGTCTAGCTAGGAGTTAACAGACATTGAAATACTTAGATCGTCGGCATACTTTATAAAGTACAGAATTTTCAGAGGAATTTTTCGCTCAATAGTTTATGTTTGTCGAGAATCTTCAAGCAAATTTGCTACTGGCAACAGATCACGTGACGTCAAACGAAAATCAACAAAAACAGCTCATTTTCAGTCACCTCGGTGAATACATGTAGAGAAACTAGTCTAACTGAGCAACTGATACTCTTCATCGTAACTGGGATGTATTTTTAAGTCATGTCAGGGAAAGATGCCCTGTTTAATGTGTTTTCATGCATTTTCTAGTAAGTATACGTCAATTTTTGTGCAAAATTCCTCGGCTGAAGGTCAGTCATGCGTTTGCATCCCTTGGGACGCTATTGTTGAACTTTACCCTTCAGGTTATTGTACAATAATAATCGAATAGAAGACGCTATGCTCAACGATGCTTCCGCGAATATCCCCGGAAACAAGAACTGTGAGATCCTTCTTTTAAAGCTATCAGCAGTTAAGTCACTTTTGAATTCAAGGTTCATACAAAGCATTACCTAGGTTACAGGTTTTAAATCACATTTAATAAGTTTTAATTGTCTACTCTTCTCTATAGAACGCCTAGGAGAGTTAACTCTTCCTCCACAACATCAGGACTACTCGATATCTGTTAGAGGGGAATGGGTGGATGTTGTAGGAGTTAATAGAACCTTGAAAACTGGTGAATACTGTCTCAAAGTGGACTCCAACTCATGATTTTGAAAACCTATTCATCATTCAATGAGTAATAATACTTACTATATGATGCTCTCTAGTGAATTGCTACAGGAGGGGTTTTCTGGACTTCTAGTGAAAAGTCCTGACCAGTGAAGTCCATCCAGTCAAGTGGGAGGATGGATGTTCCATCGACGACATTGGTTGGGGTCGCGCTAAATCACGAATTGGTAGAAGTTAGAATTCATGGTCCTAGTGGCTGAATGGTATACGAGGTAACTTGACTTGTAACGGTAGGTCCTGGGTTCGAACCGTGTCGGTGAGTGCAGCCTGGCGATGATTCCAAAGCACTAGAATGAAACAGCTGGTTGTCCATTACTCCTTGCTTGTTTTCAATGGTTCTCTAACTGATATCAATCCATGGTCAAACTCATATAGACTTACTATATCATGCTTTGATAATATCAGATCCGTAAACAAACATGAAAGTCTTCCTCTCTCTCTCCCTGTCTCCATCTAAAAGCCTTCTGTTCTTTCTGTGAGGTATATTTTAACATGTCATCACTCATCAACACAGATGTTTTAGAAAAACTGTCTACGGAAAGAGAAAACAACCGCTATTCCAACAAGAAATACATCAAAATGACGATTTTAAACGATACATGCATACTAATGTTATGTACACTTATCTGATTACTAATTATCACTGTATATCGCTAGATAGATGGATCGATAGATAGATCGACAGATAGATCGATAAGCAGACACACAAAAATAAAGACACATGCATATAGACATGTACGCGTGGATGTATAGACATATAAATAGACATACGCACGCGCGCGCTCACACTAACTCGACCACATTACTTACTAACAAATGACAAAAACGAGAGTAGCGCAGTTTTTTTTAAAAATAACAACGGTAATTATCATAAAACACTATTTATTTTTCGACTTTAGTAAAGTAAATTTTATTTATTTTCATACGAAAATGTAAACAATGTTTTCATCATTTTACACGACTCAATGTTTTTATATTTTTCTTCCTTCTTAAAGTAGTAATTATATTTTAAATAATGACTTGTTCAATGTGTTCAATGCATTGGACAAAAAACCACTGAATAATTGAACCATGTGTAAAAACAACACACTGTGCGAAAATAAAACAAAACGAAACAAAAGGGTTTTTCTTCAATCATAAATTATAAACCAGTAAAGGTTTTTGTTTTCTTGTGTGTGTGTAATAATTGTTTGTTAATGTTGTATTGTGAACAGTTGTGCTGTTTTTTTCTGAATGATTTAATGACCGACTTTCTTCAGTAGTAAGTAGGTGAGCTTTCCTGATATTAATATCGGAAATTTCTGGCTTAAATGAAATTGCCTCAGACAATCTGTACTGCTATTCTATAGCTGGTTTGTAAAGATTAGATTTGTTTTTACGAGTTTGACCACGGACTGATATCAGTTAGAGTACCAGTGAAAATGAGCAGGGAGTATTGGACAGCCAGCTGTTTCATTCTAGTGCTTGGGAGTCATCTATAAGACGCACTCACAACAGGAAATTCGAAACCAGGACCTTCTGGTTTCAGGGAAAGCTACCTCATATACCATTCAGTCACTGGGACCCAACTCATCAATGGCTAGCCCATACATGAATTCTAACTATCTGGCACCAACCAGTGTCATCGGTGGGACATCCATCCTCACACATGACATCTGGATGGACCTCACTGATCACGACTTCTCACTAGAACTCCAGGAAACTCCGTCCTGTAGCAAGTCACTAGCGAGCATCAGATTAATTTTCTATAGTTGGTTTGTAACGATCTATATATAATATTGGAGGAGTGACTTAGGCCTGTGTAAGAACTGACGTGGAATCATACTTTTGTCCACGCCAAATAAAATATTAAGTCGCATAATCGTGGAGACAGTAATGGAAGCACTGGATGCAGAACTCCGCCAACAACCGGGACAAGCTGGATTCGGGAAAGACAAATCATGTGCTGATCAAATTGCAACTCTACACATCGTTATCATCATCATCTTCATCAGAGAACAGAGCATAGAATGGCAGGCAGTCAGACACCTACTTCAACTTCGTCGACTTCGAAAAGGCATTCGACAGACAGCGTTGACCAAGAAGTAATTTGGAAACTGCTTAAATACTACGGCGTGCACTTCTCAAGTCTTTATCAACCTCGTCCAGCAGTTGGCTAAATGACAGCGGCACGTGTTAGGTGATGCGCAAAGGAAAACTCAGTGAGGCCTTCAAAGTGAGTACAGGAGTGAGACATGGGTGGCTACCTATTGTCACCGAAAAAAATATATATACATACATATACGAAGAGATTTAATCTGTCTTGTTCTATGAAATATGATTTGGAATTAAGATGCTGAAAGCTGATCCGTGGAAAACTGAAAGTGGTTTAGATTTTAAATCGGATAGGAAGAATTTAAAAAATAGTCCGTTTTTTGCTGTTTCACAGTATGAGTTAGTAATTTTATGCTTCAGTTGTCACAAATCCTTGATCCTAAGGGTGTATCTGCTGTTGTTCTTAGGAGATATGAGGATATTTTATGTTAGCCTCTTAGGAGCATTTTTCAGTGCTTCTTTCTCCAGTAATGTTGTATCTTTTAGCATGGAAAGATACGAAAATTATCTTGGTACCTTAATCATGTACTGGTATGAATGTTAAATTCAAACCTCGCTTGCAAGTGACTTGCTACAGGACGGCGTTTCCTGGAGTTCTAGTGAGAAGTCGTGATCAGTGAGGTCCAACCAGATGTCACGTGTGAGTATGAATGTCCCACCGATGACATTGGTTGGTGCCCGTCACGCTAAATCACGAATTCATGGGCTAGCCATTGAGGGGTCGGGTCCCAGTGACTGAATTGTATATGAGGTAGCTAGCCTTGTAACCGGAAGATGTTAGGTTTGAACCCCAGTGAGGTGGGTGCGTCCTGGCGATGATTCCCAAGCACTAGGATGAAACAGCTGGCTGTGCAGTACTCCTTGGTTGGTTTTCAATAGTTCTCAAACTGATATCAATCCATGTTCAAACTCGTAAAAATTCAAACCTTGAACCTTTCTTGAAAAGTTTTAATTTTTACAAAGAGTATGTATATAATTAGCGTGGATGTACTTTAGATGATGCTACTGCTGCCTTACTTCATAAAATTGACTCTTGATTAGGTAAAGGAGCCAGATATATCCGATGTATCTTGTTTGAATACATATCCACTTTTGACTCTGTGCCCAAGACGTATTATGTTAAATAAGCTTTCCTTGACAGAAATCCATTCCTGGGATAATTGGTGGATGATGACTAGCACAAGGAATCCAGGATACGCATTTCGTTCTGTTTGGGACTCGTCAACTACTGGATGTGCCTGCACTCTGCAGCGAGTGATGATGTTCCCACCGAGGCTAGAACCCAGTACCCATAATTTCCAACGCCAAAGCATTATAAACTAGACCACTTGGGCCACGATAGCCAGGATGTACGTTTCGTCCTATTTAGGACTCGCCAGCTGGATGTACCTAGCGTCTGGAACTATGGGTACTGGGTTCTAGCCTCGGTGGGAACATCATCACTCACTGTGGAATGCAGGCAAACCCACAGGCTGATGAGTCCCAAATAGGACGAAATGAGCGTTATCCTGGATTCCACGGCTAGTCACCCTCCACAGATAGATCTGTTTTTTTTACTATCACTGGTATATTTTTAAATAGGGAGGCCACGTTATACTACATCATTAGTTATGTGATATATCAACATGGTCGACTTCTTTAGGAAATTGGAAGGTATGTTTCAAGCTATGAATCATAAATTTATTTCGAATTGGCTTCAATGAGTCAGTTGACCATCAAGCTAGCTAATGGCATGGTGTGTTGATCATCGATAATATGGGTCTTAAGGATACAGAAAATCAAAACAAATGATTCAGCGAAGAGACTCTTTTCAACAACGAATTTATCATCAAGCTGTACAATCGTATATATATATGGTTTTTTTAAGAAGTTATATCCGGTGAGGGAAGTGAAACATAGGTGTGAATGCATGAAATAATAATAATAATATGAAGTGCAATTAAAACTAAAATGTTTGTGATTATAATCGTAGTTAAATGTCAAGTGGCAACTGATCGATAATGATCACCCTATCTCTCTAGCCTCTGCCTTTAAAGTCATCTACAAGGCAAAAAGTAATTTACTGAAATCACTACGTACCTGACTCATCTGTATTGCTGAAGCTTTGGCCATCGAAACGGAAAAGTCAGATCTCTGTGTACAGAAAATGTTCGTTCAACCCCTCCAACTTTCATGGTCTTAATCCCTCTATGCTTAAGTATGGTAATCCCCAATCGTATTTTAGCTCTACCAATTCTTCATTTTTTCATTTTTGTCTATTCAATTTGTATACTCTTCTTTATTAAGTCAATTGTTACTATTACTACTCTCACTTTTAATTGTCCCCGGTATTATTTCACTTGTTCCACTTGTCATTCTAAATCAATTCCTTTATGCAACATTAAATTCTATGCTATCAAATTCACACAATATTACGTAACATTTTTATTTTATTCGATTTGTCTACTAATCCTACAATTGCACACCCTTTTTCAAGTTCTATCCATCCTATGAATTATTCTATATATGACATTAATTTGCTTTGCCACTTGACCTTTAACTACGATTATAATCACAAACATTTTAGTTTTAATTGCACTTCATATTATTATTATTATTTCATGCATTCACACCTATGTTTCAATTCCCTCACCGGATATAACTTCTTAAAAAAAAACCATATATATACGATTGTACAGCTTGATGATAAATTCGTTGTTGAAAAGAGTCTCTTCGCTGAATCACTTGTTTTGATTTTCTATATGTTACAATGGGAATTTTCCATGATTTAAAAAATAGCAAAGATCCCTCTTAAGGATACATTGGCTTTATGGATTTTCGGTAAACCGTACATAAACAGGTGGCGTCCATCTTTTGACCTGAGTTTATTGTAAGTTTTGTTGTCAGTCAGTTTCTTGGTGCGGGAGTTCTTTGAGGCATTCACTTACCTTTCCATCTTTTTTTAGTTTTGTCCACCTGGAATTTTTGCGGATCGTTAAGAATTGTCAATATTTTAGGTAAATAATCAGTTGTCATGGCGAAATCATTATTTTTATACAGTCTCTCAATTGCTGCTTTATGCTTCTCGGATAGCATCTTCTGCTTTACTGACGGTGATGTGTGGTATTGGTTGGTGCTATAAAAACCAGTTTAGACCTTAGCCATCCTGTTTTGTCTTCGTCTATAGGTCCTGAGTCTGAAATTTGGTGGTATAAGTTTTCCATTTGTGTTTCTGTGCTTTTTGGAGACGTGAAACTTGAGTCACAGAGATAAGCCTTCGAATTCATTGAGGACATTGCACGGCAGAGGCAAGAAGTTATGTTCGTCTAACAAAGTAGAAGAAGAATTAAGCTTTGTTGAAAAATGCCTATGGGAAAACGGGTATCCAAAGGGATTTATCCTAAAGTACAGCAGCAAAGAAAAGGACGAGAAAGCGAAACATCCATCAGTTGAAAAGAAGAAAGCGTTCATTTGTCTCCCGTTCAGAGGAGAAACAGTATCACGAAAGATTGACAAGAGGATGAAAGGAGTAATAAAAAGATGCTTCTCTACAGCTAAGCTGGTGATGCTTTACAGGACTACATGTTCTATAAGCCAAGTGAAACTGAATAAATACCCTGCTGATGTTACCTCCAACTGTGTTTAGAAATCTACGGGCACTTGTGGGAGCAAGTACATTGGAAGGATAGGAAGAAGAGCTTCTATTTGTTTTTTTCTGAGAATATTCCAAGAAACTTATGCTTAAAAGGAAGCAGATATTCACAAGGTGCAACTATTACCTCACACCTTGTGGATAGATACGGGTCATTTCGTCGTGATTTCTAAATCCTTCGAAATATTATTTGGACAAAGGACAGCAATTTTACTACGATTTGCAAAGGCGATCGCAATCAAACTTCTCAAACCAAACTTATGCATACAAAAAGAGAGTGTAATCAATCTCCTCTCACTCACCCTCTTGGTAACTGATTGTATTTTGATTACACATTGATTAGTCATCCATATTATTGATTTTAACTCACTAAGCAAGTTTCCAATTTTATAAACTATAACCTTCTTGGAAGTAAATTGGTAGATGGTGACTAGCAGTGGAATCCAGAACAGTGCGCATTTCGTCCTACTTGGGACTCATCTGCCAGCTGGATGTACCTGCATTCCCCAGTGAGTCAGTGATGATGTTCCCACCACCGAGGCTCGAACCCAGTACCTATAAATATTACCTTCTTAAGTTGACACGTAAACCTACATGCTAACACTGTTTATTAGATTTCTCAATTTTCTATCTTCTCCTACCCTCCTCCCTACTCCTTTTCTATTTTGAAAGGCTTATAAACTGATGGTAACTTAAACTAAAAATTGCAGTGCTCATATTTCAGGCACGTTAAATCTATAATGCTTTCTCGACTACAATTCAAACATTGATTTATTTTATTGTCATTTTTATTTTATAACTATTGTAATTTCAGGTAATGGTCAGCAGCTGATGAAAGTTTGTAAAGTAGAATGGTTGTTGGTCGAGCTAAAAACATCGCAGATTGGTAGAAGTTAGAATTCATGCATGGGCTAGCCATTGGGGAGTTGGGTTCCAGTAGCTGAATGGTATACGGGCTTGCTTTGTGACCGAAAGGTCCTGGGTTCGAACCGTAGCAGTAGGTGCGCGCTGCCAATGAGTCACTAGCTAGTACGAAACAGCTGTCCAGTACTCCCTGCTTGTTTTCAATGGTTCTCTAAATGATATCAATCCGTAGTCTAACCCGAAATAAAATGTCTCCACATAACTGTAAAGGAGTTGCGTAATGAAGATGAGAGGTGAGTAAGATGCTGAGTAACTAATAGAGTGGGTAACAATATAGTGAGTTCACCTCAAATCATAGAAACGAGAGACAAGCAGAGTTAGGCCATAACAGAGAAGGGGGGTGAGGCTGAGGCTAAAGATTACGTAATCGGATGAAAGGGGGCGAACAAAGACATCCAGTTACCAGAAATTCAAGAAAAGACTGATAACTGCTTCTTTCTGAACACATCAATCGTGTTTTAGGCGTATAATAGAAACTGCCTCGGTAAACTTAAGGAAAATTGAGCTATTTTGTGTATTGATAATTCTTAAGGATTTTCCGATTTCCCCTTCATGACCCATATTGATGAAATGTCTGCCAATGACACTATTATAGGTGGTTGTTCCTTTAAGACGTAGAGTTTGTGGCACAGCATATTCAGAAACTCGGAGACACAGCTTTCTGTGTGTTCTCTCAATATTCTTCCGAAAGCCGATTGCCTCCTCCAAACATCTAAATATAATTAAAGCTACAAGAAACCCGTTTTCTGTTAATACAGTCAATTAATTGATGAGTCCCAAAATGGGACGAAATGCTTATTAACCTATAGCCAACCTATCTTATTTACGAAAACTGTATATAAAAGCCAATAAGTATATATATATATATATATTAGTCAGACATCATATAAATTCCCATTAATAACATCTTTGCTATTTCCTGAAATCTTTATCTTTTCTAATTTCGTCTATTTGTACCCCCCCCGCCCTCCCTCTCTGAGTATCGATTCATTCTATGAAATTCTAAACCTCATTCTTATTGCCTTTACTATTATTATTACTATTATTACTATTATTATTCTGTCTGTTGATGTTGTTCCTGTGTCGTAGATGCGAACATACCCCATCTGTGCTTTTACCAATAATTTTTTGTATTCCATTAGTGAAATGGATGCGTTTTTGTCCCCCTTTTCTTCTCCTTCCATACAGCCATACCACTGCCACCACCTCGGGCTACAGGATAATTTATTCCCTTTACTACGATTATTATTATTGTTATTATTATTACCATTATAATTTTCACTTTTATGCCTAAAACGAAGGGTGTAGAATTACCAGATTTCACGTATTAAATTACTGTAATAGTAATAATAATAATAATGGTCAGAAGGAAAATCGGAATCATAAAACCCACCTGTGATTTAACAATATGTCGACAGTCTCTAATCCACACACACATAAATATTCATGATAGTAGTATATAATATTACAGTAGTATAAAACAGATGGGTCCTAAAATATGGACAGTTAATACATATATATTGAATGTATTGGAAAGATGTATAACTGACTACGGTTATAATACAATCTCTCTGTAATGAGCGGAAATGATGAAACTAGCGGAATTACTAGTATTACTGTTAGCCTTACAGTTACTACTGTTTCTGCGCTTTTATCAGTAGTATATAAATCTATTGATCCGTAAAGAAATCACAAATGATTAATTAGATAAGAATATAGAGTTTCCTGGAGTTCTAGGGAGAAGTCATGACCAGTGAGATCCATCCAGATGTCACATGTGAGGATGGATGTCCCACTGATGATATTGGTTGGTGCCAGTCGCGCTAAATGCATCACGAATTGGTAGAAGTTAGAATTCATGCGTAGGCTAGCCATTGAGGAGTCAGGTCCCAGTGGATGAATGGTATACGAGTTAGCTTGCCTTGTAACCGGGAGGTTCTGGTTTCGAACCTTGTCGGTGAGTGCGTCCTTCCAATGATTCGCAAGCACTAGGCTGAAACAGCTATCTGGCGGTACTCCTTGCTCGTTTTCAATGGTGCTCTAAATGATATCAATCCGTGGTCACACTCTTAAAAACAAATCTAATCCTTACAGTTCTTTTGCGACAGGGGAGTGTAAATTATGCGAGAGAACATGATTCTATAATGTGAAAAATTCCCTAATAATTAATTAAAAGCCATAAGATTTCAGCATGAACTGATATCGGTTAGAGAACCACTGGTAAACTACCTTGAAGTACTGCCAGATAGCTGCTTCATCAGCCTAGTTTGGGATTATTCATCAGTACGCAGCTCCCTCTAGGGTTCGAACCCAGGACCTTCGAGTTACAAGGTGAATTCGTAGACCATTAAGCCATCCGGGCTCGATCCAGTAGCCGGCCCATGAATTCCAACTTCTGTCAATTCACAATATAGCACGCCTGATATCTGTCGACTTCTGACGCTTCAACGATATTTGAAGGCTAACACTGATGTTATTTAGTGGATTATGACTGACACCAGAATTAAAGTTGCGCGTTGCTTCCTAATCTGGAATTGTCAGCTAGATGTACCTACCTTCCCCATTGAGTGATATTTTTCCCATTGATATTGAGAAAACTGATACCAGCTGCACAAATGGTGGCTTTCTTAGCTCATCAACCTTCTTATTAAAACTGTAACATTTGAAATATTGGGCATTAGGTTAGAGTCTCGCTCTAACTGACTGGGAGTACACATACATCTGTAACGACAGAAGACAAGAGTCAGGCAACAGATTGTTTATTGACAAAATCAACAGATATTTATAGATTTTTATGTACATTATTGTCACCAGAGAAGTAACGTCTTCTGATTGGTTGTTTTCTCAGCGAAGGTTACTCTGTATTGCTTGTGGCCGTTTCTCAGAAAGTTAAGCTATATATCTGCGAATCATATTTGCACACATTAAGTCCTCTGTGATTGGTTGTTGAGTTCCTCAAGGTTCAGCCTTGTTATTGTTTTTTCTCATGACCCTGACTCGGGACTCAAACATTGACGTCAATTGCTGTCTACAATTTTGGCTTCTTCGCAGCCAGCTCTCACCATACATCCAAACAACGAGTCCGAAATAGGACGAAACGAGTATCCTGGTTAGCTCATATATGAACACATTTGAGATGCCTTTGAATATTCTCACTCGTTTCTGTTTTTCTTTAGAAGTCAGTGTATTCGAACACAGAATATTATCAAGTAGGCGAGAAGGGTTTCAGGGTGGGGGTGGGGTGTGATAAGAATTTCGCCTTGCATATAGTTGAACCAGTTATGAAGTCGAGAGCTTTCAAAACTGAATTTCAACGTAATTTCTTAAACATTCCAATCTTGAAATGACAATTTCATAAACCCGTGCTTACCTAATGTCCAGACGAGAAACAGAAATCTCAATTGCTTGAGGATTTGAAGCAGTTACCTTTGCGTTTTATTTCCTAGGATCTTCTAATTACATTGATAGCAGTGCTCATGAATACCCTAATCATTAGTGACCGTCTACAAGATAGATTTCCTGGAATTCTAACGAGAACTACCCACCAGTGAAGTCCACCATGTCGGATGTACATGCACCTACTTGCCAATGATAGTAGATGGCAATGGCTGTACTTGAAATTTGCTCTATTTGTAACCTGAAGATTGTGTTTATTCGACTCCTGATAAAGCGAAAGATATTCACAGCTGAAGTTTCCAAGACTAGGACGAAATAACTTTCCAGTGCTCAGTGGTTTCCAATGCTATTCACAAACCCATAGATATTTGAAAACAAAATAATTAATTTGAATAAAGCAAGAACAACAGTGGTTTGTGCAGAATAAGCATAGAACAGCTTCAAGCTAGAAGCTTGAAGTTTCTGTAGCAGTGGTGTTTATTTGTTTACGGGATGGGGTTGCTAGCCTCATGCCCAGGCCAACCTTCCCTCTTTACCAGTCTTATCACTGGCTTAGCGAAGTAAAGAAGTGCATCGGTGGCCGGGGATCGAAACCCGGAACACATGAAGCGTGGTTTGCGAGCATTCTACCGCTGTGCCATTGACGCATGAGCTCAGTACAGTCTGAAGAAATTATTAAGATTTTAATATACTTGCAAATACTACATAGTGCCACTTGACAGGAAACTTCATACTTAATAAACCAATGCTCAGAAATGACACCTTTATAGCTCATACGCAAAAAGTTCCGATATAAGGGGAAAGAGGTAAATAACATGATGAGTAACCAATAAATTGGATAACAGTGTGGTGAGTTCAACTCACATTATATTAACACAGGACAAGTGGAAGAAGGAGAGACTCAAACCAAAGATGACGTAAGCGGACAAAGTTAAACTTTAAGCACCACTAACTACCAATCAGCAAACGACCTTCAACAGACCAATCACATGGAAGAGGGATTTTTGATAAAGGAAAACGTATATTTATGGAAAAAAGCATTAAAAATGCATAAAAGTATTACATAGGGTATCTTTCTCTAAAATGTGACAGAAACATCTCCCAGTTTAGCATAGGAGTGTCAATAGAAAAGTGACATTCTCTACACATATTCATCCAAATGACTATAAGTGACATCCTTTCGAGATCCATTTATTGCCCTGATCCTATTTTTCAATCTTCCCCAAAATGCTTCTGTAGAATTTGTATATATCCCTGTAATGAGATCCACAAAATCACTGGAATGGTCCACTCTGTGATGAATATATCCAAGAGATGATAGCGAGTTATAACCTTTCCATTCATCAGTATGTACTATGGATCTCTGTTTCACAAGTCTAGTAATAATAGGTATTAAAGTAGTTGACTTTCTCTCTGGTATTTTCTCCACGAATCCTTTTCGCAGGGAGATGTCATATAAACCAATCACCCAACACATTTTTGGCTCGCTGACGACCACTGTTGTATTTTTTCTTCAGTAACACAGTTTCGTCCACGTGCACGACGATACCTTCTCCGCCCAACAACGAAGTAATTCTCACCATTTTCCATGACTAGATGTCTCTGCAGCGCTGGTACCACTGAACTGTCGGTTTCAGCAGCTGCGTCTCCCACAGGATGTTTAAAAACCCAGTAGTTACAAATATACAAAATCTGGGTTAGGGAGAGATGTAATCTAGCAAAAAATGTTCCTACGAAATAGTACAGCTATCAGCTTAGCTTCCCTAATACTAACTCATATCAAACAAATTACACGATGTAAATATCCATTAATCGACCTGTTAAAGCTTTTTAAACTCATCACACGACCACATGAACAAATCTTCTCCTTTCTTAACGACCCCATATTCAGGCAATACTGCAAAACCTTATCCTCCTCGAACTGCATGCGTAAGTTGGTAAGAGCGCGCATTTGAAACGAATCAAGGGCTATATAACATTGAACTCGTGTTCATGAACCTCAATGAAACATTCGACGTCGTTCGCTGATTGGTAGTTAGTGGTGCTTAAAGTTTAAATTGTCCCGTAAGCGAATAATGTGGGAGAGTAAAGACCATTGAGTTATCCCGTCAAGAAAAAACTAATAGCTGCTTCTTTCTGAAAACGCCAATCGTATTTCTAATGTTTGATAGCAACTGCATCAGTAAAACTTAAAGAAAGTGGAACTATATAGTTTATAAGTTAATTGGTGGACGGTGACTAGAAGTGGAATGTCCCAGGACAACGTGCATTTCGTTATTTTGGGACTCGTCTACTAGCTGGATTTACCTGCATTCCTCAGTGAATGATGAATAACGCTTTGGCGTTTTGAACTATGGGCAATGGGTTCAAGCCTTGGTGGGAAATTCATCACTTACTGAGGGATGTAGGTACATCCAGCTGGCAGACGAGTCCCAAATAGGAGGAAATGCGTTTCCTGGATTCCACTGCTAGTCACCATACACCAGTTAACTATTAACTACATGCCCAGACATCGTTGAAGTATCTGCACAAGAAGCCGACAGACATGTGGACCTGAGACCGAGTACTTCAGTTCAATCAATCGACAGGAAAATCTAAAATTGAATTAAATAAATGGTTTAGTATTCACGCTTCGTTCTATTAAGGACTAATTATCTTTGGATAGAGAAAGAAAGACCAGATTTGCAGTGTGAAATGTGATGTCATCATTCTATTTCACAGGTTCTCATCAGCTGGCATAGACTACCTGAAATTACAATGGTTATATAGATGATAATAACATACTTTAATGTTTAAGTGGTAGTAGAGAAGAGATACTATAAAATTGACGCATCCAAAATGTAAGCATTACAATTTTTAGTTTAAGTTTTCATCATCAGTTTATACGCTTTCAAAGTAGAAAAGAGGTGGGGGGAAGGGTAAGATAGAAAACTGGAAAGATTAACAAACAGTATTAGCTTGTAGCTTGTTCATACAGCAACTCAAAAAACAAAAGCGGTTACAGTTTGTAAAATTGGGGTTTGTTCAGTGAGTTGAGATCAATGAATTAGATGAATAATTAATGTAATCAAAATGAAAATTCAGTTACCAAGGGAGTAAGTGAGAGATTAATCACACACTCTCTCTTTCTGTATGCATAAGTCTGGTTGGTTTGAATGGTTTGATTGTGACCGCTTCGGCAAATCGTCGCAAATGTCCTATCATTTGTCTATTTACTATTTTAAAGGACTTAGAAACCTCTACGAGATATCTACGAGTATCAACAGTATGTCTGGTAATTGCACTCTGAGAATATTTGCTTCCTTTCAGGCACAAGTTTCTTGGAATACATTCAGACTTTTTAATGGAATGTAGCTACATTTACAGTAAGCGACGGTATTCCCCTTGAGACTCGAAGACAGTACCGATCGTTTCAAATCTCTCATTTCATTCCTTTACTCTATCCAAGTTTCCCTACCACTCACTTGTTTTGTTCTTTTATAGGGAGGTCTTGATAACATCACACCCAAAATTCAACCTTCTTCAGTCTTGAGGTTCAAGAGTATATTGATGGCCGGGAATCGATCGCTGGCCCACGTGCAGCTTGGTGGGCGCACAAACCACGGAGTACTGGACAGCTATTGCGTCACAGTTTGGAATGTGAATAGACTGCTCAAAATTCTTGAATTTCAGTAATATAATAAGTAAAGTGTGAAATAAAATACTAAGGGAATATTAATATATGTGTAAAACTTGGGCACTGTGGTAGTAAGTAATTCTATATTAGTTTGTTTACTAGATGTATCACACAGTGAAACAGTATTAGTATTTACTGGCTGACGTTTCGAACAAA